>RSEF01000001.1:124555857-124701766 GCA_003993805.1 Himantopus leucocephalus | reverse complement strand
TTCTCGTCAATCAGCACCCCCAGGTCCTTCTCCTCAGGGCTGCCCTCAATCTATTCCCCTCCAAGCCTATATTTGTGCTTGGGATTGCCCTGACTCAGATGCAGTACCTTGCACTTGCCCTTGTTGAACTTCATGAGGTTGGCGTGGGCCCACCTCTCCAGCCTGTCCAGGTCTCTCTGGATGGCATCCCTCCTCTCCAGTGTGTCTACCTCACCAAACAGCTTGGTGTCATCAGCAAACTTGCTGAGGGTGCACTCAATCCCACTGTCCATGTCTCCAACAAAGATGTTGAACAGCACAGGTCCCAGTACCGACCCCTGAGGAACGCCACTCGTCACTGGTCTCCACTTGGACATTGAGCCATTGACGGCAACTCTTTGAGTGTGACTGTCTAGCCAGTTCCACCGAGTGGTCCATCTGTCGAATCCATGCCTCTCCAATTTAGAGACCAGAATGTTGTGTGGGACAGTGTCAAACGCCTTGCACAAGTCCAGGTAGATGTCATAATCTAATAGTAATATAAAAATCCAACAGACTATCAGCACAGCGATAGTAAATTCTATCAGAAAACAAAATATTGTACTTTACTTGAGAGCAAAACATTGATGTATATACACAAAGCAGCAAAAGTTTTGGGTCCCTACCTGGAAGGACGAAGGTTATGCTGTGTTGTTTTGGGTTTATTTCTTTTTTAAATTATAAGCCAGAATCTTAGAATTTGGTGGATGTATGGTTAAACTCATGCAGTTGAGGAGATTGGCCTCTGCATTAGAAAGGCAGCAATCAGCATTTTCTTTGCATGCAAAATGGCAGGTATCATACTGAAAAACTATGCTTTTAGCATAGGTTCAGAGATGGCATATGACTTGCAATGATGAAATCTGATAAATGTTCTTTTATACATATATGTGTTTTGGCAAGGCAAAAAGAATTGCAAATAATTAATGTATAGTTTTTTATTATTTCTACATCCCCAGTCCCATCTTGCTGACAAATTCCTGTTGAGATTGTGCCTGCTAATGTCACTGTACTGAGTTTCTGCCCTTACTGATGTTCCTTCACATTTTAGCAGTTTTTGGTAGCAGAGATCATTTCCATATATACAGTTGGCTTGTGGAGTGTACAATTGGATGATACACTTGTTTAGTATACTCTGTCATTGTGAGATATTCCACAGGAAAAACAAAAATCCGTATTGTCCTGTGCAAGGGAAAAATATATTTGCACTCATTGTAAAAATCCACTTTTAATCTATGTGCAGTTTATTATTATTTATGGGTTTCTGTGCTTTCTCTCCTTCTGATATTTAAAGCTGTTGTACCTGATTCAGGAAATCCCACAGTTGTGCTTGACTTGTTTCTAAAAGTCAACAAGACCAGTTACATCCTTAAAGATGTTTGTTTCTACTTATGGATAGAAAGCATTTGTATGGGTTCACTTAATGCACAACTCATCTTTGAAGACTCCAACGAAGTAAACCCCATTATTACTTTACCTAATACAGTGTCATGTCCCGAAGTAGAAGCTATTCAGTATTGAATTTGCTTGGCAACAAGCCGATTACCCCACAACTAAAATCTCAGTGCTGCGGAGAATTTAACAAATAAGCTTCAGTGAAACTATTCTCATAATTAAAACAAAGGGTAGTGCCTTGCTGGGTAGGGGACTAGACTAACAAAAGGTTATGCAAGCGTTTCCTGTTGACAGACAATAAACAAAAGTACAGGTTTTTAAGTGCCCGCAAAGGATATTGACGCAGACGACTAGACATTTGACTTTGGCTTCTTTCTACAGTTTAACGGAGAAGAATGCATATTATATTTGTGAGCATATGATATTTGAAGTTTTCTAGAAAAAAAACATGCTTTGTCTCTCCTTCCATGCCTTCCAGCCAACAACACATACACAGAGTTACTTTCTACCTAATTACATGCAAATGGAATTATAATAATGCAAAGCTGTGTGTCAGTGAAGGCTAGGTACAAGTTGTTCCCAGAGCTATGTGAAAAATAGCTTGAAACAGTTAATGTGTCACTCTGGAGAAATTAGATAACTTTATAAAAAATAATTTTATTTGAATACTATTTAAGACATTTTTCTTCTTTTTCTTCTGTCATCTGATCAAACATTAACAGTGGTTTTATGGCTACTGTTCCTCTCTTCACTGCACTTTTATTAGCTGCAATTTTTTTTAACTGAATTTCCTGTTACTGCCATAGACAAACAGAAAATCTGTAAATATGTCTTTATTCTGTACTGATGAAACACCAATCTCTAGAGGGCAATTTCTACAGAAAATATATATACTGGAGATGTTTATAAATGTAATACTTTCAGCTTTTGTAGGATTTCATTTGTCTCTCCAATAAAAAAAACAGATATAAATGAATACTTTTGAGGTTTTTGCTTTGAGAAAAAAATATTAGTCCTTTTGTCTTCTGTGAGTTGCAGTGGCACAGGCTGCAGTAACTTTTCCTAAGTAAAAAGGAAAACATTGATATTTTGAACCCTAAACCAGCCATTGACTGAACGTAATGTATCCTTGACAGCCAAGGACGCCTTGTGCTATAATGATGGAATACGAACCAGAACCTGAATGATTATTTGGTATGGTATTTCCTTATTGCTACATTTGTAGGGGACATCTGGTGCATAAAGAACCTGTTAATTTGACAGATGCCAAGCCTCTTACTGAAGTTGGCGTGATCAGCCCTCTATAATGGTCTGGATTCACACAATGCAAACTGGGGTGTTTTAAAGATTAACTGAGAGCATGCTGAATATCAAGAATATCATGACTTCAACCCTGCTTACAAATTCTCAGCACTATTAGAAGGCCCCTGCAATGTTCTGTGAGAGGCTGGTATATGAAGTTTTAACACATTTCCTCTCTGCAAGGAAGCGTCTAAGTCCTCATTGGTCAGTTCTATGGGGAAAGGAGTAATCAATGACCTCGAATCTCCCCATACTCTTACTGAACACTGGTCCTGGAACAAAAAGCAGTGACCAAGACCTTACAAAGTAATGGCAAGGTTATTCCAGTCACCTGTCCCCCAGGGGAAAATCTGCCTCTGTTTGCTGGCCAAAACAAAGTGAAAACTCCCTTACTTGTTGTCTTGTCTATTCAGAATGATGCAGAGCCAAAAAGCAGTATCCACTGAGTATTCACATCCTCGGGATGTGTCTGTGACCTTATGCTACAGGAAATATGGCAGAGTCTGGGTAATGAGGTGATCCAGTGACGATCAGGCCCAAATGCTGTAATAAAATTTCCAAGACAGAAGCTGTCGCATCATCATCACTTTCTTCACTATGATTCTCTTGGATGTTTGGTGAATGGTTGCTTAGAAAACAGGATCAGGCAGGTGCTGAGATTTAGATTTAGAAGGAGGTGAACATGTTCAATGTCTTCCTGGGTCAGACCATTAAACCACCCAGCCATGCTCAGTCCCCCTCCTCAACGGGACAGGGGAGAAAATAAGATGAAAGAGCTCGTGGGTTGAGACAAAGGCGGGGACATAACTTACCAGTTACTGTCGGTGGCAAAACAGACTTGACTTGGGGAAGATCAGTTTAATTTATGGCCAATTAAAAATAGAGTTGGATGGTGAGAAAGAAAGATAAAAACTGAGACACTTTCCCCCCACCCTTCCTTCTTCCCAGGCTCAACTTCTCTACCTCATTCCTGACTCCTCTGCCTCCCCCCACCCCGAGCAGCATAGGGGGATATGGAATGGGAGGTTGTGGTGAGTCCATAACAGTTACTCTCTACCGCTACTTCCTCCTCACACCTTTCCCCTGCTCCAGTGTGGGCTCTCCACGGGCTGCAGTCCTTCAGGATAAACCTGCTCCACTGTAGGCTCTCCTCATGGGCTACAGTTCCCTCAAAGAATATGCACCTGCTCTGGCCTATGGTCCTCCATGGGCTGCAGTGTGGGATCTGCTCTGATGTGGTCTTTTCCATGGGCTGCAGGGAAATACCTGCTCCACCATGGTATCCCTAGGGACTGCAGGGAATTTTCTGCTCCAGCACATGGAGTACCTCTTCCACCACCTCCTTCTCTCACCTTTGTGCTCACAGGGCTGTTTCTCACACTTTTTTCTCACTCCTTACTGCTGGGCAACCTTTTTATCCTTTCTTATGCTTTCCCAGAGGTGCCATCACCCACACCCAATACAATCTCTTTAGGAAGAAAGATCAGAACATCTTGCTTTTCTTCACTGCATGAAGCATTTTCAGGGCCCCGTTGACAAGGAAAATCTGTAGGAGAGTTATCTTTAATTACAGAAGACTGGTGAGGTTCCTGTGTCACCTACACCAGTCTAGCTGACGGCATACTGCCACTGGGGTAGCTGGACCCCAGCTGAATGTATGTGACTGTTGCCTGTGGCAAAATAGCTAGGATGAAACAGAGAAGTGCCAAGAAAGGAAATGAAAGAGAAGCCACGCTTGGGTTTTCACACAGAAAATTTTTAAAAGTTCTTGTGAATGGATCAAATATTGTAAAGGGTGACTTTTGGATTAGGTGTTAATCAGCTGACAAGAACAATAATTTTCAGTTTAACTAAGGATATGTGTGTCTAAGACTGTGAGGATAAGAGAAGAGAAAAAGGAAGGGCTTTGTAAATTTATTAATTTAATAAAGAAATGTAATTAATTTAATTTAATTAATAATTTATTAATAATTCAATTATTTGCACTACAGGTTAAATTTCCTGCCTGAAAAGCCTGATAATACCTACTGAGGCTGCTGTATTTCTCTAGAGCTTTCCTAAAGACTACTTTGTACATAAAACTGGTAGCATATAGTTACTGCCAAAAACTCACGCATCTTGTCTGTCTTCTACATATTTCATTTTAGTTCCAAGCTTTTGTCTGTGCCCTGCCATTTCATATCAGTGATACCCCATTGGTAAGCAATTTGTATTTAATACTAGGAGATAAGCAGATAATTGACAATAATGCAAGCCAGACACAAGCATATGCTTGTTACCTAAATTATTAGTGTCTTCCTCACATCTGCCTTTTTTCCCCTTTTAAAAGGATCACAGATTGTAATTCTTGAGGTCCTGTCTCTGTGTTCTTGTGTCATACAGCAATATCCCATGTTGCTTTTTCCTTGGCTTAACGGGGAATTCTCATGAATAAAGGATGAAGTCAAATACAAGAAATTTGTTCCTCAGTTAACAGTTGAGCCCAGTGCCAATTTTCTTACATTATTGTTCTGCTCCTATAAATTCAATCAATTTTTTAGATCAGTTACATCAGATTTGTGAATTGTATGAAGTTAAATAGACTTCAGTCAAAATCTGGATGGGCATTTGAAAGCAGCTTTGGCCTTGAGTTCTAAGGTTTTATTTCTGCTAGATAAAGAAAAGAATCAAGTAAGTTTGTAAGAAACAAGTCATGGGTTAAACACCAAAATAGTTTCAATGAATTTTCTTTCTTTTTTAAACCCCATGAAATTAGTGAGAAAGCCAAAGCAGTTGCCTTGTTTTTTGTTTGTTTGGGGTTTTTTCCCCCCCAAATCAATTTGGAGAGAAGAAAATGTTAATGTTCTTGCTCTCCTGCCCCCACCATTCCTGCCAAGGTGAACTAAGTAACTAGCTGACTAACTAACTAACTAAACTTGAGGAGATTGAAGTCTTCAAAATTTTCACTATATAAGCAATATTATTTTTAACCAATCTGTTCTATGACTCTGGTCAAATGTTCTAATCAACTGAAAAAAGCATCAATAGTTGTCTTGTCCTTGTTTTGTCTTTCTAATTAGTTCATCTTTTTTCCTACCCTGAAATTACCATCTGGAGGAAACTGATATTCACCTCAATTCTCCCCTGTTGTCACCTTTTCTCATACTGACTATCTACTCACTTTTCTAATACAGTTTTTATATAAAAAAGAATGAGTCTCAGCTGCTGCTGAAGCATCTGAAGATATGTCTCTGCTAACCAGAACTTGAATTTTTAATGTTTAAACAACTGAAAATATGGAATTCTAAAGATGAATTTGATTAATATGTGTGCTCTAAGTGCTGCAGTTTGCACATGGGAGCAATGGATTTCTGCATTTTTCATGTTTGTATTTTCAATCTGGTGTACTTTTTAGTTTCTTGATGGAATGCGTAGACCATATAAAAAGTGTTGGTTTGGGTTTTTTTTTCCTCATGAATATATTAAAGCATATGGAGGCGTTTGGCTTCAATAAACATACAAAAAGCACATATTCTTTGCAGAATGATAACACACATCAAGAATGTTTTGAATTATTTGTCAACACATGAGGCTGAATTTGGATTAAGATAAAGAGCAAATATAAAATACAGCAGTTTTGTGATGACTCAAGGAATGAACACTTATTCTGGATAAAGAGTGATTTATGCCTTTTTCATGATAATCCACTGAAATGCACAGTAGGCAAGTTTTAATATAAATCATTCATTTACTGTGAACAAGTCAATAACCTGATGACCAGTAATATGAACATCACAGTAAAGAATTAATTGAATACTGCTATTACTCTGAACAAAACAAAGTGATACCAAGGACAAAACTACTTAGATAAAATAAACACTCAAATATTCATAACACATCTTTCCAACTAAATGTCTTGAACTGGCTAGACAAGTAATACAGGTTATAAGAGATCTTAAATCTTATTCTGAAGTGATTAAAAGTACCTGTCTGCTTCTTAACTTTGGCAATTATTTTTTATCTAGGCTTTTTCTCCCAGAATAGAAATACTTAAACCTGAGTTTAGGTCTATGCTCTTTTAACATTAAAAACAAACAAAAAAAAAAACCCTGTAAACCAGAAATAAGTCTTCTGTACTCATGAAGGCTTTCCTTGACCAGAATAGCTAACTAGTTGTGATGCTTTTATACATTATGTAGCTGATATCTAGAAAAAAACCCACAGTAGTATCAGTGTCATGATTTAACCCTAGCCTTCAACTAAGCACTATCATGCTTAGGTCCCTCACTATCCAGTACATCCTCAATAACCACCACCCCCCTTCCCATCCTTCGATATAATACAAAGATATTATTCCCTTAATCTATGGACCACCCTGGTGAAACATCTGTAAAGTGACCACAAATGTCCACAAAACGCCCACTGAGTTAATTTATTCCATGACTTTGGGCTCCATTTGTTACAGTGGTGACTCAGGACAGGAGAGGTGCTGTGTTGCTTAGAGCTGTATCGAAGCCAGCTCAGGTTGAGTCACTGCTGTACTTGCACTGCTTCTTGTAAAACTTGTGCTCCATTGTTTCAGGTGGTTCCTGCTATAGTAATTCCTATAACAGGCATCTCAAATCATGACTTACAACACTTTAAAGGTATATCCATTACAGTGTCCACCCATGGTCCCTTTGGGCCAGGTTATAGGGTTTAAGACTGCAATGAACTCCTCCCCTTGCTCCTAGCCTGGCTCACAACAAGGGGTCCCTACTATAGTAATTCCCTTAACATGCAGTTTAAATCATGGATTATTTTGACCTAGGATTAAATCACCTTGAGGTAGACATTGGACTCACCCATCCTTCTGCATTACCCACCAAATGCACCCAAGTCCTTGAGCAAAAACAATCCCATGAATAGGTTTATCCTTTCCTCAGGAAGGAATAATCTGGACTGGTTTACCCAACAAGTTCTTTATATGTACTACAGCGATCTTATCTCCTTCCACTTAAGCTTCCTAGTGAATTAAAGTTTGTGATACTAGATTTTTGTCCCTAATTTGCCTTGCCTTTTCAATTCTAGAAATCTATCTGCCATATTGACTCTCTCCATGATACCATGCTTTTTTCACCAATGGTCAGACTCAATTGGATCATTAGTAACTATTATAATATAATTTTGTTCACTGATGTGTTGAGAAATTTTAACTCCTTCCTACTATGTTATGTATTAATAAGCCATTAACTTTGATATCAATGATTAATTGGCCAATTATTTTTTGATGTGTGACTTACTATGGATTTTACAACTCTATTTGCCAAAAACAGGGTACTAAAAGTTAGATAGTCCAGTCCCAATGAGGTTACGAGAATAAACGTCCTCATTCACAAAAGTCAGATTTTACTGACTTGTCACTTCTGAAAGTCAAGTCACATATTCTGGAGGCCCATTCTTAGACACTCAATTCTAAAATATCAAATACCTTTTGCAAGTCATCAAAAGTTGGAACTAACTGCTCATGTCAATATAACACTGACAGTAAAGACATTAATATGTTTTAAAGGTGCCTTGAGGAAAAGAACTACAGAAGTCTAGCCTAAGGTTAAGAACTCATCTTAATCCTTCAAGTACTCCAACTGTGTAACGCTGACATGTACTTTTGTTTATTGCTTAGTGATTTTTTTTGCCCTCTTCTTGACATAAAATTCAGGGATGTCCTTTTGGTCCATGAGTTGCATAGCGATATGTGAGAACAAAACATAGCCATTTTGTTAAAGAGGCAAAATATACCCTAGAAATAAGAAAGAAAATTTTCCTTTCCCAGACCGCATTTTTAATTCTTATCCTCTTGCAATTTGGGTGTATCTGACTCAACATGTTAGCTGAGATCAGGGTTATTCTTTTTAAAAGTTTCCCAATCACACCTTCTTACTGTGCTTTTGTTTACACTGAAGTACATCTCTGAGATGAAATCAAACCAGAAGATGGATCTTTAGGCTGTAAATTCAGTTTACAGCTAGTGCAAAGTAACATGCCCCTCATCCCCAAAGTGTCTATGGTACGGATGTTAGGTCCTCAGCACCAATTTGTATCTATCAGGCCATATTATATACAGACAGTAGAGTGGAACAACTTTCAGTCTGCTTCAGGCTGCGTATAGTTATGCAGCCACAAATGTCTGGCAAGCACTAAAACATGAAGTAACCAAAGCAACCAATAATAAACTAAACCAACAGTAGTGAAGTAAGCCAATACATCATTATCACTGGCAGTCTTTTCTCACCAGGGTGCATACCAAAGCCAACCACCACCCCAACAGAAGGAGGAAGCTGCTTTACTGTTTTACCCACAGTTGTTTCTGAGGCATGCTGACATGAACCTAAAATTTAAGTCTTTTCAGAATTGAAACCTTTTCTGTTTTATGAGGAACAGTCTTCTGAGAAGGCTTAATGGAGGCGGGTGTGAGAATGGAAATGATTTTTTAGTAATTACAAGTTTGCATAATAGCAGTGAATTCAAGAAGTCAAAACTATTTTAAATTACTGTTTTTCTAGAAATATAAGTAGGGTCCCTGTGTAATAAACTCTTGTGAGAACTTGTCAAGTAATATTTTCAGCAATATTTTAGGACTGCAGCAGTAGACCTATAGATGAATTCTTGAGAGGGCAAAGGGAACATTTTTGTCTGAAGCAAGCCTTGAGGCCAGCTCTTTACTTTGGTGGACCACAGCCAGGTTGGACAGCCCCTGTTTGAATTGCACGTAGGAGCAGGAATAGGAAGAAGATGAGGGAATAGACACTTCACAAAGAGTGATATTCCTAAAGTCAGATATAATGCTTTTTTTTTTTTTCACTTTCTTTGCTAAGTGAAAAGCAGGAAAGTTATAGTAAATGGAGTATTTGTTTAAGCCTTCAGGACTGAAGAAGGAGAGATCACCATGTTCTAAAATGCCCTTTGGTAGCCACAGATCATGTACAGCAGACTTCATTTACAAAAAAAAAAGTCTGCTCTTTTAAGTGGTTTCCAGGTGACTCATTTTATTTAGTCTGTATCTAGTTGGAGGATAAATATTGAGTAAGTACTGAATAGAAATGGTTGCAGGAAATGCAGATTACATGCTCAGTGTTTTCTTTTTATTTTAAAGACAATTTTTCAAAATCAGATTTGTGTGGAGTCTGATACATTCTCCTTAAAAAGCTGAATTGAAAGATATGTACAAAACTGATAAGAGCTGTTGATTTGAAAACTCTTATGTTGAAATCTTATGAGGAAAAACTGCCAGAGCGTATCATCACTAGACATCATTACAGAATGCAGTAGCACTTCTCAGGACTCAGCAGAGAGCTTCATTCCTTTCTAAAACTTTATATTAATTTATAGCAATGGATAACTCAGAAAAAAGGATCTATGCTGGATCAGACTAGCATTCAGTCCAGCCCCATGTTAACACTAATATTACCAGAACATCAAACTGTAGAGACAGATAATAAGAGGTGTGTTTACCTAAATTAAGATAGAAGTCCTTGGCAGTTCTTATTAATGTAAAAAACCAGTGTTTTCTTTATTCCATTGCAAATTTCAAGCTCAGTTGAACACCTTTTACTAATCCCAACAAACACCTTGACACAGTCTATTTTTGAGAAGGCATATATATCAGTTTGAAAACTGTCATGAAACTTATTGTTACTAATAGATATTTTTAGTATTAAAGGTTTTGTAAAATATGAGCATTACTTGTCACATATACTATTTACATAGAGTCTAGCTTAAAGTGTTTAAAGGCCTGCTAAGGAAATAAGGTAAAAATATAGCTAACAGGTGGAAGTTTTTACTTGACAACAAATTTCTTTGTTTAACCAGTCTCACCCACTCAGGATGCATAGGATAACACCTGCCAAATAAGATCACAGCTGAAGAAATATGGATATCATAAAACCTGAAAAGAAAAGAAAAAGAGATACATTTTAAGCCCCCAGTGAATCAATCCGTTTTACTTAAGTGATGGGATTTTGTGTAATTAATGCACGTACAAGTTATGAAGTATTAAAAGTTTCATTACTAGGAGATAGAAAAAGCAAGTGATGTACATTTATGTATATGTGTGTTTACAATTTCAACAAAATGTCAAATTAATCTTTCGTCTTTTGAGCAATCTGATACTTCACTAATAACAAAATATGCAATATTTGAATGAGTAGAAGACGTAAAGTGGTGGGTCATATATGTGTATTACAAAATTTCTGGTTGTGAAAGTGCAAAAAACTACTTCCCTATTTAGAACTATAGTTAGATAATCCCGAAGAAAAGAAAAATTAGATACAGGCTATCTTTCAGTGTTTGTTTTTTATAAAGAGAATTTTTGGAAGCAAGAACTGAGGCAGGGATTTTTCTCTTTGTGCCTGGCTGTAAGAAAACTACCATAGTGGTCTAGCACCATTATAGCCATTGATCTCCTGTCCACACCTTTGAACTAGACTTTTCCAGTGGAGCAGCGGTGTGGAAAATGATCATGACTACACAAAATCAAATGGAGCTCTAGGGACCAAGAGTGATACCCAATATTTTTGCATGTTTTCAAATTTTTATGAACTCCACAATCCTTCTCTTGTAACACCACTCTTTTCCTGACATGATTCCTATAACTAAAGAATCCCTACTTGCCCTTGCAGTCATTGCCCAGCCTTACCTTGAAGCTGATGGGTTGTGCCTGTCATCTTTTTCTATTTGTTGACTGGTAGACTTAAGTTTTCTACTCTTCTTCCACATAAACCTGGGAAAATTTCTCCAAATGTATTTTAAGAGGATAAAGGAAGTCAAAGCACCTGAATAAATGCAGCTAATCCAACTTAAAATATCACAATATTGAAAAAATACAACCAGTAACACAATAACATTTGCTTCTGTAGTGAGATAATAAATGTAAATTTAACACCCGAATTCAGCAAATTATTTAAGCATATGAGATAAGTGAATTCATGTCAATACTTCTGTATTGTTGTTATGCATGACTGCATGAATGTTATACTGGAGAAGCTGAACCAGACAGGCCAGTGAACCCAGCCATCTTTCAAACCTAAAATTCCATAAGCAGGTCTATGATTGCCTGCTGGAGCCCTTAGTAGAAAGCAGTCCTTGAAGAATTGCTCACTTTTAACTTGCTAGGGTTAACAGGAAGAACTGTGAGCAATTTTGCATCAAGAATATCTAGTTTTTCCCAATTACTTTTTTAACCTTTTTTTTTACACTTGGGAGTCAGTGCATCTGGCAACTCATTTAGGTAAAGGACAATTATTAATCACCTTCCTTTATTTCAGTTATGATGTATGAAGTCTTTCACACTTGTGAGATTTTGAAAGTATTTAAAGCTTATATCTCCCTCCTGCTAATTTAAAGTCTATTACAAATAGCTTTCTTGTGGAAACAGCCACCTGTGTTCATTTAGCAGCTCATGGTCACTCCAAAATTCATTACTCTGCCGCTGAATTTTTGTTTGCTTTCTTCTGGAAAAAGCCACCATTAAATGCTTTTCAATTACTGTGCCCTTCAACTCAATAGGGTTGGTTTGTTATGAATCTCTCCTTTTAGAAGTTAATCATGTGCTTAATAGGAGAACATCAGCCATTTCTTACGGTATTGAAATCGAGAGAAGCCAAGAAATAAGTTATAAATTCAGAGCTCAAAAGTGCTCTATTTACAGGAATATAAAAAAGATGTGAGGGTGGAGGGTTTCATAATGACCCAGCTTATGATCCTTTACCCTCCTTCTAATATGTCTATGTTCTCCTGTCCTACAGTTTTAAAGTGTTGGATTCTTTGAAGTCCATATTACTTTTTTCTCACAGCTACAGTGGTGTGAGGGTTTCACCTATATTGTTTACATTTCTCTGCATTATGGGAGGAAGTGGCACTGGCATTCAGCGTTCCAGGTAAAAACTCTGGTGTTTACCTCAGCAAAGGATTGGAATAGCAAATGGTCTGATATATGTAATGGTTTTTGCAGTGGCAGAATCTCGTATAAAATATTACTGCTCTTTCCTTGTCAAATTCTCTGTTTTTCTATGGCAGTTTACAGATTTTTCTTTAAAATTAAAGTTACATGGAAAGCAGCCCAGATATACTCTGACACAGAATATCGCATGAGAAAAATATGTAAAAGCACTGAGTATAACCAATTAGATCATGGTTACTGAATTTTCTCAGAAATCCTGAAAAGAAAAATAAGACTATCTAGGATAAGTCTTTTCTTTCCATGGGGAAGATCATCAGCAGAGTACTGAGAGGTAGAAGGTCTTTGTTTCCCTTCTCTTTCAAAAGCAATCTGACACATCTTAAACAAATATTTATTTTTTTTTCAATCGTGGGAAATAGGATGGAAAATAAGTGTTGTGTTTATAAAACATGATGTGTTCTTGAACTGGATAAGTAAAAATCAGAAATTCTTGTCTTATAGTATTGGAGTTCCATACTTTAATAAAGGACTTGAAAAGTCATATGGGTTTTAGACTTTTACAGGTTTTGACATGAATCAGAGTTATCTAACCAGGATTTGTAAGATTAGACCTTAACTATTTCCTTAAAGAAACAAAAGAATTTTATCATGGTTGTAACAAAAAGGTATTGTAGAGTATACTTAATACCATCATTTTCTTTGTATTTGAGCTCTGTCCCCAGAAAAATTCCTTAGTGTCAAAGTTCTATAGTGTGTATAGTGTGGTATCGGAGTTTGTTTTGCAGTGTGGAAAAGGCAAACCTCATCTTCGTAACATATTCTTGCTCTGTTTTACTCCTCTTTCACAGTTATTCTATTCTAAGTAAATGTTGAAAAAGTAACAATCAAAATCTTCAAGCATTTTCCCCATTATATTCTGCACAAAAGATGAAGTAAATAAAGATGATGGAGGCTGGAAAAAAAATTTAATAATATGTTAAAAATGGAAATCTTTCACTTATTTTGAAACTGTGGCCAATGAATAGTTACTGCTTCTATAGCTCCAGTAAAGCTAATCAGATTGTGATCACATCTATTTATTTATTTCTAGAAATATTTTCACATGCTAATTTTTATGATTTCCTGAACTGATCTTAGCTTACTCCATAATTAAAATGCGCAAAAAAATAAAGATTAAATAAATAAATATGTATATTTCTCAATTAAATGCATCCTTAAGATATATGTGTAGGACTTCCACAGAAATAATAAGGAATAGTTAACATTTCAGTTGGGTGACTGATTTTGTAGGATAACTTTATCTGTCAGCTTTATTTGGTATAATCCAGACCAAATACCAGTTGTGATAAATTTTCGAAGAAATTAATCTCAAAGACAAGGTATTGTCATACTGTAGTGAAGCTAGTAACGGGATTCTGGCCCATTTTCAAATCAAAATGAACATAACAAGATACAGAATTTATGATGTCTAAATATTTCATTCCTACTCATGCAAGAATGAATTTCATGTTCTTCTCAGCTGGTCAGGATATGGATTGACTTTTTCCATAGGCACCAAAGAGTTTTAATGAAAAACATTCACCTAGATAACCTTTTATACCCATCTTCTGGGGAAAGAGAAGGAAATTTATGCATGGAAGGAATATGTCTGTGCAGAGCAATATAATGTGAATTTTCCTGTATATGAAGTCCCTTAGAAACTAGTATAAGCTAAGGCAAACACCAGCTATTTAATCTTTTACCTTGCCTAGAAAGAATACTTGAGTTTTATTCAGACAAAGCTAAAAATTCAAACCATGTATTTGACATAAAATTAGTTACCTGATGCTTCTAGGTTTCCCAGAGTTGAGATTATTCACATTAATTTCCAAGTAGTCATGCATCCAGGTGTCAAAAGGGCACGTGAACATGCTCTACCTCAAATCACTGTCCTCAGCCAACTGCCTAACTGAGCAGGAAACATGTATCAGGTATACAAACGCGGTCAAAAGTAGACCTTCCTGCAGCTTTCGAATGAGGTGGGCAGGGGACTGCATATCGCCTGCTCCGAAAAAGAAGTTCCACCATGTCATTCATTCTTTTTCTGCTATCTTGAAGTCACATATATGCTATTTCTGCTAATGTTGTGCATCTAGTTACTCCAGTTAACAATTTTGAGTCTAGGTCAAACCCATGGTATGCGATTAAATCAATATCCATTGTGTTCCTTGCAACCTAACAGCCAACAGAATTTGAAAAATATGTCTCTAACAATATATATTTAATAACATGGTCCGCTAACCATAATAAAGTTCAGCTTAAATGTTCCATACCTCCTTCTGTGGTTGATATTAAATTATTTCAGGTTCAGCTGTAAGTAAAATGCTGAAGCATTAACCACATAGATACTAGGTGTTATTTTAAAAAAGAATTATTATCTTAGCTGCCAAACATACTAAAATGATATGAATTTTCTCATTAATTTCTACTGAGAAAACACAAGCTGGGAAGAATAAAGATGAGCCTGAAAGGGAAATGAGTTACCATAGGAGAAAAGATTGGGCCATCAAGTTGCTGAGTTAAATAACGCAATGTCAAACTCACCCATAAATCATGAGTTCTTCCACATTTCAATGGTTACAAATGCAACACTCTGTATTTTTGGTATAACTAGGATGTAACTTTTTTTTTTTCTTAAAAATACTGCAATGCTCTTTTTGACTGAGTAAACCATATACAAGTGTCTCTTTTATGTAGCTTAGTAGCTTATAATTTTACTGTTCATGTGCATGAAATTAAGCATATATATCACTGCCTCCAGGATGAAAGCTTGCATGTTATAGTCAAGGTTAGTATCAGCAGTGTTAACCTGAAGAATTTATGATCAAAAATATTGAGAATTCAGTCTATAATAATGTACAGTTTGCATTTAAAAAATAGACAATGAGTTTGAAACAGACACAGCAAGTGTCTAATGGTAGCCCCTATTTCTATCTACGTTTGCCTGAAATCACATTCTAAATATTGGTTTAGGCACCAGGATAAGAAAATGTGTACTCTAATGAGCATAATGTTGCTCTGGTAAACTGAGAATCACATCCAAAACATTTGATTGTTCTTAAATTATATAGATTCTGTGTGAAATTCATACTGTCCTTATGTGAAACTTTCTGTCCTCTGCAAAACAGGTAAAATATTGTGATACACATTTATCTTCTCCCTATGGAGGAAACAGTAGGATGAAAATCTAAGTGGCTGATCAGCACAACCATACAGACTCCAGTCTTGCAGTCCTTCTGTGCTGCACAATGCATTCAATGCTGCTTCCTTATCAACTGATTTTTTTTGAAAAAGAACCAAATTTCTTCATTAAGCTATGTGATTTTTGTCCTGATTGTCACCTCAATAAGTTAATAGGGTCAGTTTGATGGGCAATAAAGTGTTCTTAGATGTCAGGAATGTTAAAACAAAACAGAAAATGTGCCCTTTTTTTTAAGAAAGTGGGTGGTCAGGCTTAACTTACCTTGGAGTCTTACTACTTATTTACTTTAAGGCAAGTAGTTTTGTTTTCATCAATTATTTATTGAAACTTTTCAGACACTGCTCTGCTTTTGATTTTTTTTTTTCTCCTTCACCTGCATCTTTATGTCAATTTGCACTTAATATTAGCATCAGCTGAAGAGAGGCATACTAAGGTTAAGGCTATATTTAGGCTAAAGTCCTACTGTGATATTTTCAGAACTATCCTGAAATGTCCATTGACCCAGAATTCTGATCAGTACAATCAGCAAAAATCATAATTTTTGCTCCATTGTAATTAGGACAGCTTGAAGTCATGCAATTTTTTTCTGTGATTCCTTAGCCACTGCTTACTTACCAAGTCACATTATAGTTGGGGGCATTATTTGACCTCCTTACCCCTAATGCCATGTTGGTTAATCTAGTAGGTGCTGATATTGACTGAAATACAACTTTGCAAGGAGCTGGAAAATCACATTTATTGACATGGAGGACCAAATGTAAAATTTAGGGAAATTAGAGATTTCTGGTTATCAAGGAAAATTATAAGTACATGAAAAGTGCAACCTGATTTTATAGCATGATTGTCCCTTTGGTTATAAACTTTGTTACTGTAATCATCAGTAAACTGCTTTAGTTTCCCTTAAATTCTAGTGCAATACATGTATGAATTGCACCATCACTACTGAAGGAGATGAAAATAAATGAGTTCACTTTTATTTTTAAAAAGTATAATTTTCTAATGCATTGCTATTTACAAAAGTACACACAAGCAGCCCTATTATTAGAACTAGTGAAGTACTTAGATATGATATGCGTGCATGCTTTTGGAGACATGTATTGCATTTAGAGGTGTAGGCAGTGGTGACTCACGTCCAGCTCTGACCATATCACAGGACAAAGGAGCCACAGCTAACAGTATAGGATGGATGAGTCTCTTTTTCAGTAAACACGTGCCTTAAGTATCATGATGACATGTGTAATTTTAATCTAAATTCATCAAGGTTACTTAAACTAGAGTGTAGCGTTTTGGTATGTTTTTAAGCCAAGAAATCATTTACTTGTTAAATCTTTAAGAGAGAGATGGATGGCAATTTTGGCACATGAGGGAGAGTTGATAAACAAAAAAAGCTGGTGGAGATTCACAAGAATCATATGTTCAAAAGTAACATTTCAGCTACACCATAACTCACAAACCCCATAGATGAAATGTTAATTAATCTTACATTTTTGACATGATAAATTGGGAGTAATGTTAAATGCCATCTCCATTTTAGGAGATTATCAATGTTTTGAAAGCCTGGAAAAGCTGCCCTTCTCTAATGATTAGAGAGAAATTGTGAACAATTGAGGGTAATAAAGACCATTAATTTGTCTTTTATTTTTTCACAGTGAAGCTTGTTATATCCCACTAGTCATGAAAATAGGACTTGAAATGGTTTAACTGAGCCATGATGAGTAGTTCTTAGAGTAACTAGAAATTAAGGTTCATGGCTTTTCTAAAGAAATACATTTGGTATTTTTTTTCTCATCACAGCTATGAAAAAATAGCCTTTCACACCTGCTGTGGTTTAACCCCAGCCAGCAACTAAGCACCATACAACCGCTCTCTCACTCCCCTCAGCCAGGATGAGGAACAGAATAGGAAGAGTAAAAGTGAGAAAACTCAGAGTTTGAGATAAAAACAGTTTAATGAGTAAAGCAAGAGCTGCAAATGCAAGCAAAGCAAAACAAGGAACTCATTCACTGCTTCCCATGAGCAGGCAGGTGTTCAGCCATCTCCAGGAAAGCAGGGCTTCATCACACATAATGTTTACTTGGGGAGACAAACACCATAATTCGGAACTTACCCCGCTTCCTTCTTCCCCCAGGTTTATATACTGTGTGACATCATAAAGCATGGAATATTCCTTTGGTCAGTTGGTGTCAGCTGTCCCAGCTGTGTCTCCTCCCAACTTTTTCTGCACTCCCAGTCTACTTGCTGGTGGGGCGGTGTGAGGAGCAGAAAAGGTTTTGACTGCTTAATAACAGCCAAAACCTTCAGTGTTTTACCAACACTCTTTCCATCCCAAATCCAAAACAAAGCACTATGCCAGTTGCTAGTAAGAAAGTCAACTCGATCCCAGCTGAAACCATGACAACATTTCCATTAGCTTTTCTAAAAAGTAGGACTTCTCCAGGTGACATTAATATTACAAAGTCAAATTTAAAGTTCAGGCACTCTGTGGGTTTTACTGTTAGAGGTTCACAAACCAAATCTTCTGGTAATTTCCTTCTGAGTACAAAACCATAACATCAGTAACTTGTATGCATACTTTAAATGATAGGCTATAAAAATGCATTCCTATCATAAACATCTTTCAAGAACCCTTAAGGTATTTTTTTTTGTACTTCACGCTGTAAAAGTTACCGTAATTATTGCTTTGTTAAACATAGGGTAAGTGATCTATACTAGAACAGCAAAACTGTCTTGACCTTCTGACGTCACTGAGATTTTACTATGCTTTTAAGCAGCTTTAAAACAGCTGTATGCATGATGCGCACCCTGTGTACACAATGATTGATGCTGAGTTTCTGAAGATGGTATTTCAGATTTCTACTTTTAAAAATACATAGGTCACGTAATTGCAAGTCATTACAATAGTACCTTCATTGCTTGTCCTTACCTCAAGTATACTCTCCAAAACAACAATGTGGGTCCCTTGTTTTTGTCCCCTCTCCTGCCTCTACATTCCTTTAGCAGTTTTTGTTCAAAGAAGGTTCATTCATTCACTTCTTTGGTCATCCACTGGATGCCCTTCTCCACTATTGGAGGTGGGTTCCTGTGTGAATTTACTCATTTTTGATCACAGAAAAAATCTTTGGATCTGAGAACTGCTAATTTGCTCTTTGATTCAGTAATTACCCTGAAATATTTTGTTGACCTTTCCATAACTAGGGGTGAAATATCCATTTCCTTCATATACATCTATATTCGCATGGATATACATTTAGTACATAGTCCCAAGGCTATTCCATGAGGAAGAACACTACTTACACTGAAATTTCTGAAGAGATTTCAATGCTTTTGTTTTTTTTTCAGTTTTAATATTTCCCTAGTTTTTACTATATTTTAGTTGTCTTTTAATTCCATGTTGAGATGAGAACTTGTTAATGAGTAATGTTTTCATGAGAAAAAAATCCTTTTGAAAAATAGAAATAATTTGTATTTTTTATTTTATGGAATATATCTTTTGATTCAAAGTGGCATTTAATTTCAGTTTTGTTAAAGTGTTTTTTATAGGGTTTTTTTTAAAGATTTTCCTGTGTAAAAATTAATTATATTCTAAAGCAACTTGTAAGTTACAATTCACAAAGTATATTAAATGGTTGACTGAGAAGCAAAATCAGTGCATTGAGAACTATTGCACAAATCAAATTATCTGTAAGTCTGGTTACACTAACAAATACCTCTTGTTGTTGTTGCTGCTGTTATATTGTATTGGAGCTCAGAAGCTTCAGTCATTGACCAGACATTTTTCCATCATAACTCTCCTATACTGCAAAGACTTGTGCTTTTGCTGGGCTCACCTGTAGCAAGTGATCTTGCTGAAATCCTTAGAACTACTGATCATGCATTAGGTTAAGCAGACGGCACTGCTTTGTTTTGCTATTGCAGTGTCTTATGGACCACACAAACTTTATTGTATTGGCTGTATTAGATGGTGGGCTTGAGATACAAGAATGAAGAATTATGTAATGTCATATTGACAAAAACTCTGGAAAACAAACAGTTTTATCAAGGCAACATGACTCCTGTGAGGCTTATATCTAGCTCATTTCTTACACTGTGTTGCAGACAACAATAGCCAATTTATGGGCCCAGCCAGAAAGCTCTGTCGCAGCAGCCTCATCAGACAGATGCCCAGAGATGTTTGATTTCTGTTGAAATGTTCAAGTAAGGAAGATGTGTGACACAGCTGTGGGTTCTTTTTTTCCAGGTGACTGATTTCCAGGTGTGATGTGTTGATTTCACTTATGTGAATGGAAAACGTTATGTGGAAGGTGAAGGCTCAGCAAGGTAAAGTAGAAAAGGATTGTGAGTGAGGCTGTTGCTCGTGGACTTGATCTTCGTCAGTTGATCTAAGTTATGTCAAGAGATGCAGAAGTCTCAACTCTGAGCTACTGATCCTATTTATTCAGGCCCTAAATCTGATCTGGTTGAAAATTATTTCTTCTTCTCAGGTTTTCTAGGAGTCATAAATTATTTGTGATCTCTCTGGAATATTCTCAGACTGATATATTGCAGGGAATTTCATGTCTGGGCTTGCAACTGGCCATTATCCAAAAAGGACTATAGTGATCTTCACATACATATGAGCTTTATCCAGAAACTTACATTGTCAAAATATTTATGCCAGCATGAACAAATGCACGTTCATCATTGTCATGCCACTTTAATCTAAAAATATTCCTTTTCACAATGCAAAATCATTAAGAGAAGTAGCTAAGGAAAGTCCAATAAAAGTAATATTCAGAGGCATTTATATAATAAAAATGATAATGTTTAATCAATGGTGATTGTCCCATACAAAGGACTATATTAAACTTAATAGTCCAAATCCTCGGATTTGGCTGAGCTCCACTCAAGTTAATGCATACAGAAAGTTTTATATCAGATGATCTACCCCTGAGTTTTACGTAGTTCAACAAAATCATTCTTGTTTGGCTCTTAAATTTCTCTTCAGGGAAAGAGCGTAATGGGGCCCTGTTTACCACCAAGTGCTGTATTCCGGGTCTAGTGCTACAATTTCACTGAAAACCAAAATAGTAAAACAAGAATAAGGTAATTTATTTTCTTAGAATCAAGATTTTTCCTCTGTTTTAGAACATCTTTGTACTGAGCTAGCTCTTGACTTTGCTATTTGGATAAACAGTTACAGGGCATTAAGGGGAGATGAAGGGAAGTCTTGCGAGACAAACTTGATTGCTTCTGTTCTGAGATACGGGCTGAATGTCAGGGAAAGATTCTCAGCAGTTTGTAAGGGAGTGGATTACAAACTCAAGAAAATAGATAAAGTATTTGTCTCTCCAGACATTTAAAATCAAACTGAACTAAGCACTTGAAATTGTGCTTTGAAGAACAATTGTTTATTAACAGGAAAATTGAATGCAGATTTATTTCACCTTACCTTCTTTGATTATCATGCTATGTTCTGATAGTCATTTTTCTGTAATAGTGCACATTATTATGATGCAGTTGGAAATTTTTGCCCATTGAATTAGCTCTGAATACATTTACAATAAATGAAGAAGTGGCAGGAGTCTCCATTGCTGCTAAATGTCTTCCTAAACCTTAAGAGGCCTCTCTCTTTCAATTTATTTTAAGGTTTCAATGCCAAAAGCATCAGCATGGTGGGCTGTAGCCAGGAAGATTTGGTCTTTATCACTTGATTAAAATTGAATTTTGTTTAGCAGCTCTGTTCTTTAGTACTCTGCTGCTTTAAAATTGACCTGCCATGCTTCATTGTTTTAAAGTACAGGGCATGCTTTCTTGTTTTACAGTATGAAGAAACATATGTATAGATTACTTTTTCTATTAAATTTCTTCACTTAACAGGACTGTATTTTATTGCTTTATTGCTCCTGGTTTGTTCATGTTGACCTTTTCTACATTTGAGATTAACTGATTTTAGAACTGAACTTTTTAAGAGCTCAAGCCTTCCTGTGCTAGATAATTATATTTAAAATTGATCACAGGCTCTGTAGTAGCAGAACTGCAGCTGACTGCTGTAAGAAACCGGCAATGATGGGTTGACTGCTGGGTCCATCTATTACTCTATCCTCCCTCTAGCAGGACTATATACTTGATTTTGGTGTAAACAGGGACTTGACCATTGCTAGTAATTTAAGGCTATCAGGGAAGCAGGGCATCTGCCCCCTGGCCTGTAACCAGCCCATGTAATAATGTGCTATAGTGCTAGTATTGTGTTATGATAATATATTGATTTGTACAGCCAGAGCATGGTGTTCTAAGTTTTGTTTTCTAAGATAACTCTGTATCTGGGGGTGGAGGCACCGCTGGTTTGCACCAGGGAGGAGACATGAGCACCCATCATGCCATGGCTATGCCCAGGGTGAAGTGTGCCCTGAGCTGAATGGCATGGGCATGGGGATACTTGCCACCTCCGTTTCTCCCTGTGGGGAGAGGACTGCCACGGCTGCAAGCAGCACACTAGTCACGCCACCTTCACGTCTGAGCTTCGGCCCCAGGCGAGGCATTCCTGAGCTACTGGATGCACTTCTCCCCTCTTCATTTATGTCCTTGCTGTGAGCTCGTAGCATTTTTGTTATTGTCCAGAGTATGTCTTCCATTCCGAAACAATTAAAACTAATTTCCTTGAAAGCTGGGTAACTGCAGGTGTATTTTGAAGTAATGTATGGCAAAGCCGCTTTTCTCTTTCCTTGGTACATTTTTTATTACTATTTTTAGGGGAAGAAGGAATTGGATTTTGCAGGAAGTCCTGACCTTTGCCCGCAAGAGCTTCCAGCTGAAGTTTGAGATGATCCAACAAAGGCAGCATCTAAAAATAAAACACAAGGAGAGGCAGAAATGACGGTGAGAGGGATAGCGATTTATTAATCCATTTCAGCCTCTTGCAACACGTCTTAGGATACTGAAAAGGAATTTTGAGTGAGCCAAAATAAAGGGTCAATACTCTACCCTGCAACAATTTAAACTAGAAGGGTAGGAATTTCCACAACCACTGTCTGCTGCTGGATAGGTTAAAACACACAGAAAAATTTTCAGCCATGCAATTAAAATATTGAAACAAAAAGATTTAGTGAATCTCATTTGTAAAAACTGCATTAATGCATATACTTACCAGATAACTGTTCCCCACAAGAATCATAAAAAGCACTGGATAAGTTTTATCCTCATAAGATTTAGAGCACAATGTAAGTACTCTGTTAAAAGTGTTAAGTGGTTTGTTTAACTAGAAAAGCTATTGTGGGAATTATATAATGCAGACTCACAGGGAGTGTTTCTTTGATAAGAGCACTGGATAGCAGGGCTCATATTGTTTGATTATATGCATGATATACAGATGCATTTTGATGAATGTGTATTGTGTCTCTCCAACTTCTTAATGTTTCTGAGTATTCGCTGGTAGTCAATGCTTCTGAGAAGTTTTTTGTAGTACACACTTTGCAGTATACCTAAAACCTGTGTGATAACATAAAGAGCATGTGTCTTTTCAAGTGCCTGATCCTTGTCATGGGGACTGCTGAATGTTGTTATTAACCTGTTTTTGCTAAACTGTATTTGATGAAATAGAAGAGAACAAAAGCAGGAAAAAAGGAACCAAATCAACTTTTTTACCAAAATTATTTTGGGCATTCTTTGTGAAATAATCAATAGAGAGGCCTTGAGGATTTCAGACATAATAAACATGTGCATCTGAGAAAGAAACAGCATATACTTTAAGAAAATGTGACATTAAAAACAGTACATTGACATGAATGCCGAGTATACTGCTCTGCATGATTTTGTTCTGAACTGACCTGTATCAATTAAAAAAGGACAACTGAATCCTATTCAAAAAGGGCTTTTGATAATAGTAAGCCTTGTGGTATGAAAAAGCGGACATATTTCCTCTACTTGTCCAATGAGCTCCACGAATCCAGAAAGATTAATGGAGTTAAAAGAAAAGGAAGAAAAATTGTCTAGACTTCCAGTCTTCTTATGGAGATGTGGTTTGAGCATCAAACTGTTTCTCATTCTCCCAAGAATGGACTTTGCTTTCTTTAGGTGAACAATAATTGTAGTAACCTGTTGAGCTAATGATTGTCCAGCAAATACAGTCTTGCTAGACAGGACAATCTATATTCTGTTATTTCTTTACATAGGGCTTATTCATGAAATGGCACATAAATACGAGGGAAAATACTTGAAAACTAAAATCAAAGTGAACGTTCTTTGAAACCGGTATGCAACTATTCAGCTTGAATGAGCTATATCAGGACTTTATCACTCTTGTAAAATATTTCTTTTTATTTAGACAGTAAAAGCAAACAGATGTTTCAACTTCTATTGTTCAGCAAAATAAATGAAATTATTTAAACTTAATGAAAAAATGCAAGGACCCGGAATAAGAAATACCCCTTCAGATTTTTAAAGCTCAATAAAATGACAAGAATCATCACCCAATACTAGAATAATTTGGGTGAATTTAACAATGAGCAGTCTCTCTGGTCCTCTGACTCTGAGATACATGTTAACTCCACAAATATGTGAAGGATTCATGCATTGCAAAGCCATAAGATAATGGAATATAAATTCCCTGCAACAGTAGTATGCTATTAAAACTAATCCTCAAAAATAAGGAACATTTCTGATGTATAGCATTACCTTCATGCAGGTTATACATAGAAAATAAATCCATGTTAGAATAACATCACTACATTGTAAATTAAATTACCTATTACTTAGGTAACGCTAGAATCAAAGTAGAGGTTGTCTTCATTTATGTCCGTTCTGCTTGTGCATTCTAATCCCATTTTATTTTTGTTGTTTTCCCCCTTGTATGTACCACAGGGTTTATGCAGATTGCACAATGCTGCTCTAATGAGCAGTGCTATGTAGCATTTGGCTCAACACCCTCTACCTCCACAGAGGCCAAACTGATTTTCCTCATGGATTTTTCTTTGGGGCTTATCATATTCACAGATGAGTGGTTCATAAACAGTAATGTCTGTGTTCTGACAACACTATGATAAAAGGCTTTATTTTTATCTTTTCTAAACAGATGGGGACTGATAGGCACAGAGGTTATTGTCTCAAGAACTATTACTTTTAAGCTGTTTAGCTTGAAGCACTTGGGATTTATCTTGTCTGTCTCTAATATTGAATAGCATTCACATATTTCAGCACAGTCCACATTGACTTCATGTGCAGCCATGAGTTTACAGCAGCTCTGAAACAGGCCACAGATGTCTTAAGTCAGACACTCAGAAAATAAGGAACATACTATCAAAGTGATCTTCACCAGCAGCCCTCAGTACGTGTTCAACGCTTTCTGTTGCAGATGAACTAGGGGACCAGCAGCAAGACCCTTCTTCATTGCCCAATCATTCCTACATCATGTTTCATCCTTACAATTGATCTCTTCTGTATGATTGTCTTTTTTTCCTGGGACTAAGAGGAAAAAGTAACCCAGATACACAGTCTTAATGTACAAAAGGAGATGACTTAAGTTTGCAAACATAGTCATGATTCTGGCCCTTCCCACATGTGATGAATTTAATTTTACGTGTTTAAGAATATTATTTTGATAAAATTTTTATGTGCGTATGCACCCATGTGAAATTTCCTCAGTTTTGGTTTCTGTTTGTTGATTTTTAAATAAATTGAATTATGCTGACAGCCATGTGAAACATCAGCACTGTTGAAGTTTTTGATCCACCACATAAATTTCTGTCACCTGAGCTAATAAAGTAGCTGATAAAGCAGTAGGTTGTGATTCTCTCTGGTCTTTAATGAAAGGAAGAAAATGTCAGAAAATAAAATAGGAACAAGCAAGACTCTGAATTCTGTTCCTGGTTGTAGAGTGAGCATGTACTGGGGACTGAACGTGAAACTCAACTCTTTCTTTCTTGTCCATGAACTTTTCTCTCTCCCCTGAGTTTTCCTGGTCTCACACTCCTCACTTCACTGGTTTCTATCCTCTCCTTAAATGTCTCACGATACATCCATTTCCCTTAACCAGACTCTTGTAGTTTTCTCCTCCCAGCTTCTGGTTCCTCATTGCTGCCATCTTTTCACCTTTCCAGCTTCCTAACTGGTTATCAAGTACGCCTCATAGCCTCATCACAGTTTCTCCCTGTCTCTTGAACAATTTTGGGTGCTAGCAAATGCCCCTGACTTTAACCTCTCTTTTCAGTAACAGCAGTTCATGGCTTCTCCATTCCCCTTTACTCACCCACAGGTCTAACACTTATCTTTTCCACGGACAGGCCAATCAGCTCCTTGTCCCACTCCTGTGGCTCCTACCAACAATGTCACTGGGGTCACAAGGGCGATGGCCTCTTCTCTAGGGTTAAGTGCACCTGCTAAACAGTAATGCTGAGAGGTAGATTTAGAGGGATAGTTTCCCCAAAAAACAGCTAATGGAGGGAAGGGGTGTCAAACATTCAGAGGGGTCTCCTCATTCCTGGGGAAACATAAAGCAGGGGATGGATAAAATCTACATTTCTTACTGAAATCTGCAATGTTAAGCAGTTGGTGGTGACCCTAGTTACAGATGCTCAGAGAGGCAACTGAAGGAATGCAAGGCTCTCAACTAGCTCATGTTCACATTTGAGCTTCAAGGGATTTAGCATGAATTGCAATTAGTTTCTACTGAATGTGTGCAAACTGCCTTTACCAAAGGCAAATCTGGAGCGGATTTTACCCCAAAACATCCAAAGGAATGTCTGTGACTTGGAGAGGGTCACCTACTAAATTTTAAGGCTTATCAGTGTATAATAGTGGGAGCCACATTAAAAAAATATCCTTAACATTTCAGTAAGGAATTAACAGTATATTTTCCCTTGGTCTCATTCTCTAAAATTACTAAAAATCATCACAAATGATAATAAAAACAAGCCTAATAGATACAACCTATATGGAAAAACTTATCTTGGCACTTTAAATTCAATTAAGTTGCAAATGATGGGAAGATGGGTGTAAGAATAAAAAATTTTGGTCTGCTTTAATAATGAGAAATGTTTTCACTTCCTTTGGATAACTGTAGTAATTTTTAATTAGATAAAATGGACTATCAAGCTAATACATTTCTATGTGGGTCTCCTCCATTAAGAAATAGTATAAATATAGAAAACAGTCCAGTCAGCTAATTCTTTCTAGCAGAAGACTATCTCAGCTCACCCTTGTGATAAGCAAATATGGCATTTGGTCATGAGGTCTCCTAGAGCATCTGTATGGGGAATAACAGTAATGCAGCATTCAGAAATTTTCCCAAGTGTTTTAATACAGAAAGCAAACTTTCTGAAATAACAACATAGAAAACTGTAATGGAAGGTTCATTCTAGGGGAAAACTGACAAATATTCACACCATATTGCTTACTTTTGGCAAGCAAAGTTGTTTTTATTGTCAGTGTGTATTAAAAAATGGATGATCCTTCTTACTCTTCTTCAAATAGTTTATCTGAAAAAGGGAAAAGCTTGAGAATGCATGTTAATAATAGATAGCTATGCACTGAATGCACACAACAATCTGTTAAATAAGGAGGTGTCAGTCTAGCTAACTGCATTTCAGAAAAAGGACTTGACTTTACTAATTAAATTTCCAAGTGTAAAAGTTTTCAAAGCCAGTATAAAAATAACTGTTTTGTCCTGTTTACATAGTAACAATAAGACCCAGAATATGATATGCTTCAGTCAATCATTTCTCTTTCTTTCACATTTCAGAATTATACTATATTGCTGATAAGAGGAAATAATTTGATCTTATAAAAACATATTTATTAGTTATAACAGGTCAATTGGGACACTTTATTTTCTATATAACAATAACAAAGCACCCCAATCTGCCTTTCAACAAGGGAGTATGCTTGAGGTTCTATCAAAACTGACATTTTAAAGGCTTATAAGATTGCATGGCTAAAAATTGCTCCATTCAAGTTACCAGACAAAAACCTACAAAAGTATAATAATAATAATAAAAAAAAAGATTATCCACTCTGCCATCATTAGAGGAAGTCAATTATCAGTTGGACCAAAAGACTTTTGAATTGAAGTAATTAAATTTGAGGTTGTGTGACATTGTTGTCACTTCAGTAAGATCCTCCTACACTTCCCTGTGACTGATTTATTCAGACAGTAGAAGTTGGATGAGTGTAGATTTTCTGTTAATATACTAAATTATTTTCTATCTGAGCTGCTCTCAGATGATTTTACAGTGCTTTCTTGGCAACAGATCATATTTTCAACCTTTCCATTAGAAATGTCTATTGAAATTTACTTCAAACACATAAGAATAGCTAGCAGCACAACCTTTTCTGCTTTTTCCTCTCCTCTGAAAAGTTTAATAACTGAAGCACGAGCTCTTGAGGAAAGCAAATAATAACAAAAAGAACGAGAAAAGATTTTACTAAGTTTCTGTTTCATCAGATTTTTATTGAAAACAATACTGTTTGTCTGAAATTCACAGGAGAGTGTTATGAAGAGAGGAAAAAAGAAAAGGGTGTTCTGCTTATTGCACCTTCTCCAAACCAATCTCTAACAGATTAAAAAAAGTAGAAGACATCACTAACACCTTAAGAAAATATTTCAGGGTCACGTTGTCCATTGAACATCCTATTTAGCGATACATTGAGAAATCCACTGGGCACCCTTGGGTGATGGTGGCTAGGGTCCCTGGCCTCTCCGTGAAAAGGCACGTTGGGCTGCCAGGTGCCTCAGTTCCCAAACATTCAATGCCTGGAAGTGAGCTGAAATTGCAGATGAAACAGTCATTGATCTTTGTCATCCACTGACAGATCTCTGTGAAATCAAAACTGTCAACTCTTACTGTTCACAGGTGCATAATACAGTAAAACCACCAATAGGTTTTTCCCTGAGTGCACAGCAAATGCCTAAAAATTCTTGCTGTTTGTTTGAAACAAGAAGCTGTAGCACAAAACACCCAGAAGAACACATTTATAACAAAGGTACTGGTGGACTCAAGAGAGATGATCATCCATTTGGAAGCAAGAAGAAAAGAGCGTGGGGGCTTCTGGCCATTTTTCGACCAGTTTCTGCTTTCAGATTCACTAATATAAAACCAGAGTGACTCAGATGACTTCTATGGAGTTAATTCAGTTTTGCAGTTCTTTCCAATTATTATGAACACAGAAATCACAAATCATAGGTGTGGTAAGTACCTCAAGATGACATGATGACCATTTCCCACTCAAAATCCAGATCTGTTACATCAAATCAGTGTTTTGTTTTGTTTTTAAAGCTGCAATGATTGAAATTGAGTATTTTTCCTTGGCATTCATTTCCAGTCATTCTGTGCCTTGTTGAATCTAATCTCAATCTTCCTTCCTCCATTTCACTGGATATTCTCTATTCTTCCCACACATGGCAAGAAAATGAGTTTATTCTCTTCTTCTTTATAAATAGTTTATAGACATTTGCAAACCGATGTCTCCTGCCACAATGCTTTTGATGTGCCTTCATCAATCAAATTTTCCAGACCACTGTTGTTTCTCAGTACTCATCTTTGGACTCTCTACAGGTGATCCATATCTTCCCGAAAAGCAGCATCCAAATGCAGAATGCTTTGGGAAGCAGCAGATACCAAGGAAGTCTGAAGAATGGTGAATGGAGTTAAATGCAGTTGGTGGCCAGTCACAAGTGGTGATCCTCAGGGCTCAGTGCTGGGGCCGGTTCTCTTTAATATCTTTATCAATGACCTGGACGAGGGGATTGAGTGCACCCTCAGTAAGTTTGCAGATGACACCAAGTTAGACAGGAGTGTCAATCTGCTTGAGGGTAGGATGGCCCTACAGAGAGATCTGGACAAGCTGGATCGATGACCCGAGGTCAGTGGTATGAAGTTCAACAAGGCCTCAAGATGTGCCAAGAGAAGTTTAGGATGGATATTATGAAAAATTTCTTCACAGAAAGGGTTATCAAACATTGGAACAGGCTGCCCAGGGAAGTGGTGGAATCGCCATCCCTGGAGGTGTTTAAAAGATGAGTAGATGTGCTGCTTAGGGACATGGTTTAGTGGTGGTTTTGGCAGTGTTAGGTTGATGGTTGGACTTGATGATCTTAAAGGTCCCTTCCAACCTAGATGATTATATGATTCTACGATTCTATTTACTTAATATCTTGCAAATAATACTGCTTTTGCTACATTTTGCAAGTATCTGTCTTCTCTTCTGTAACAGTGTGACACAGTTGACTTATGTGCAACTTTATAATACTTATGTCCTTTTTCTTTCAACAGTTATTTGAATAGTCATCCTTCATCCTCACTCTGAATCCTTATATGTTCAAGGTATTTTGAATTGCATTCCCCATTTTTCAGGCTGTAGCTCCAATTAAAACATTTTGAATTATTATCCTGAGCTCCTGTGTACATGCAGCCCCTCCATCTTGGAGTAAGTTGTAAATTTAATAAGCTTATTCTCGATTTTTTGTTCAGAAATGAAAATCTGAATCTTATCAGGCACTGGATAGATCATTGTGAAATCCTATGCAATATATTTCTTCTGCTTAACCCTATATATTCTAATAATTTTAAAATTAAAATAAACATATTTCTAAATAGTTCCAATAAGTAATTTACAATTAATTGATCAAAGTAGTATTTGAGAGAAAATTTGCTCTTTCCTTATTATGCAACTGTTTAATCATATTTTAGGTATTCGTTCAAATTTCTCCCTTACCATGTATTTCCACTATTGTGGTTACATCCGTAAACTTACTGCACGTGAATCATAAAAAACAAGTTACCTTGTGCCAAATGTATTTTCACAACTTACACATATTTTTTGTACTTTTATGATAACTCTTTGTCTTTATTTATTGCTTTTCATCATTGCCTCAGCCACCACATAAGACAATTTAATCACGTCTCTTTGCAGATGAGAAAGCTGAAGCACCCAAGAGATTTGCTCCAGCTCATAGGTGAAACAAGGATATAAACCCTGGTTCCTGAAATGAAGTCTCAGCCAGTGTCTGTGCATAATGAATATAGTAAGAATTTCTGGGTGTGCTTTTCCATAGTAAAGTAATTTCTGCTGACGAAAAAGATTTAAAGATTCATTAACTTACCATTCAAAGTTTTCCCATTTTGTCATTAGCATTAAAAAAAAGCAAACTAAAACAATTCTCAAAACACTGCCCCTGGTTTTTTCCCTTATTTTGGCTGAAATATTGTTAGCAGCAGTTTCCAGAGTCATTGGGAACTTCAGATATCCTGGTTAGTTTTTGGTACATTTCTAATTTGTGTAATTTGTACATATACTTTTTCATTTTGCATATTCATCTCTAATTATACACTTCGGTCGTTAAACCAAGCCACACATGCTAAGTAAGATTCTGTTATCTCTATCTTCATGTCCTCTTCTTGCTTGTGCTAGAGACATATATTTACACTCTACTAGTGCTTCTGCTCACTTTTTCACCTTCACTATGAATATTCTGATGAGCCATGTAACTGCTCGTGCATTCAGTATTGCCTTTCCTTACTGTTTTATGGTTTGAAAAGTTTGCATGCTACATATGTCAGTGAGGCTATTTAGACTGAAAAAAAAGTGAAGAAAATACTCAGTAGCATAGTATGTTGCACTGGCTGGACTGAATATGTTTTCTTTGTCTGGCATATAGTGGTATTGGCTGAAAAAAAGGTGTTTTCATATTATCCTAAATGGAAGGCAAGTCAGAATGGAAAGAAGAGGTTTTTTCCCCCTCAAGAGAATTCCAGCACAGCTCGCTTCTCACTTCCTTGTGTACTTGAGCTGTTTCCCTAGAGGCCTGTCTTTATTGAAACATGATGCTAACATTAAATAGTTTTCTTCTTTGGGCCTATGCATGAAAACAAAACTCTGTACTCTTCAACCATGTTCTTGTTAACAGCACACTGACATTTTTATCTTTGGTTTTGCTTATATCAGCCACATTGCTCTGGGTGCTATCACAGCTTTTTTGCCCTTGAAAATTATACTGGAGAACATTTCTTTCACATGTAATCTGCAGTTGTAACTATGAGGTGAGGAGAGGAAAGAATACAGCTTTTGTTCAAAATCAAACTAACAAGACAAAACAACAACTGAATGGATCATCCCATTTTTTCAAATAACAGATTTCTTCTGGCTTTACTTATGTGGAAGACTTGTGTAGGTACTGAGATGTCATATAGACGTCAACGGGTCTGCTGAAGGAGAAAAGAAATCTATATGATATGGCTCATAAAATACAAGTTGGGCATGTTTAAAAGAACAAATAAACTGGTCTTTCTGTTGAAATTATATGGATGATATATAAACTATGTAACCTACTCTACTTCTCAGATTAAATATAGATTTGATAAATTGGTTTGTACTGGAACTAAGGAAATTCTCATGTCACCAAAATTAAAAACATTCAGAAATACATTTCCCCGATTCTCACACAAATATGAACCAGATACACTTTATCGTTTCTCCTACTTACCCAGTTTCTGAGCAGCCTGCTTGTAGAGTTGAACATCCTTTGGAAGCCCTAGATAAAGAGATCTGCCCCCAGAACTGCAAAACCCTTAAGGCTTAAAATTTAGTATTATTTTACTTATAATCCTTGAGTTTTAAAGGGGTAATTTTGATGAGGGAAATTACACCTCAGAAGCTTATGGTTTGGCCCTCCTAATCTCCACCTGCATTCCAAGGCATTTCATTGAGGGTAGTTTTCTCTCAATGAATTTATTTTTATAAGTATAAAGAGGAGAAAAATACTCTGAGTGAAAAGATGGAGGAGGACCTGTCTTGGGTTCTGGAAGACACTTTGAAAACTTAATTGATATACTCTAAAATAATACCCTTATTCCACTGTGGGTTTCACTCTCTCCCTTATGTGCTCTTAAGCTCTCTGCTTCCCATACAAGGCAAATTAAGACAGAGCAGGATTAATTCTCTTTATTTAATTACAGTAGTAATTTCCAAGAGATTCTGAGCACTACCCACAACTCTCTTTGAAGGCAGTTAAGAAAAAAGGTGCTCACTATTTCTCAAAATGATGCTTTGACAGAATACAAAACAAACCCAAATCATCTAACAACTATTAATACAGGACAAAAATAGGACACATTTGGGTATCTCTTCTTTTTGCATCCTTCGTTGCTGACAATGCTTCTAGTGTCCTGTGCATGGAGAAAGGATTGAAGTTTAGTTTATATATGAAGAGGTTTTAAAGTAAAGTAACTGCTCTTTGCCTTTGGCATACCCTAGGCAACTGCATATTTGTTTTCTTTACCACTTTTCTCCTTGCTTGTTTTTGTTGGTCCATGGGGCTGAAAGGTCTAAATGCTAGCCAGACTTCTGGGCAAAACTCACTGCTTTCCAAACAGGAATCTGCCTCAGCAGACACCAACTTTTTCCCAGTTCCCACTTTCACACAGCGAATAGGTACGAAACATTTGTGAGCCTTTTATATTCCTCAGTGCCAAGGTCCTTGATATGCCGTGGCTGGAATATGCCAGAGCTGAGCTGCAGTGTATTGCAGGGCTGCCCAGCTGGTGTGTGATAAGCCTGGACCAACCCCAGTGTAGCTCTGACTGCTGCCTAAGCTGTTTTCTGCCATCCCATAATATAAAGCATATCTGCTGTCTGGTTCTGGCATAAATGACTATCAAGGAGTTGAGATCTTGTCAAGAAGTTGGATAGATATGGTACGTCATGCTTCATGCAAAGTTTTCATTAAGCCCATATGACTTCTCTCTTGATTATATTTAATACTACCCACTGTATTGCTTTGTGGTTTACAGGTGTGTACTATTCTGTAAAGTGTAATTCTCAGGTTTTCATATGCATGTCCCTGAAACTTTTTAAGAATCTTTCCATCATCTGTAAAGCAAATAAAAGAACCCCTTTTTTTTTTTTCCAGCTGCCAAAGTATTTCATTTGCTGGTGAAAAATCTTTATTAGGAGGCCGAAATACCTTGTGAATAAAGTACTGAACTGAAACTCTGAAAAACATATTCTGTTACCTGGCTCAGTCACAGGCTTCCTCTGTGACCTTGGGCTTCACCTTTACTCTTTGCCATGTCTACGAAATTGAAATAGTGCTTCCTTTCGCCAAACTGGTGTTAAGAGGATATAGAGGATATATGTTTATATTTACATGGACTGAGAAAGCATAACAAAAGGGAAGAGAAGGAAGAAGAGGAAGTAAAAAGGAGGAGGCTTATTCAAGGCTCCACAGAATGCTGTTATGGTGTGTTTCCTTATATGCAGAATAGAAGTAATTTTTGAACAAATCTGTTTCTTGCTCCTTGCAGTGTACAGTGTATCCTTTCTATATAATACAGGACAAAGGATTAATAAGATTCCTTCTTTCTTCCTAATAATTCTTGAAAGATTTTCAAAATAATCACATTTTTTGTGCAGCTTAAATAATCTGCACACTAGCTCAAGTCATTAAAAAAATACTCGCATGTGAGACAAGTGGTTCTTTAGAAAACCTCAGCTATACATATCAATAGTCTTGATTAGGTTCTATTTTCCCATAAACAAGGTAATGATTTCTTAGTTTATTACATTCACACTGTAAAAAAGTTGAGTATGACTGTCAGAGTGGTTATTCTTCTGCAGGGAATAACCTTCAACTGTATGTATATAGGAGAGGAGGAGCTCCAAATTGGAATGATTAATGTCAAATCATGTGTATGCTCATAGCCTGCAAATTTCATATTTGTAGTCTCAGGGATATGATGTGCCTTGTTGTGCAACACATAATTGAGCATTCATGGGCTTTCTTCCAGGAGCATGTCCTGGTACCTACAGCTGGCGAAAAGGCTGAATAAAAGGTCAAGATTTAGCTCTGCAAGCGTCCTCTAAATCTTGTAAAGGTTCATGCTTATTCCAGTGAGAAAAGTGGGTGAATAAAATACATCAAGCCATAAATATTCTAATACATTTTAGCCATCCTGACAGAACGCATTTTTCAGACATTCCCCTAAGTACCTACAGTCAGATCAGGTTGGTTTATCTTTGTGTGAATTCTGTACAGTCCTTCATGGAATAAGATTGAGCATTCACGCAAGGGCTGTAATATCCCATTCTCTCTCTGTACTTCTCAAACAGCAAGAAGTGGCAAGGCTACACCTTCTGGCAAAGCTCCAACCCAATGCTGAGCTATGTGCTATTCCCAGTGTATTCCCTCAAGCATTTGTGGTGCAGACAATGCAGACAAGGACAGCTGGGGCACTCAAGGGAGCCCAAGAACATGAATACAGATAGAAATCTTCCCCTGTGTAATGGTTATGTACTTCCGAAATGTTAAAAGTCACCACCTTTGCAACGTGAATACTTCTGTAAAGCATTTTCTTTCATGAAGGAAATAGAATGAAAGTTATTTTATTACCTGCCTTATTAACTGGAGCTTCCACAAATCAGAAGAAGATAGCAGTATGTAAGGGCACAGACAGAAAGATGGGAAATTCAGAACTCTGTTTTGGATTGCTACTTTTCTTTTTCTTTTTATTATAGTGTTTACAACTCATTGGGATGGGATAAACGGGTATTAAATCTGTGGGTGAACACATAGATTTCTACTTACAGTCAGGAGACATTAAAAGAAAAAGTAGTTTGGTCCTGCTGCTCTTTGCCTCTTGCACGCTCAAGCGAATTGTTGCAGCTAGAATCAATATCAATTACCCATCTTAAACATTTTTGCTGCTACTGTGAGCAGCTTAGGAGGGATTTTAGCAATAAAACCAAGGGTCTTCTATGGACAGGGTAATTTGCAACAGACCGGAAGACTCTGTCTGGGGTTTGTTATTTGAATCACCTTGATTTTGGGCACTGGAACTTTGCACAGTGACAGTAGCGAAGGTTCAAAGGTGGAACTTGTCTTTGTCTAGAAGGATTTTAGAAGTTGATGGTTATCCCTGCTAGGTTGCAACTGCCAATTTGTATTTCTGTTTATCTCTTTTAAATTACAATATTTTAAATTACAAATAGTAACAACTGTAGAGGAAATAATTGCAGCCTGTACTAGGCTTCCTAAAGAGGGGGTCGATGCCCCATGCCTGGCAGCGTTTAAGAGTCATTTGGACAATGCCCTCAATAATATGCTTTAACTTTTTGTCAGCCCTGAAGTGGTCAGGCAGTTGGACTAGATGATCGTTGTATGTCCCTTCCAACTGAAATTATCCTATTCTATTCTGTTCTGTTCTGTTCTGCTCTGTTCTAATTTGCTGTCTGGACATAGGATACATGGGTTAACGACCATCACAACAGTCAGTTCTGACAGAATGCCTTTGCTAGGAAGAAAAGAGACTTCAACTGTATGGATGTGAGCTGTGCCATGCCACATGACCCCAGATCCAGAGAAAGGTCCCTCAGCCATTCTACCAAGTAGTATAGATATAGTCATGAAGTTGATGTAACAGGGAGAGGAAAATCATTGCTCTAAAAATCCACATTGTCCATGTTGGCAGTTAATAAATTGAAAGCAGGCAAAAATTAAACTATAAGGAGCCAGACAGAAAATAACAGATATGAAGAGCACATAAAAATCTCCGACTAGAAAGGATAGTAAAAATGAAGTATAGATCCAAATAATATTAAACTGACCTGCCATGTAAACAGTGTAAAAATGAATTGCAGCAGCTGTTGGTCCCATGTTTTCACTATACAACTAAGCCAAAATTTAATTGAGTATTGGTTTATTGTCTAAGTATTAATCAATTAACTAAGGATAGCAGGTAAGTTTCAATAATACACGAGGCAGAAAAACATAATTTTTGCCTCCTGAGCATTTGGTAAAGGGTGCATATTTTCCCCCCTAAAAATAGTGTGAAAAGCGAAAAATGATTAAAAAATTACAATGAACGAAATTGGGGGAGGGGAGGGAGTTAATAAAATTATTTCACGTAGATAATCACAAAATATTTTATATTTTATGTCATTAATGTCTTGCTTTAATATTTTTTACTAAACATAGCTTCAAAATGAAAAGTCATTGTCCATAAGAAACCTGATTTATATGTTGATTTTCAGTTGAAATTTTTCTTCCAATTGATTTCAAGTCAAGAAATTAAAACATCCACAATTTCCTACAAAAATATGCATTTCCATGACGTGTCATTTTTTAAAGAGAAGGTGTTTGGCCTAAAACTTCCTAGCCAACTCTGTTAAAGCTCCTTGACTCAGTGCTACTGAAAGCTCAGTTCCAGCCAGAGCCAACACCAAGTTAAGTCTCTTGACAGGAAGCTTTGTCAGAATACTACAGCTTTTCAGCATTGGCTAGACTTACAGTTATTTGAAGTTTTGAACCCTTTTTTTATGATATCTGAGTGTCTCTGCTTTTAATTTTGGTCAGACTCAGAGGGCAGCTACTGCAATGTTTCAGAAACTTCAAAATTTTCAAGGATTGCTTTATTTTTATTTTTTTTTTGTGAGTCAACTTCTTTCATCTTTGGATAATAGGAATCACCTGTACACTGTTTCATAGTTAGTTTATTCAATCCTATAAAGGCATCTGCCTCAAGGAGCTAAAGACTCATTTTAATGTCCCATACTTTAACTTGAGACATGCTTTTTTCCCTGAGGAGCTCTGACAGGTTGTATAGGATGTGGAGGGGCCAGCAAGGATCTCAGCTGGAACGGGAGGGTGTTGTGTTTTTCCACCAGGAGCCTTAATGGAGTTAAAATATAGATCTGGCATAAGGAAGACAACATGGAAGAAAAGTCTCCTAAACAGTGACAGCACCTAGTGAACTGACTTTTGAAAACAGTTGTGGCAAACCACTGCTTTGAATTAGAATATATAAACTTTCAGTGATACAACTTTTGTCACTTAATTTAAATCGCTCCTCAAGCTTTCAGAATCTCTCTTATATAGAGTCGGCTCTTATTCCCTCTGCATGCCTGAGCATGTTAAAAACTTCAAATGGAAAGAAGTGATTCTACTGAGCAAGGAAAAATCATAGACAATAAATTACCTAGAGATCTCCAGGGTCTTGTAAAGGTAGAAGCAATATGTGCTGCCTGTACAGCTTCCTTGCCTCTTCCAGCTTCTCAGAAGATATATTAGCATCTTAGATGACATGGGCATATTGTTCACCCAAGGTCTCAGCTGTTTTTAGTAATTTGTATCAGGAGACAAAGTAACAATTTATGGAATACATTTCCAGTGAGGTACGTGCAAGCACTTAGACTTACAATTTTCATTAACAGTTATAGAAGATGTGTGTTGTGTTCCCCACACACCCAACTGAACATTTTTTCGTTATATCAGTAGAACAAATGTTTACCATAGAACTGTTTGGCAGCTAAGAATTGATTGTAAAGACTTTTAGGTAGCTCCAGATTATGAAAAAAATTAACTATTTTGTGACTGCACATTCATTCATAAGGTGAGAATAAAGATTATCAGCTCCGACTTCAGTGATAGCATAGTGCTTTTATAGTAGCTATTTATGTCTCAACATGTAGAAGAATGGATACTAAAATTAAGTGCTTGCGCTGATTTTATGTTTTAAGCCAGCATTGGAGTTTATGTTACAGATGCTGTAGAGATTTTCCAGTCATTTAATTTGAGCTGCTTTGAAGGGCATTCTGGTATTCTGTAATTCTAAGACATATGCAATCTGCAGCTCTGTGTTACAGCACCAGTGAAAGCAGATCTTTGACTCCTTTAGACAAATACCTCTTGTCAGTTCTCTTGGATTTGCAGGCCCTTAAATTCCTGCAGGAGACGTATATTTTTTCCAATTCTTCATGACATCAATTTAAATTACTGACACTAGATATGCTTTTCTTTGCCAGCTTCTAGGGACCACATGAAGTAAGTAGTCACAGTTGTTCCAGGGACTTGTGGACATACAGTTAAAAAACACTTTTGCAGAGAGAAGACAGTGATGAGAGAGGTCATATAGTTGTTGTTCCTCTGTACCAACTCTGTCAGACTGGCTTTCGATTATGTCCAATTTCTGCCCACAGAAACTCTACTTGCTATTTTGTGTAAACAAAATAAAAGATGAAAAAATCATCTTTGGACATGAACCTTTGGATGTTAGAGAAGTTTCCATCTGCTGAGAATCTGGCTATGTTAGCGTTGTCTAATGACGTTCAGAAGATTCAGAGAAAAATTTCTCCACATCGAATCGATTGGTAGTTCAACAATACCCAACAGGTATGGCTACCTACTCTCTGGCAAGGCAAGGAGGTTTGAATACTGGCTTTTTTTTCCATTTACAATCATAAATTTAATAGATTACAGCATTTTTGTACATAGTAATAGCAAACATTTTACATTAAAGCAGAAGCACATAGCCACATTTTTGATGTCCATATGATAGATAATGTAGCTCTTCTTTGTTTTCAGTTTATTGTGTGGTTACTCTATGTTTGGTAAAGAGATTGTGGCTGGACAGCAGGAAGGAGAAGTGCTGGAAGGCTCTGGAGATGTAATCCATGCACATGTGGCATGTTTTCTGGCCTCCTACACTCAGGGTAAAGTAGCATCCTTTGAAGGGGGTATGAGATTGCTCACATACCCTCAGGGAAGCTGAGTGTTGAGCTAGCAGAAATATTTGAAGAAGTCCAAGCAGAGAAAGGCAATGGGGGAGCCCATAGCATGAGCAAAGTGGCTGCCAAGAGGAGCAAGGGGCAGGCCATCAGGGCTCTGAGAGGGTGGAAAGAAGGAGTGTTTCCTAGGGGCACCAAAAATACTGCATTATGCTTCCTGCAACTATGGAAACACCTGCTTTGGATGGACTGAATGTAAGGCTGGGGAGAGGACATGGCCTTCACTGACACAGTCAATATAGGGGAGTTTTGTTTTCAACCTGTCTAATCCAGCAGATCTGAGTTGTTTCTGTCATAAAGATGAGTTGTTCTAGTTTCTGTTGGAAAAAACATGGATTAAATCATGTGGTTGGTTTGTTCTGGACCTTCCCTATCCACCTCAAAGCTAACTTAAGAGTCTAATCACAGTTAGGAAGAGCTGACATTTTAGGTCATTGAAATGAAACAGACTTTTCCTCAGCCAGGGTTTTTCTTTGCCTTGAGCATTTGTTAGAAACAAATTAACTTTAAACATATGTAAATCTTTTCCTCTGTTTTTAATCCAGCCCTATGACCCTTGTGGGAGAATCTTGCCTTTGTTCTCTCTTGTTCTGGCAACAGAAAACATATAAGCAAAAGGAGTAAACCCAGCTGAAACTGTTTGCTAGTGCATCTATGGCCAGATGGCTCATCACAAGGTCTTTAAAATTCAAGTGGTCATATTTATGTGCAATTAATTTTTACACAAGTAGTCCTATAATGCACAAAAGAGAAAATGGTCAAAACAACTTTTCATAGAATCATAGAATCACAGAACAGTTAGAGTTGGAAGGGACCTTAAAGATCATGCAGTTTCAATGCGCCTGCCCTGGGCAGGGACACCTTCCACTGGACCAGGTTACTCAATATGCATGAGCTCAATATGCTCATATGCATGTTTTCCATCATGCATATTTGAAATTTACGGTAGCTTGAACCCAGCACTCTCCTTCTGTTTCTGTTAGTAAATTGGATGAAGAATTGTGTATAGTAACATAAAATACCACAGAGAAATCTGAATGAATTTCTGCACATCTATGCACATTTATTTACTTGGAGTAAACAACACACTCTCATGTCTCCTTGCTTATTGCTTTGCTAGGTCATTTGGTGTAAATAATCACTTCTGCAATTTCTCCTTGCTGAGATAGCTAGTAGCTAGTAGATTTGAAGCTGTGGGCTGTAAGAATGGAAAACATCTGGTCCCTTGTCTCTCATAAGAGTTTGCAAATCGAAGAATTCTTACTATTTTTAAAGGGCTTCATGGATTGCCACTGTGCATTTGGATCAAAATAAATACATGTATTACAGGAGCATTTTTTCTGCATTAGTTAGGTTGCCACTTAGTTAGGTTGCCACTTTAGAAAAGCTGTTACTGTGGTACATTATGATCTCGAGTTTCCACATTTTTCTGCACCCTTGCTCCCTCTGTGAGGCATTTGCACGGCAGAAGTAGACTCTTCTGGGTAAGTTGCCCTCTATTTACACTCCTTTGTTGAGAACTTTCAGAAGGGTCTCCATGTGATTTTGAAACTTACAAATGTCAAGCAAAGATAGTAAAGTAGAAAGATAGAAAGTAAAACAGCACCTACACTTTGGACCCGTACATCACTGTTCTTTAAATGTCCAACCTGGTGGCCTTGGGGCAATCTAGTAGTAAGGGCTACTTTTAATCTAGAAAAGGGGAACATCTTTGATAGCTGATTTGAGCAGAAATATGAAACATTTTCCAGCATATCAAAAAATTTGAGGATAACATGGAGGACAGAGTTTTCATTGAAAGAGGATAATAGATTAATCTAAATGAGTCCCTGGGGCTTATTTAAGATGCTATGAATGTAACAATTGAGATTATGTGCACAAAGGAACTTTATTTAGTTTTGCATAATATATATATAATTTTAAGCTTCAGTATGTACAAAAATTTTTGATAAGCAGTTTTTCTAATATTGCAGAAGGGGGACATTGTGTAATATTTCCAAGCACTGCCAGCGTTAATGATATATGTTTAGTGTGATATATAATATTTTTTCAGAGTTCATTGCTTGTAAAACTACCAAAACATTTTGATTAAATACCCATTCAAAACAAGAATTATCATCAATAAGCATTTTTAATTAAAATTATTGTTTGTTTAAATATTTACTGAAAAGAAATAGCAATATCATATTTTGACATCAAGTCCCCTCCAAACAGGAGTGTGATTTGATGGATATATACTTAGGAGGCAAAGAGACAGCAGTTGAATTTTCAATACTGCTGTTGACTGGCACAGTAATAGTTGGTGATCCACTGAACTTTTTAAGGTTGTTTCCTTATATTGTAGTACCCGAAGGATTTTTGTTTCTACTAGGCCCCCTTTATGAAAAATAAATGCACTGTAAGGTTTTCTCAAAGCTCCATGAGCTTAGTCTTTCTAAAAATATCTTTAAACCTCAGAGAAAATTCATGAAGGATAAGATAATCAATGTGCCAAACTTACCACCCATACCCCACTCTGTGAAATACAACACTCTACTATCCATATTCATATCTTAAACCTAGGTGTAAGATTTCTCTTTGTTTTTGAATTTGTGGATGTTTCTGTCATCTGTTCCCCAAAGTAATTGATTTGTAATTGATTTAGCTTAGTAGGCTATTAAAACAGACTGTCTGTCCTGAAAACTTTATAAGTTGCACTTGAATGTTGCAAAACTTGAAGCTCCACTTTTCAGGAAACAATATCGTACACTCATATCTGTTTGATGAACCTATCCTAACACCACTGCACTTTTGAAAATTCCATTTAAGGAGCGATAGGTACAAGGCTTCAGCGGGACTTTCCACAAAGACAATTTTTCCTCTTTTTAAATGTACCCTAGAATTTAGGAAATAAAATACTCAACAATTTTACCTGGATAATGCATTCAGCAGTAACAGTATGAGTCTTCTCAAAAACTGAAAGTTGTTAGTTAAAGGCACAAAAAATATCTGTAAAACTCAATCAACTGTTTTCACTCTGCAACTTTTAAAAATGACGAAGATTAAATAAGAATTTTGTTTGTGGTGTTGGAATGACTGAAACTACTTGTTGAAATCCACAATTTTCAGATATTCCAAAGTAAAGACCACAACTCCACAAACACAAAAAATCCACATTTACATCATAACTTCTCAAGTTATGAAGTGACATTCTTCCTAGACTGGAGTTTCTGGCTTTCCATCAGAAGCTCAATGGACAGGAATCATTCCGTAAAAAATCAACAGCGTAAGCGGAGGATTATTAGGAAGCAAAAGGAAACAAACCAGCAGACAAATAAACAAATGTCAGTAAGAAATGTGCAGAAAGAAAAATGTAATTGAACTTGGCTTGAAAAAGTAATACACTGCTAAAACCATTAAATAATGGAAAAGATTGAAAGTTCCTTTCTTTTGTAGCTATCTTTTGTTTCTCTTTGCTTCATGATTAAATTCTACTTAGATGCATTCCTCAAAGTATACTGAAGGAATAAAGGTTATTTCGAGCATGTCTGTAGGTTTGGGGATTTACTAAAAAAGCTATGAAAGTGTAACTACTAAAATTATTTTGTATTGCAGTGAGAGGAAGGTCTTTTCTGAATACAGTTCCTCTTTGATATTTGAACTACTAAGACTGTTGAACTACTCAATCTGTTGAACCTGTGGTATTGGAAACAGGAACCCACAGCAGTGTTAATATGCCTACGTCCAAGAATTCCCTGTTCACCCCTAAGAAATTCAGTACAAGTTTTGAAGTAATAATGAGATAATTAATGTAAGCTTGAGATGTTCATTGTGTCTTTCCATCTCAATAAAAGACAGATTTTGTTTCATATACTGTATTTTTCTGAGCAATGTTTGCTAGGTATCTATATTGAATTTAACAATACCTATTATCCTCACTCTAAAAGCAAGAAAAACTAAAATGTTCTCATATGTAGGAGAATAGTATTTTTAGCAAGGCATTTAAAATATACTGTGGCATTATTTTCTGCTGTTACAAAGGGTTAAATTGCCTACAAAGAGTTACAATATATTTTTTTATCTTTCATTAATATGCATTGAGTAGGTGTTAAAAATTTCAGTTGTAAAGGTTTCCAAAGGGTTTAATTTCAGAACAATTTTTTTTTTTAAATCTTACTAGGAAATTTTCCCTATATTATAAGGGAGAAAAAATAATTTTTGCCTTATTAAAGAAGTAGAACTCAGGCTATCATGAACAATCACAAATAACCTTCATCAATGCTTATATATCACTTTTAAAAAGAGGTTAAGTTTCACTGGGTAAACATGAGAGCTAGAAAGTTTGCGATGAGACCTCAATCACTTCTCTAAGTAGTGGATGCATGTTCAGTTCCTGATAAAACTGATAGCTGTGTTTGCTGGTTTTTTTCAGACTTTCCTTCTCCGGTCTCTGCTTTCTGTTCAGTGAGGAGGATGTTCACTAAAGATTTCTAAAGAATAGCTCAAACAACCTCCTTTGCCCATTTTAATGTCAAAATTACATCTAGTCTGCATATAAATTAAAACATAACAGATAATTAAATGTGAAAAAAATGGTCAACTTTTGCTTTCAACTTTATTTTGATTCAATGTCTGCTTTGTTTCCTATTTGTACTGCATCCCAAGGGTGTCACTGATGATTATAATTTCTGCCTGTTTTCACACTCTAATTTTCAATAATACAGCAGAGAACAATGTAAACATTGTATTTACTTTTTAGAAACAGAAAATAATTACAGGACATGTCATAATTGTAGAAAAATATGGTATGGTAGGTAGCGGTGCCATAAAAATAAGGTTGTTGGGTTTTAGAGTTGGTTTCTTTTTCCACAAAAATGACTGAAATACAGGATAGAGATAGCTACGCAAACTTTCAACTAGTTTGCTTGTCTGCTGGTTGTAGTCTAACCATGACTGTATGAAGTTTAGTCAAAAAACAGTCTGATTCATGAATCAGATAAGATCATTTGTGCCACTGCCAGTTTCCAATGGACAGGCAAACAAGGTAAAAATAAGCTAAAATAAGCTCTCCTCTACCTTTTCTACACTGTAAGCACTAACAGGACTGTTGACTGTAGACACCCTTCAGATCGCAAATTAAAATGAGGAAGGTTTTGGCTGTGTGATCTGCATCATCCCACAGATACCAGAAATGTACCGCTCTTTCAGGAGATGCCACGTTTTACTCAGGTTGTACACAGTTATTTCCATGGTCCTTCTGCAGCTGTTAAGGTTTGAACCTAAATCATCCAACATGTGTCAGGAGATTAATTTGATATTTTGGAAATGACTTAAAAAGACAAACTTACATGCAGTCTAAAATATCTGTAGGGCTAGTCACCAACAGCACAATTTGAAAGTCCCATGAGGATGGATTTTATTTTTCTTTTTGAGCCCTGTGAGAAGAAAGTACTTATGAAGAATATGCCTATATATTTTTTGAAAATATATTTCAGTGACCTGAAAGACCATTTCATATCTCTGGTACCCAAAAGGAAAGTCTGATATGGAAATATCAGTCTGCATTCTTTATCCAGACAAATTAAAAATACAAAAGGGAGGCAGCAATCTTAATGAAACGGAAAATTCAGAACATATATTCAGCAATGTTTGATTTCTGTTTGGTATGACATTGAAATGTGCTTGTCCGAAGTGCTGCGGTGCCTCGCAGATGTTGCAGAACACTTGCCGTGGGGTTGCGTTCTCCTTTTCAGGCTGAATCCCTCTGTCAGTAAGCAGGGACGATACACCCACGACACACTAGTGGTTCAGGCAGAAGACAAAATACAAGGCATCATGTGAGATATATACAATTTAAGAAGTCTATTATAAAAATAATAATTCCCAAATTAACATACTATAAAAATATAATAAATAATAAAAATATAATAAATAATAAATAATATAATAAAATTCCTAAATGACACATTCTTTAATTGATCATAATGTGATCTATTTAATCCCTATAACTTTGCATTCAGATCTCAACTACTCCCAGACAAAGCCCAAACTCTTCTCAAGGTACACACAGATGTCGTATGGCTAACATTTCGCTTCACCGCAGGAAAGCCAGGATCAGCTATTTGCAGGAACAGACCCCGTAAAATCAGTTAGGGAAGTGTAGCTGAACATTTGCCAGGTGTTTGTGTCTGACTTGGGCAATTTGGCTCCAGATCTGGATGGGAGCACAGCCCGGACCATTAGCTGCAAACTGTAACTAGCAGAAAATAGGGAGGGCACCCAAGAGGCAACAGGACCGATGCTTCTGTGTTTGTGTCTTGCAAGTATAGATCATCTCAGTGTCACAGTGAGAGATCCTTTGAGGATTCCCAGTGCTGAGCAGAGACACACTGCAGCTTCCACAAATATTCCAGTCAGCAGCATGGCATGGACAGGTTCATGTCAAACTATCTAAAAGAGAGCAATGTTACTTAGAATGACACGTAATTATTAGAATATGCAATTTAATTTTCTACAATGTTAAGCACAGGTTGTTTACACCCTGTTTATACATGACTTTAAGAAGAATCTGGGGTAGTGTTTCTTCCTTCTCCAGCCTGACAAGTACATAAGCATTTTGGTAAAAAATTCCAAGGGCTAGGTGTGTTGCTTTGCCACATTGTGTGGGGTTTTTTTTTTTTCACGAAAGTTATATATATTTTGTTGTTCACAGTGCATGTTAGTAAAGGGGATGTGACTAGGCAGCAGGGAGAAGGGCTGCCTTTTTGTTTTGTCTTGGTGTGGATGCTGCACAGCAGCTCACATGAAACTCTGGGAGGGAAGGAGACTCCACGCTCCCTGCTTTGTCTCATCACAGTGATAAGATTAGACTAAAGTTTGAATGTTCCCTTTTTTCAAGCTCTATTTTGCCCTTGTTTTTCACGCATTTGGAATGCATAAGCAATTGCAGGTGTACTCTTTTTAGCTTGATTTTGTGGATTTCCTGCCAGTGTCTTGTAGATTAAGAGCAGTTCATGAAGCAGTGAATGAGAAACACCAGTCTAGCGGCAAACCAAATGTAAAGAAAATTGATTTACAGTCTTTTCACTGCTGCTTAGATGCTATGCGGCCATGGTCATCTCTCCATCTCCCTGTGCATCTATTTCCTTTAATTCCGTCCTCTCTCCTTCTTGTTTATACAGTTAGCAAGCTACTTACAGCTCCCATTGTGATCCCATGATGCTGAACAGGATTCGCTTCTGATCTCAATTAGGGCACCTGGGCACTACTGTAATACACACAGCAGTGTGTGTCACTTGCAAGATGAAGTGTGCAGTTTTGCAGTCTAGCCTGGTAGTAGCTGGCATAATAAAGAAAAATGTCCATACTCTGTACAGCAAATGGTTTTTAGCACTAGCACGTAAGATGACAGGTAATCCAGACAGGCATTAGTATGGGCAGTCTGTAAGTGATGGACAGTAGTGAAGTTTCAGTAGTGCCATAACAATTTTATGAAAGCCATTACAATGCATTATGGTATTGATCTGCATTGAAAAACTCAGCAAGATTCTTTAAAGGAATGGCATTGCTGTATTTTTATTATTTGTTGCTAACAAATAGTTCTACAATACTTCCTGAATTTATCCTTTATCTTTTTACTAGTGACTATGGGTAGACACTGATAATTTTTATGCATCTTCAGCAATGATTTTGCTCTGGGTAAGGAGACAGATGCAGAAGTATTTTTAAAGTGTTGAATGCCAACAAATATCTGAAATGAAATCACAATCCTTTGAAACTTCCCTTTGAAACTGTTTTCTTCTATGTGGTAAGGATCTTGTCTTGTGCTAGGAATACAGGTGGGAAATCTCTGGCAATTCACCTAGGTTAGTCATTCAGGGGTAGATCCACAGAAAATATAAAGTATGTAGAAAGACTGGGAGTTGATTACATCCAGTATGTAGAAAATCAAAGCCTTTCTCCAGCTGTTGCTTCCTGTTTCAGTATTTTGAAAAATTACGTTTCACTACATGTCTAATCTATTTTTTGGTTATTATGCTTCTTGGAGGAGGAAAGGGAGGAAATTAATGGCTTCAGGCCAAATCCATGCAGCAGAAAGCAGTACTCTGCACAGGTACTCGCACTTTGCCTAAACCACTTAGGCTGAAGCATATTAGTAACAAAGCCCAACAATGTCCAACAAAATCTAAAAGTTAAAGAAAAATTGATGTTCCTCTGACCATGTGTAACATACCAAAGCTCACCTGTTTGAAAAGATACTCCAGAGATAAATAGATGTTCAGGGTGGTTAGTTCTGCCTTGTAAATGAATAGGTATGGAGTTCAGTGCAACATCTTGAGTCTAGCATTAGGAGAACAAATAAAGAAAAAAGATTTGTCACTACTTGAAATTAAAATTGCATTTTAACATTGTATATAAATTTTCCTTAAATTCTCAGCAGGGAGATGAGGATTGCATTCAGTAAGGCTTATACCCTTGTGGACAGGATGTTCAAGAAGAGAAAGAACACAGTAGATAAAAAAGTTGTATATTTTAAGATATGTTCTTCCATGGAGTTTAGGTGAGTTGAGAGGATATTCTACCTTCTAATGTTCATAACAGCATTTATTTATTTGTCTGATTTAACATAAAAGGGAATCATGTGTTTCCTCCTCCCTTTCAGCCTCACCCCACCCAAACTCAGGAATTTTTCTTTGGCTGTTGAGACACATATATTTAGCCACAGTGAGAGATTTCTGAGTATCTCATTAGTCAGGGGCAGCACATTACTGTACTGCCTAGAAGCAAACCAGTGAAAAACATAGCAATGGAAGTCACAGTACATTTACTTAGTGTCTATTTACTCCAGGAAAAACATTTCTTCTAGTAGCAGATGACTTCTCCCTTCATGTTTACCCATTTCTGATATCTGACACAATACAAGGAAACTAATTTTTTTTGCATATTTCTCATTGCCATTTCTTTATTCCCCTCCAGTGCAAATAGGAAGAACAAGAGTATCTCCGAAGAGACTTCGCTACATCTCTTCTGTCCTACATTATGCCTTGCACCTAACCAAACCGGCAAGGAATTAAAAGCCTTCTATATTTCTTCAGTCTCCAGAGTATGTGGAAGACAAGAGACAATCTTGCCTTTAAAAGATAAAAATATTGTATGCATTTTCTAAACCACCTAGAGGATTCCACAGCAGGCATGTACTAGAGATTAATGCAGAATTAAAAACTCTAGAATGTCTTTAATTCTTTACATTAAGAAGTTATAATTTTAGTCTAACCCTAAGGATCTTGCCCCTTGTCATGGCTATGGCATTTTTAAAGGAAGAGTTCCACTGCAAAAACAGTAGATGGTACAACTTTTATTATTTAAAGCTTGGTTTACTGCAGTTTTAACACAGTACCTGTCATGTATTTTCATTTTACAGTACAAGAGCTGCAACACAACCGAATATCAGTAAACCTCAGGGCTTTTATGGGCATACATTATTTTTACAATATTGTGCTTTTAATGTGTGATACCTTTTTTTTCCTCTAATCTTTTTCTCACAGAGGACTATATACCGTTATACATACTAAGTAATAGTGCAGTGCTTAAAAATGAGACAGTAGGCATTCAGTTAATTGTTACCTCTTGAATACTTTAGAACCCATTAACTGTAAACCGTCCTGCGCAGCAAAGTTAGAAGAAACACTTTATTGACCGACGTCCAGCATACAGCACTGGAGAATTATTTCTGTGCATAAAGGCAACATAAAATGATGTCTTAGTTTGAGAGTAATATATTATTCTTTTTGATATCACAGGAAAAACAGTCCTTCCCTTCTCACCCACTGCACCAAATTTTTTATGCATTCAAACGATTTTGAAAGTCTTGAGCTAGCTTTTCTTCCTGCTGGTATTGTACAAGTTACTGTCTCTAGCTGACACGTTCTTTCTTTATTGGTAAACCATGAAAAAGAGTCATAAAATCTAACAGGAGTATGACACCATCTGATCTCCTTGATGAGTTTTAGTACCCTGCAATGAGGTTGTCTAACACTTTCTTCCCTATTAAGTGGGAATATGGTATCTCTGTTGAACTAAAGAATGGTCTGGGGTCAAGCAAGAAGACCGTGAACAGAACTGTCTGCTGCCTTTCCCTAAATTTGTTGGGTTCTTGTAGGGAAAGAGCTGGAGGGAACTAAGAAAGATTTTTAATATGATTTTGCAGATAAAAGCCCTGCAACTCTCTGGCAGTTACAAATAACAAATACAAATATTCTACCTCACCGTATTAATATTACCTTTTGCACATTAAATGAGAAATGATCTGTGACGCTGCATCCTTAAAGCTGGATACCACCTGTGCTCCAGGAGGGAACAGATCATAAAAATGTATCTCCCCATTTACATTAAACATTTTTCCCCCTTGTTTTAAGGCAAGACTCCTTATTTTAAGGAACGCTCCTTTGATCTTCTAATGGTCTTTCCATAGGAGTAGCCTTTGGCTAAAATCATCATTCTAGTATATAAAACTCTGTCCTTAGGACAGTTACAATAATCACATGCCCAACGTTCTTGATGGCAAATCTCTTATAGAGTCATTAGATTTTTATTTTAGTTTAACTCCAAGGAATATAATAAACCAAAGTAAATATTGGTTTAACTAGGGCAGCAGATGCAGAGGAGGAAGGAGTCACCATGTTATCAGGTCAAACGGTCTGGTGGTGATACATGGAGTAGAAGCTGAAGGTACTAGCTTGTACATACTATCCATACTGACCTGTACTAAATTTGTATCTCTTCTCATTTAGAAGATTTGTTACAATTTGCCTAGGATAATTGCTAATGATGTGTTTAACTCTTCAGTTAAGAGTAATTAGGGAAATAAGGACACATACCTCTGGGAGAATAAGGATACATGGGTGTAGACTGTAATTCCAGCACTCTTCCACAGTGTGGAAGCTAACAGTTCAAACCACTGTATGTTTCTCACACTTGATACCAGTGTCCTATAATGTAAAGAGAAGTTACGTTTCATTTTTGTTGTGTGGAAAAAATATATACTTAGCAAGAGTATTCAGCATTAACAGTAATAAATGCAAGAAAAAAACACCCAAGCAAAGATTTTTGGTGGACCTGCAAGTACTTATCTCCATACATCAACCTTGCCACTCTACTTGGCACAGTTAGAATAATGCTTTTAGTGTAGGCAGAAGATTTCTTGTCTTTCTGCGGTTGCATTTCTTGCCAATTCCACCGAGGAATCTAGTAAACCCTAACACTGGAGACAGAGAACTAGATCAGATGAACTATTGACCTGTTCCAATATGGCATACATATCTGTACACTCTCTACGGACTCGTGCCTTTGCCGGAATAACTTCACATCTTTTTTTATGGGCGCAGATAAGCTTACTTGAAGTTTGTATGATATAAATTCTTTGAAAATTTAGAATAGACAAAGATATAGTTGATACAGAGAAGGCTTTTTAAGAAAAGTGGGAGTAAACATGACTAAGCTTCCTATGCATTTGCATATTTGTATTAAAAAACAGACAAAAAATTGCTGAGTTGTTTATTTGACTTTTGCCTCTGTAATTTGGATTAAAATAAGGCAAAAAAACACCACCCCAGCCTCTGTGAAATTGTATTAATTAGTGCTTTTTTCCATTTTTATGTGCACTAATGCAAAAAAAAGTAAATCGTATAACAAGGTCAAATGAAAGGATTCTCGCAGTTTTTTGTCCTCTCAAACCCATTTTTTTTCTACATTTGATGAAGAAGTTCCACCAGAATCCATGACCCCATTTTTCCTTCCTGCTGACCCTTTATTTCACGCATGGATTGTCTTTTCTTCTGTGATACTACCATACCTCCTTTAACAGATATACAAACTTACTCTGGTTATCTGTAACACTGTTGTTAAGATGATTTTATACAGTTCTAATCACCATGCAACTGCATGCACTACCTTATCAAGTTCAAGTGTCTTTGATCTTTGTACTGGGACTGGTATTTGGTGCATCATACATGCGACTTAGAACTCAGTCCTGCAAAAAAAAAAAAGTCCCTGAGAAGATGGGACACCAAGAGTGGGATTCAACTCTTCAGCCATTACTTCTCTCTGTGTCTGACACAGAAATAACAGTATTCACACTGAAAGTAACTACTATGTAAAGAAATTCTCTTTGCAGTCAAATATTCCAAATTTTAGTAGGGCTTACAGTCATTGGAAAGTAAGTTGGTTTTGATTGGTTTTTTTTCTGTTTGTTTGCTTGGTTTTTGTTTGTGGTTGTTGGTTTTGTTTGTTTGTTTGTTTGGTTGTTATTTTAAGTAACTAATGCCCTTAGCTTCTAAATCTTCCTATACTAAGAAACAACTTTTTGCTTCCTTTCTCCTTCTCCCCTCAGTGGAAGAATCACTAATCACCAAGACAGCTTACACAAGGGCTTTTTTCAATGACTTTGATTTCCTTCAAAAAGCAGATTCTTTTTAGGCTCAGTAATTCAGACCCTCGGTATTCAAGCTGTTCTCTCTCATTCTTCCCCCATCCTTTTTTTCCCCTTGTTTCTCTCTCGATTTAAACCTGTGGACAAAGATCTCACGGGTTTCTTTGTCACCTCCTGAGTCTAATTATGGGAGTGAAGGTATTTCTTTTCATCTGCCAGTGTAGACAGCTATTTTCCAAAATTTCCTCTAGAGGCCAATGATAACCCTTTCCTTTACTGAAGTGAAAATCAAAGACTGTTACGCAACTAGCTAGCCTGGTCTTTTATTATGTGAACTATCCCACTTATCACTATTTATTCAAAATTTTTGTGTTGCACAATGTGACATGCAATGTGATAATGCAGAGAGGTTCATCTTTTTACCTAAAGAATCTTGTAAAATGCTTACCCTGATTCCTTTGTGGGAAGTGATAAATGACAAAGATGACATAGAAAAACAGAGTAACTGCTTTTCTCTTAAAACACATCTCTAGTTTCTCTGCTATACATCTTAAACTTTCTACATGGTTTTAATTATGCTTGGTGATGCAGTATTCTGTAGTCCACAGATGCTGTAATCTGTATCTCTGCAGTTATGCTGGCTCACTGAGTGAATATGACCCATTTAAGAAAAAGCAAACAATTTTTTTTTTTTTTTAAATGTTTTGAGCAGATCTTTCCAGTGAAACATTTTGTAGCACTTTTACTTCGTGCTTAATGTCAAGTTCAGGAGTGGTTATATTAGCATAACCTAAATGAAACTTGGAAAATATCTCTAGATTATATGTATAAATGGCTTCTAGCACAGCTCTTCAGGTAAAGTAATTTAGATATCACTTAGTTCACTTATTCAAACTGAAGGGAAAATTTGAAAATATTTCCCTGAAGCTTTTTTGGTTTCCACACCTCTTTCTATATTTTGGCTCTCCTTTTTGTGGCTTGCCTAATGTAGGTTGATTTATTAATTTGCTGTGTAAAAGCTGAGGAAAAAGGTTTTTATTGTACATCTGTCCAGTAGATTGGACTTAAAGTCTCACAGAAGGACATTTATGCCTCTATACTACCACATAAAACCAAAACCTGTTAGAGGTTCTGATTTCAGCTTTAAGGACAAACCTAGCAAAGGGCTCAACCAAAAGCATACTCCTGTTTATTACATAAATATATATCTGTATATGTGAACATATGTGCACACATACAACTCTTCATATTTGTGTTCCATGAGGCAATGAAAGAAGAGGACGCAGAGCCCCGCTGTATTGACATAGAGCTGCTGAAATGTTACTGTATGACCCCTGCGTTGTTGGTGTCAGGCGAAACAAATGCACTTGGTATAGACAGATCACAGACCGTGCCTGTCACTGCACAGCAAACAGAGCTGGAAAGTCACTTAATCTACAATTCTCGACACCAGTTTGTAGATCAGTGACCTAAAAGATTGCAGTACTGAGAGAACTGCTATGGTCTGTTGTGCACTAAATCTAGCTGAAAAATTCATGGCATTCTCAATTACATAAAAAAGTGTGTTCTTACATTAAGTGGTTTTTAACAAGATGAAATCATTCTTAAGTTTTTCAAAGTGGAAAAATCAATTCTTCTATATTAAGACAAAAATTTGAAAAGTTATAACATGTTTTAGTATTAGATGAGCTGAATAATTTTTTTGCAATGGGGCATTTTTTCTTTTTGTTGCCTTGAAAAGAGGCTTCTTTTTAGTTTAAGTATTTTAACATTTTCCATTACCAAATGACATTTTAATAAACAAAATTTTCTGATTTGGAGTGATTTTCAGTTGATAATCTGAAAGGGCTTTACAGTTTTAGTTTGGCTTCTAAGTTGGGCTTGTGACCTCAAGAAACATTTGGTGGACTTGGAAGTGTTAGGTTTACGGCTGGACTCGATAATCTTAAGGGTCTTTTCCAACCTACACGATTCTAGGATTCTAATAAATCCATCTTTTAATTAATAAATCAAATATTTCCTTAGTTGGAAAATGGGTTTATTTTCCTATTATTTTTTTTTAACTGAAAAATCAAAATTCCCAAACTTTTTTTTAAGTTGATTATGAAACATTAAAAAAAAATGAAGTAAAAAAAGGAAATATTGACTTGTTGCTCTGAGTATTTGAAATACAGATAGTGCAGTTCTCCATTTTCTTCTACAGAAGGGTCAGAGGGCAAGTAATAGTCTTACCAAGCTTAATTTTGAAAAAGATTTCACAGCGCTAGAATGCTTATAAAATAAATGTACTATGGAGCATGAAAAGTTCATGATCAGCAGTAGCTGGGTTCCCCAAAAGGACTAATTTTTCCATGACATGATACCTGTTGCTGAACAAAGACTACAGAGAGATTAAGTGACTGATGTATATGTGGAGGCTGAATACCGTTTGATCAGTTAACAGAAGTTAGCTTTTTCTGCTTCTTATTCCTTTTATAAGGAATGATGATCCATTTTAATAAAAAGTTTTTCTGATGTATCTGAAGTAAAGTTCAATCGCTTTGGTATTGCACTGTCAGTGAAAGAGTAGTCTTTTCCATTTGCAGGCACACACAGCAAGTACATGCACAGATAAGTAAAAGAGACTCTTCCTTTCTAAATACATGCTTGTACAGGACAATAAAAGAAAACAGCATGGGAGGCAGGCCTAAGCATTCAAAGCAAAAATCCTCTGTACTGCAATGAGCTGGGATTTCTCAGGATACCAGCATAAGAGAATTTGCTGTAATACGGTATGTACCTGATTACCACATTGCAGTCACATATTTTCCATCATGAAGCAAAGGAGCAACTTGCTGAGAGGCTGCAAAGAAATATACATGCTCCTAGGAGAACCTATGGCTTGCTTTATTTCTTGCCATGTATTGTTGAAATGTCTGAGCACCAGATGGTGTGTTCTTCCAGCATTGGACAGACGCATCAGCTCAAGCCCTGAACTGTTATAGCCATGTAAAGCACAGTCCTGCAAAACCTGGGCTCAGTAGCCCTGGCCTAGCTTTTCATAGACACTCACGTCGATCCAGCTCCTTTTGCATTTGCACCAAAGCTGCTGCCAGGCAGACTGCCCTACGTATCTGTACCGTGCTTCTAAACATTTCTGGTTTCATTTGTAGCGACATGGTGGTATATAGTGGTATGTAAGATTGAAATAGCTATTCACATCTTGAAAATATTTTACTTCAGCTAAAAAGATTTCTCTCTACAGTGCTAATGGAAAATAATTCATATATACATTTGGAGCAAGCTTCTGGTTCTAGACTTGTTCACAGAAACTGTCTGAGTATCTCTGCACATGCAGAGTCAGCACACCCTAGGGTGCAACATAACATTTGCCTTCTGCGTTTTCCACTCTTCTGTGGTTGAGGTGCAGCTATTGCAGCAGTCTCAGTGAAAAAAGATTGAAAAAATGCAATTTCATTCTGTCCTTTTCTGGGAGGAAAGCTGTGCTTTCCAGTCCCTTCCACACACAGAGCAATGAGGGATGATATTGACAAACAGGAACTCTGCTTGAGATTGAAAGTACTATCCAGAAGGCAGAAATAGCTTCACATAGGCAGAAAAATAGTAAGTCTCTTAGCACTAAAGGAAACATTGATCATAAGTGACTTCTATTGATTCCCTTCTGATGCCAAGAAGTCCACAAGCTCACAGCGTTGAAATAAATATGTACTTTGCTGCAAGTGATTCCTTCTTCACGTGGCTTAAATGGTGATTTGCATTCAGGCAAGCTATGAATGTTTCTAACAGCCATCCCTCTTCACAGTGCCTGTGCATTCCAGGTCTTTCTGCCCTCTGCCTGGGTGATTTCAGCCTTTTCTTGGCTCCCTTCCTATGCAGGATCCTAGCAGATCTGAACTGCAGAGGAAGGCGGGGGATAACCCACTGAGTTCACAGATAAAATTAGCTTGAATAGTCACAACTTACATGATGTCTTATGCCTTTATGGGTCTTCATCTACTTGCACCTAGTGAAAGGTGATGTAACTAGGCACCAAGGGAAATAAGGATGTCAGAACTCCTCAGTCTGATCTTTGATAGAGAAGGACAGCTGATGCACAGAGTCTGCGAAAGGGGAGAGTTCTAGTTAAGAGAAAAGTAATTTCTGTTTTGCTGTGAATTCTGGCAGCAAATGTCAGACCCACCTTTGCCTTGCTGAAGATACAGCCTTTCAACTACTCAAACGAGGGAAAGTTCCTTCCTGCAGTTGGTGTTCAAATCTCAGTCACTCTCTCATCTGAGTAAAGAAGTGCAGAATCAGAACAGGATCCCACTGTGAATTAGGGTCCAGTATGTGAAGAAAGACCTTGCTCTACCCTCCTAGGAATAACGGAGTCGCAGCAATGTGTCCGTGTCTCTGATATTAACTTATGAGTTATTCCTATGGGCACTAAGAATAGTTCAACACTGTTATTTCAAAGCAGAGTCATAGTTATTTATCTGTGACTACAGGAATGACCCTGAGCAAGAAAAAGCATTTTCATTACATGTCCAACCCCAAGAAGTTTTCCAACCTTCCTCAATTGTTAAAAATAAACCAGAACTCTGCTGGGTCTCAAAAGATCTTTCTAGAAACAGGAATGTGTGGTCTGGGCACAGACTCTTTAGTAAGGGAAGACGGAGGAGTGACACTGTGATGAAAAGTACTAGGATGAGATTTTATTTCTGTTGTTAACCTGAATAACTGATACAATCAAACTTTCAAGAACTAGCTGTGCTTATCTGAAAAACAGAACACCACATATACACATGAACCAAAGGTAGTTAGGCTTTGTTCTTCTTTTGTGTAAAAATAAGCAATGCCTTTGAAGGTGGTAGAGTGATACACATTTACCCCTGCTGACAATGTGCCCCCATGTGAATAAACTCTATTTGGCACACCATGGGTATGTGTAAATTGAAAGACCCAGGAGCACTTTCCTGTTCTCAGAAAGTATACACACACTTACTGTTTCTGGCTTGCATGTCAGGATCAGACTTGTGTGTGTACACACACTCTTTCCTTCAGGAGAAAGGCAGACAAGGAGCATGGGTCAGGCTGAAAGATTCAATTTTTTTCACATTCAGAAGGGTGTCTAATCTGAGGTAGTAAGAGTTCAGGATACTGGATAATAGGGTGAAACATACCTTGTTATAACTGGTATGATCTCCACCTGCAATTTGTTTGGAGCTTAGACATTACCTGAAAACAAACCTACAATGTAATATGATAGTGAAGCACCCCCTCCCACCATCCCCCCCGAAAAACCCCAAACCCCAAGAGTGTTTTTTGCAGAGACTGGTTGATTAAAGAAATATGAAAAGTTAAACCTCTTGAGTTCCTGAGATAGATGTCATAATAGATAGGTATGTATCTTCAGGTTAAAACTCTGTATTCTTGATTAAGGATGTCCTAGCCAGCATATGGCTCAGTGGCTACACAACATCATAATCCTAGAAAGTCAGTAAGCCATTCGTGCTAGAAATGCTCTCACAGCAGGAGAAACAGCAAGGGTATGTTATTTTAGAACAACTGGCATAGCACAGCCTTCAGCAACAGGGAGAGCACAGGCGTTGCTGCTCTGGGTCGCTCCTCTCGATGTGTCACAACAGATGTTTTGTTACTCAGCAGCTTAAAAAAAAATGGTAAGAGGACAATTGTTGTAAGAATTGCTTTCTCTAGCTTTGAAAGTGAACCCGTTTTAGAAAAGGGAGCCTGAAATCTTGCAACGAGGCAAAACAGCTGCCACGTCAAAGAACTAACAGCAAATCAAGTCAAATGTGCTCTACATCCTTACTACTATTAATATGAATGCTGAGGAAACACATGTACAACAGCCATGGGACTAAATTTTGCTAATTCATTCAGTAGAAATGCTTTATTCTTTGTCAGGGTGGGGGATTTGGGGCCAGTAATACGACAAAGAGGCTGATGGAAGACAGATGTGTTGACAGAAGGGCTCTGTATCAGCCCTTTTGAAATGCTATTTCTGCATTTTGGAGGGTGGAATCCTCATATAGCTTCAGTGTTTATGGATAATTTACAGAGAGATGAAGCTTAGCTCTTCAAGCTAGAGAACAGAACTAATACTGAGAGTCTTCGAAGAAGTCATACAGTATAATTAGGAAAACAAAAGATTCAGATCCCTTCAAACATGAAGCGGGCACTAGCTTTCAGTCACAGAAACTCACTTCTCAACAGGATGCACCAAACAGGTTTAAATAGGCAAACCTTGTGGGTAAACAGTCAACTAAGATGTATAAGTATATTAAAAGTGTTCATTATTAGTGAAGGCAGAATTAGAAGTACATCATTAAACTGATTATAATTAATACAATGAAATATTTGAGCCAAAAAGAACTGCTATATTTTTTTACTTTTCTGCTTATTCCAAATGATGCAGATATATGTACTGCAATGAGTACAGAAGATGTTTTGACTTTGTAGACATTGGTTTGATTTTTCTAATCGGTGCAACTAACGACAGATTTTGGTATGATTCTACAAAGGGAAAAAAAAAAAAAGAAAACTTTCCTTATACGGTTTAAGTCTGTTCCAGTTAGTTTATTCAGAAGCATTTTGGGGGCCATCAGAAATACAAGCTATTTTTTTGAAACTTTATAAGCTTCTACCATAACAGAGAATGAATTGGATTCTCTTACTTCTTGTGATCTTCATTAACTACGTCCAATAAATTTTAGTTGCAAGTGGAGCAAGTAGAATCTCAGCAAAGCTTTTCCTGTATGCATCTGCACAAAAGCAAATAAAGAGATGGGGTGATTGGCAGAACCTGTTGAAGCTGTTTTTACAGTCTGTGTGCTGCTGAAGCAGTGTGGAGGGGACTGAGTTCAGAGCAAACAGTCGTAATAGTATAGCTTTTTTGTGTGGAATTCTGTTTAAAGTAAAAAAAATTATTCGTGCATCTAATCTGAACATCTGCATGAGAAAAGCCCTAGAATTTCATCAAGTTATTTCTTATGTCAATAATTTATTAAGGGGAATATGTTAGAGCCTCGATAAAGGCTCATTCACATGAGTAGGTATATGTATAATGAATCCAGTGAAGCTCTTTGTGTATTGAATTATTTGGGGGAAGAAGTTTTGGAACTCTTTCTCCACAAATGCACTGCTCCCCATTCACAGGGGAGCCGGTGTTGATGCATGCTGAAGACTTGGTAGTTCTATTTTGGCATCTGGCTCTCTGCAATTCACAAGATATTGTGGTTGCTGAAAAAAACTTTGAGCTTTTACCAACATTATGGAAACCAATTCACATAGTTTTACCTTATTACTTAAATATAGATGGTGTCTTTTCCACTTGGCCAATGGAAATTTTAGAAATGGGAGTAAAATACTTAACCAATAGTAGACAAAATGAAGAAGTGCTCAAAGATAAGTGTGTTGTGAATGGTTTCAATGCACCTTTTCCTTTTCACATTTGTTGCCTAGAAACCATAATGTCAAGTACATTATTATTATTGCTTATATAAATAAATCTGCTAAGACTAATTCTTGAGCACCTTCATGCTTGCCATGCTAGAAGCATCATGAAATGGTTCATCTGCGATGTGACATCTAAATGACGCAGAACAGCTGTAACGCCTGTTCCAGAACTGATTGAATGAGGGTTGTTACCCTGTATTGGGTATGTCTGGAATGGAGTTAACTTTTTCCATAGCAGTCTGTAAGATGCTGTGTTCTGTGTTTGGATATCAAACAGGGCTGATAACACACCAGAGTTTTGGTTAGTGCTGAGCAGTGCTTGCATAGCATCAAGGCTTTCTCTTCTTCCCACTCTGCTCCCCGACCCCAGCAAGTAGGGTGGGGGTGGGCAAGAGAATGAGAGGTGACACAGTTGGGACAGCTGACCCAAATTGTCCAAAGGGATATTTTATGCCATACAACATCAAGATCAACAATAAAAATTGGGGCAGACAAAGAAGAAGAGAGGGAGAGGGTTGGGTTTTAACATGGTGGCTGAACACTGGCTGAGCTCTGGGGAGGTTTGCTTGCTTGGCTTGTTTTTTTTCTTTTGTTGTTGCTTTTTTCTCTCTCTTCCTTTCACCTACTAAACTGTCTTTGTCTGAACCCATGAGTTTTCTTGCTTTTACTCTTCCTACTTTCTCCCCCCATCCTGCTGGGGCTGGGAGTGACAGAGCAGCTGTGTGGGTAGCTGCTGGCAGTGGTAAACCCACCACATATGAAAAAAAGTTTGCTGGCAGTGTGGAAAGGAAGGAGGAATGGAACCCTGTCTTTCTGATGTAAAACAAGGAAGCAAGATTTCTAGTTCTGGAGGTAGTGAAAGGTAGAAAAAGGGCTGAAAAAGCACATTCTTTCTTTTGTCTGCAAGAAAAATATATGTTCAGTGCATTGCTGATCACTTTGATCCCTATGCCTCTCGAAGGTCTAATTTGTATTATAGATTTTTTTTTCCTAGCATATTATTAGAATTCCTTTGGAATTTGGCAAGGCTGAACTATTGTAGCCCTAAAATAGTCAAAGTATGAACGTGCTCACCTTACTGTATCCTTCTTTCTTCTAGTTAATTCTACTATTAATAGATGCTGTGTTTTCCTTCTTTAAAAAAAAAAAAAAACTACTGAGGGGATGCACATTCCCATATACATCTTGCTAAAAACCTGTTGTGATTCAACCCCAGCTAGCAACTAAGTACCACACAGACACTCTTTCACTCCTCCCAGTTGGGATGGGGGAGAGAATCAGAACAGTGAAAGTGAGAAAAGTCATGGATTGATATAAAGACTGTTTAATAAGTAAAGCAAAAGTCATGCACTCAAGCAAAGCAAAAATAGGAATTCATTCACCACTTCCCATAGGCAGGCAGGTGTTCAGCCACCTCCAGGAAAGCAGGGCTCCATCAGGCCTAATGGTTATTTGGGAAGACAAAACGCCATGACTCCGAATGTCTCCCTCTTCCTTCTTCCCCCAGTTTTATGTGCTGAGCATGATGTTATATGGTATGGAATATCCCTTTGGTCAGTTGGTGTCAGCTGTCCCAGCTGTGTCTCCTCCCAGCTTCTTGTGCACCTCCAGCCTGATCGCTGGTGGGGTGGTGTGAGGAGCAGAAAAGGCCTTGACTGTGTGAGCACTGCTCAGCAATAATGAAAACATGCCTGTGTTATCAACACTGCTTCCAGCAGAAATCCAGAACATAGCTCCATACTAGCTACTATGAAGAAAATTAACTCTACCCCTGCCAAAACTAGCCCAAAACCATGTAGCCTTAGTTTGAAATCCTTAGTATAAGCTATTGCATGAAATTCTGTGCCTTTGAGCACAATGGTCACAATGCTTTCAATGTCAAAGAGAAATAATTCATAGAGCATTTAAAAGACTCAAAAGCAGAAAAATAACCTGGCGTTAAGTTCCTGGGACTCAGATTATTCCATGCTTACTCCCCTTGAGTTTTTTCCTAACTCTAGTATTAAATCTAGTAAATACTAGGTTTCTGAAACCTAGTGTGTACTCAGTATAGAAAAGGTATTAAAGCATCTAGCATATGGCCGTACAATTATTTTTTGTAAAATTAGAATCATAGCACTTGTTCTATTTCAAAATACAGCAAACACTGAACATTGGATTTTAAAGAATAATTTATTTCTCGCTTGATCTAAATTAGAATTATATTATGCCCTAGGCTACTATAAAATTGAAATATAGCCTCCTTCTTTCCTTCCTTCCCCTCCCCCCCACATCCTCTTATTGCACAGCTTGTTACAGAATACACTGACAAACAGCAAACTTTACTTTTCCCAGGTCCCCCTAGGCAAATTCACGTCTGTGCAGTGCTGCTTTAGGTGGGAAATGGCTGCTTGCAGGATGCCCGCAGGACCTCAGCACGAGATGCTACCTTGTGCCAACACAAGATACGGACAGTCAGCTGTCCCTGCTGGGTTTCTCGAAGCATGCCAAAGCAGGCTGCCTCTTGCAAATGCAGAAGACCCCTGGCAGACACAAGCTCAAGAGACACCAGGAGGTCCTGCTTTTCCCAGCAGAAATATCAGAGTCTTGACGCTGCACCTCTTTCCCATTATCAGATGTGAAATCAGGCTTTGCCCACACCCCATTTCCCCCACTGATGTACTGTAGCTGCTGTAGCTACGCATGCACTTCTTTTCCCCTTTCCCTCATCCCACCACACACATTTCACTGTGCAATGAATAAATAACATTTGAAAGACTGATAGCAGACTAATTAATTGTAAATGTTAGAGCTTGATTCTGAAAACATATTGCTTTCAGCTTAGTTGCTAAATCTTCTTTCACAAACAAAAATGTTACATAATGAGATTATTAAGTTTATATTTAGCTGGTTCTAGTTATCGTCTTTTCTGGCACACAAAAAAGTAAAGATTTGGCTTGTCATAACCATCAATGAGAAATGCTTTTATTTTAATTAATCCTGTTGCATCTTGTCTGCATCTGCATATTTATTCTCTGGGATATGTAATCATTAAATACATCTGAACTGATATTCAATGATGGTTCTCCAAAACAGACTTTTAAATTTGACTGAATATTATGTTTTCCTGAGGATCAGAAATATCAAAATATATACCTGTGGCAATATGCTGGTGTACCAGCATTACTTATATCAATCTTTGCTTGAAGAATATTAAAACTTATGTGAGAAGAAAGGCATAAGAAATAGTATTCAGTAGCTGAGCTGTTTTGTATTCTGTTTCATTGCACATCTATTAGCATATTTTATAAGCATCAAAACCAAGACCGGTACAGCATAAAGCTATAGATCTACCAAAGTGCAAAGTACAGCATAAAACTATATTTATCAAAGTGTAAAGTCAGGTGATAACCATTACCTCATCAGGGAATTATTCATTGGAAATTCAGTTTTGTGCTGGATTTCACATAATCAGACAATGCCTACTGGCTTGCTGCCTCTGACAGGCCCTCAAATTCATCTAGACAAAAGCATTATGTTCTTCAATGGTATTTCGCAATATATCTCCTCTTTGAGTGTGATTGGAAATCATTGAAGACAATTAAGTAACATAATCACGGTAATGCGATGTGAATTAGGTCCTTGACAAGGTAGAAAATGTAATGATGCTAGATATGTCAAGAAGATGAGAGTAAAACACAACACAAGATTACAGAAATTAAAAAAATAAGAAGATCGTGTACTATGATCATAATTTGTAATGTAAACATGCCTACCTGTTGTCAAAAAAACCGCACACCTAAACCATGAATAACCTACAGCTATTTTATTCCAAGTTACTTTGCTCATATTCACAAAGTTATCTTATTTATATTATGGACATGGGTATTTCCACCAATCCCAATGGGATACTCTCCTGAGCATGATAAATCACACAGCTATACTTACTCATTACAATTTTTAATTAACCAAATTTTCGTAGTTTATTTCTCATAAATGAATTAAATTAATGAGATTTAAAAATTCTGAAGGATGTACACAATCTTAAATTAGACGTTAATGGCAATTAAAGATTATATGCATAGAATGGGAAAAAATCATACAAACGTTTCTAACAAAGGATATGAAACTCAAGTAGTAACAAATTAAACTGATAAATCAAATGAGTATTATCTCACAGTGAAATATTTTATCTGTACTAATCTCCTCTTCTCTGGAAGGTGATTTTATTATCACCACAGAACATTAACTCTTAATAAAGACCTTATCAATCTGCTGATCAGGATTTATTTTGATCACAATATGGTACAATCTACAGTACAGTCACAGGTATTTCTAAAATATGAAATTTTGACAGATTCATTACTGAAACAGAAAGTCAAAGTTTCCATCTAGGTCATGTTAACTCATAGAAAAAATATTTTTTTCAAAAAGGAAAGTCAGTGTGAAACACTGCCCTGCGAAAGGCAATGAAATTGACTGGGTTCAGGTTTTCAGCCATGCTTTAAAAACAGTATGGCAAGAGTCATAGACAACAGCATTGTGTGTTTTCTCCTATATTTGTCATATTATTATCTTTTTCCTACCCCTGGACTTTCTTTCTCAGTTTTAATGTGAATTCTACCTACTTTCCCTTCCTCTCCTCATATATAAAGGGGGAAAAGACCCACCAATTCTGCTATTTTTTTTCCTTAGTTCTTAATCATGACTCACCTGGACAAACAGACATAAGAGTTTCAGAGCAAAATCAGTCCAGGATCAGTCAGGGTACTAGGGAACTAAAACAAGCAAGATATCAAAGACAGAATAAGCCACAAGAACATTTCTCTCCTGGATTCTCCTCATGCTGTCAGAAGTAAAAGTTAGCTATGAAGTCTGTCACAAATTTGAGTTCTCCCACTGTAACTTTACATTGTTAAGGCCTTGCATGGTATATGTGTTGAAAGGAAAGATGTTACCTGGCTGATGAGCTTTGTCACGCAGGGCTCACTTGGATGTCCCACTTACTAAGTGGAACACCTGTGGGGAAAAAAAAGAGTTTGGGAAACCCTGCTTCAGAAGAAAGAGTTAGGAAAGCTGAAGAAATTGTTCAAAATAAATATGATGCAATTCAGGAAGGAAAACATGAAAAATGTTATGCTTGACTTAGTTAAGTTGAAGGATGGAGTGACTAGGCAGCAGTTCTGCTGAAAAGAGTCCCAAACACTGTGGATGTGAGCCACCGTGGGATTCTGAAAGCAGTGGGATGCATCCTTTTCCTTGGTAATGCCTTAGCAGCAGTATTAGGTCCAGTTTTGTGTACTTTCACATAAGAAATATAAGGAACATTATGGGAGATGTAATTAGCAAAATACTTGTAAAAAAAAGTGAAATCTGTTTTTTAAAATGAAGATCAGTAAAGACAGATATTCTACATGAAAGAACAGGAGAATAATCTATTATCTGGGTTTATTGGAAATGAGAGGAGATCAAGAATGTAATGCAGAGCAGAAGATATTCACATTTCTACTGTAAAGCACTTAAATAGATTGTTTACAAGGGTTTTCAACTTTAGAGTGTTATTTAAGAACAGTCACACAAACAGTGGTTAGAAATGGATTAGGCATAGTTTGACTTGCCTGGGGATAGGTGCAGGGATTAGATCAAGTCTCGCCATCGCTACCAGCTCTTTTTTTTATGATCTTTAGGAAAAGAAGCCCAAGGCCAAATGAATTAATGAAGAGACTAAATGTAGGTCAGATGCTGGGTTTTTATCTGCAGTCTGGAAGTTTAAGTACCTGCATGTTTTGGAAATGAAATCCTCAAAGTCCTTTTGGAATACCTGGAGAGAAATAGTAGAAGAAACCATTAATGTAGTTGTACTTAGCAGATGCAGGAACTGTGCAAGAAAGAAATAAGGAAAAAGCACCCTTAGGAAGCTCAGTTATCAGTAAAATGGGAACTGCCTGTCTGTAAGTGCTCCTCTGCAAGAGGAGTCTGAGGCCTTTATGGAGATAATCAACTGAAGATATGAATGTAGCTCACGTACGTGGAAGTGAATTAGCCTCCAGTATGGACATGGTCATTCATTAGTAGAATGAATCTAAATTTGGTTTAGTTAACTTCTGAGGGAGAAAAGAAAAGCATATTAACATCCAGCTTTAGCTGATTTGTCGTAGCTTTCCTGGGCCTTTCTACTTAACAATTCTTGCAAATAAAAACAATGCTCAGCTGAGAACAGAAAGAGGATGCTGGCAACTCTGCCTTGAGATAGTAGGGAAAGAGTGCTGTGAGGTATATGCATTTGTTGGTTTCCATGTAGGACCATTTGGGAAGAAAGGGGGAGAAGAGACAGAAGAGACAGAGAAATCTCTTAATGAAGATTTTTCTGACAGAGAAATATGGTAACAATATTAACTGTAATTCTTGAGAAGTTGCATGAATTTCACAGGTTTTGAAATGCAAAAGGCTGCATTTTTTATTTTTTTTTAAAATTTTAATATGTACCTCTTCTTTTATTTTTTTCCCTTCTCAATGCTTCAGTGCAATAAGATGGATGTTTGGGGTTTTCAAAATCTTTTTTGTCTCTTCTTGTTTTTTAACTTTACACAAAATATATAATTCAAAAGACCTCATTGTTAAGTTTCAGTGGAGTTCTGACACATTACAACTGCTTAGGGTCTTTCCCCTAGTATCTATTTCATTTAGTGAGATCAGTTACAATAAAGAAAGTGGAAATAAGAAAAGTAATCAAATTTTCACAGATATGTATGTTTCATAGTGGTGGTTCAAAAACTGCAGAAAATTAAAATCCAAGCCAACAACAAAAGAAAAAACTTTTTTCCCGTGATTTCTGTTGGGAATATATGATTTTTATTTTCTGGAAAAAAAGACTTTTGTGAAAATTCGTCTTTGCAGAACATGCCACCACATTTCTAGCCGTTCATAAAGATCTAAAGGCTCAGTAACAATATATCTGGCTGCAAACACAAGAAATGTTCTCCCTCAGCTGTCATTTTCTATAATGCTTATTTACAGATTTCTGGAATGTGTAACTCTATTCTATGCTTAAGCAAACCATGCTGAAAATTATTCAATGAAAGGCAAAAATACAGAACAGGGGTCTCTGGTCCCAGCTTTGGCTTTGCAACCATCAATGAGGAAAAGGCAACACACAGTTGCAAAGACCCCATAGCAAACCAAGGTATCCATCCAAGACTCAGATTAGCCATCTGTTTCCTCCACCACTCTCCTCTTCATTGGCTGAGGCAAAGGGAGCTGCGCCAGTCTTGCCTGTTCTGGGCTTAGTGTCAACTGAGATGTCCCAGCCACAGGATGGGTCAGAAAAATGTTAAATGCATCCTTTGTCCACCAATCCCCTTGTGTACTACAAAGGATGGAATTTCTAATGAAGATTCTGTATAGTACAAAAAAATCTCAAGTAGGCAGTGAAGTGGTTCTGCCCAACCATTCCTGCAACAGGGTTAGACAGGTCCTTTAGCAGACTTTAGAGACACTCTTCCACGTCCCTGGTGTTTGATGCCTGCTTTCCAGCAAAGTTCTGGTGGGTTTTTTTCTGCCATTCTTACTTTCTTCTGCATAGACTAATGTTTGTGCAGTTGCTTTCATTTCATCAGTTTTGCTGTAGAACAAAGCTTGTGTTTGCATTTCTGCAGACATATGCATGCACACATGAAAATCAAAACCCATAAAAAAATGAAATTGCAAGAACTTAAATAAGGAAAAAGCAATCACTTTCTAGAGAAAATGTCTACCTACACAATGAGATCAGCTTCTCAAGGAGAAACAGTAGATTTATTTTTCTGTTAATCATAAATGATTAAGAATAAGTATTTTGTAGGTTCGTTGCTGAGAGAGACAAAGATAAAATGTGTATGCAGTCAACTCTGAATTCTTCAAACTGCTGTGGCAAGTATTATTGATGTGGGAAGATTTGGCTCACATTTTTGCAATGCTGGAGAAATGTTGACATGTATACTAATACTTGTTTCCATTGCTAAAGATTATATCATAGGGTAGAAATTATGCATTTCAATTTTTATTCTTTATTGCAATGACAAAGAAACACAGAAAACTGCAAAAAGATTTAAAAAAGAATTGTGTCCAAATTGTCATCGTTGCTTTTCATATCAGCTAAAACCTTATTCACACCACAGTTTCTGTCAAAGCTCGTATCTCTCTGTATAGTGGTTGACTATTGGTGAACATGTTCATTATTTTGAGAATTAATGTTTTGTCCACGGTTTTTCAACCAGCACTGCTAAAATTATTAGCTTTCTATTAAAAGATGACAAAAGATGCAAACCAGCAACACATTCTGAACGCTTTGTAAGTGATTAAAATCAAATACATTCTTAAAATATTGCCCATGTAGTAGCTTAAAATTTTCTTGTAGTATCTTAAAGTATTCTTCCGAGGAAAGAAGAAAGGTAAAATATGCTCCCAAGAAAGAACAAACATGAATTATTGGTACAAAAGGGGACTCACTTAAACTGCAAATATTGTACAGTATCTTCAGAGCAGAAGCATTTATGGTAGGCTTGCCTACTACTAACCATAATGGATCTTGCACAAAAGTTGCTTCTGAGTGCTTCTGTGACATAAATATTAAAGAAATTATAACACTATAGCTTTAGAGACTAAAAAAATAATTTTCCAAGTCAAAGTTTTGATTCTAGAAGTCATTAGTAGGTGGGATAAATAAATATAAAAAATAGAAAATAAAAAAATAGAAAATTAAAATATTCCAGTTAGTTATGCTGATTTATATTATGTGCATGTCAAGCCCCTTCCAGACATATACAAAATTAATTTTGCACAGAAAGCAAATCACTTTTTCCTTGTGTTGTCATTTGCATTTCATTTAATCTTGAATGAGTACATGTTAGCTCATTCAGAATTCCATGTTTTATTGAACTTGATTATAAACCACCCAAGAGACCTGAGATGGATTCACAGCCAGCCCTTGCCTTGTCGCTGAGGGAAACAGCTACAATGCTTCCTCTTCCTCTTCTGCCCCCAGTCTGATTCTCTTCTTGACTGCAGCTTCTTTTTCTACCTCCACCCACCCTCCTTGGTGCCCACTTCCTTTTCTTGGGCACATCAAGGATATTTGTTCTGAAGAAAAGTAGATAGGGAAAAAACAAACCTTAAGAAAGCTAGTTAATTAGAAGCTCCTCTGTTGGCTATAAGTAAGTGAATTCAGCTATAACCATTCTTTTTTACCTTGAAGAGTGTATTGCTAATTGGGGAATAGAGTATAAAAATAAAACAGCATGTTATGCTTAAATGTGTAGATGAGATATCAACATTGTTTTGTAACCAGGCATTTTTATAATCCACCTGGAAGGTTAAGCTGTAATAATAATTTAGCTGTGGTCACAGGGTTATAACTATTGAGACAGATGTGATGTAAGTGTAAATTAGTTATTTTTCCATTCATGGAAGATGCTTAAGTGCTGACCAAGTATGGGTAATAATGATTGGAGACTGAATATATGTATAAGGTAAATAAAATCAGGGGTAGAAGGCAATTTAAGGTTTTTGTGTGCCATTTTCTCTGGCTCTTATTTATTGTATTGGCTAAAATGTTAAGTTAAAAAACCAAAAAGGTGCTTCATAACAAAGTAAATAAATTATGACTCATCACTGTTTTCTGCATTGATAAACACTTTTTTGAGTTTAACAAGTAATGATGCTTATAACTCATGATTATTTTTTTTCTGGATTAACTGTGACTCTCTATAAAAAGATTGTACAGTGACTAATCAGAGAAAAACCAACCAACAAACCAAATATATCTAAAATAATAAATGTTTGTAATTTATCCAAGCTGAATTAATCTGACCAACGTCCCAGTTTCTGGCTCTATTTTTCACTGTAGGATTTTGTTCATGTTGACTGAATGCAGAGAGAGGGGATAACAGGGGGACAGGAAAGCTGGGATCACTGCTTCTGGGTCTGATATTTAGCTTAATAATCATTGAGTTGAAGGACCAAGTTGCAGGAAAAGTCCTGCTCTGTTTCTGCAGTTGTATAATGGAAAATGCCTGATTACTCTGTAGAAATGATGCACGCATGGATTGACTCTTTGTAGGTACTGTAACAGCAAGGACCGTGATCAGTACTGATAGTTACACCAGAGAGTTCATTACAAGATTCTAACCAACACATCATGGCCGTAGCTAACATAAGTTTTTGTATGCACACCAAAGTTTTCTGATAATGGCAGAATCACTTTGCTGTAACTGCCAAAATATAGACAAACAAGTTAAAGTAACCTTTAGGCAAAGATTAATTTCAGCAAGAGAAATGCATGCATAATAAAGTTATAAAATGATAAGCACATATTCTAATACAAAATCTTATAATAGATTTCACTGTCTTCACCAACTTTAATGGCAATTGAAAGTAACAAATAGAAATAGGATAATTACCTTAAAATTCTGTTGACAGTGCTGGTAGAAGAAGGTTTTACCTCTCAGCTTTTCCCAAAACAAAGTTTGTGTTGGTCTTGTGTATGTAATATATTTTATTGCAATGTCTATCATTATATATCAGCAAATAGTTAGTTCTGTGCTACTAATCACCTAGACACACTGTGCACTCATCTATTCTTGCTGTATTTCTTCTTGTTCTGGTTTTGAAAAGGTGAAGAATTAACCTAACAATTACTGTAGCCATGTTTATTATAGTGGGATTATTCACGTCATTTAAGTTATTCACTTGTCTACGTATTTGAAAATCTGGTACTTAAAACTGCAAGAAAAGTGCCTTCATGCTAGAAATGAGACTGTACAGCCTCTTTGTTCAAAGGCCACCAAGAATGAAGTTGTGCCAATAGTATTGTTAGGAAGGAACTGCCACTAATCTTAACTTTTTCCTTGCATCTACACGTCATTTTTCATCTTCTCCATAGGTTGTATGCATTTGTGTACAAGTACTGTCCTTTCTGTAGTCAACACAGTGGAAACCTGGTTCACACACAGGGATCCTATATGTTGTGCTTTGTTCTATATAGCACAAATAATGAATGAAATAAAACTGAATGCTAGACACTGCTTACCCCAAAACTTGGGGGTTCTCGCAGGCAGAGCTTTTTTAAGCAAAGCATAGAAATTCTTCTTTCAGATGCTATCACTGATGTCTGAGGGAGAAGCGAGAACTGACCCTTGCTATGTGTTTGTTTTACAGACACAGGTAAGCTGACCACTTTAATCTTGTTGGTATCTGTCCCTGTCATACCAAACCATTTGTGTGCCTTGCAAGCAACGTATTCGCCATACACATGCACAGCTTTATCCACAATCTGTCTGACAACATTTAAACTTATAATATAGGCAGTTGGATAAGTGACGTTATTTTTGATCACAAAAAATACTGAGCCAATTCCTCAGATATTGTACGTAAGCCCACAGTTTTCAGCAGTAGTATGCTAATATACACCAAAGAACCTGGTCTATAGCTTATGCTAAATGCTACATGCTTGTGCCATGTAACTAATGGGTTATTTCACAGCAAGGTAATGTTTCATGTTACTACCTAATTATAGAGGAAGGACATTTCAAGCTCATGGCACTTTTGTGAAATACCTGCATTAAACTACATGGTAGGTGAAAGCACTCAGATTAATAGTTTATACAGGAGTCGACAGGGCTTCTTGCCCTAGCTGGCACTCTCACAGTGCATCATATGACCTCTCTTTCTGGGGAAAACTCGCTGCCAAAACTCTTTCATCGAGCTGGTAGGTGCAATTCAGCCATCCATAAAGCAGTTGTAGAGGGACTATCAGTGGTCAAGTCTCCTGTTCTCTGTCCCCTTGCTTAGCTAGATGCTTACCTGCAAATAGGATCTCAGGGGGATCAGCGATAGTTTATATCTTTTCCCTCGCTTTGAATATTCCTTAGGACAAAATCTGATGTGTGAAATGAATATTGTAGAGCTCAATTATCAGCAATTTCCCCCCAAAAAGCTGTGTTTTAATTGCTGTTTGGATTTTGAGTTGGTCAGTTTCAGTTTTCATTTCAAGAAATCCAGATAATATGTGTAATCTCTTATTAATGCACTGGGAAAATGTAATTCTCAATTATGGTTTTCCTCATGTCTGTTTTACAGATGACTGAAACATCCTTTTCTTTGTTGGTGCATTTATACAGTACAGGAATACACCTTCCATCCCAAGCAAAGTACCCGTAAGTCTTTGTTCAAGAAAGAATGCATGAGTTCAAAAATTAACAAAGATTTCAGATGCCAAGAATGTGTTCTGCCTCAGTGCATTAGTCTGTAAGATATCTTTTACAGGAAAGCCTGAAAACTGAAGAAAAACGTACATGCAAAGAGCTTTGTTCCTCAGATATTAGCTGTAGAGAGACGTGAACTTGTTCAGAATAACTCAGCAGGATTTCACAAGTACAGCATCAGAGACAATAGATGGCAGTCTTAATCCGTTGTGTTGAAAGTACTGCAGAAACACCAGTATCTCTTGCCCCTCACCCACCAAGTCACAGCTATCTTTCAGCAGTTTGTAGGTCAATGTACAAACATATTTGAAAAGTTCATTTTGAAGATCTTTTCCTTCTACAAGCCTGGCTTGATTTACATCCACGCTGCTCTACCTATAAATGGATATCAAGGTGAGGACTGACGGTCAGGAATTGGATGGTTTCCTTGCACTTAGCTCAGGAGGACACTGCAGGATTGTTGCAGCAGGAATATAGAGTATTTGGCTCTGTGGATATTCAGCATCATGAGCAAATCCCTGGTCTCCACATAGATAAGCACACTGCAAACCTTTCTGGATAGATTTGCCCTGGACAGTTCGCAGAATGAGAGAGAAGCCATGCATCTTGTCTCCCTTGCCCCTTGCCTGGACAGCATTGCCTGTTGAGGAGGTCATACAGGACGGCATATCTGCCTTCCTTCCCTCAAGCCAAAGCACTTATGTAAACTGACCAAAATTAATTTTATTATAGGCTATGACTACTTTCTCTGCTTTCTCTCATGAAATGCTGACAAAAGGATGGGTCCCCAAGGCATCTATGGCTGAACAGTGATTTTCTTTTCCCGTTTGTATGCAGAGAAAGGCTGGGGTTTTCTTCGTTCCTGTGAAATGATACTGAGATATAAAATCCTGAAGGAGATGTCTTCCTTCCCCTGCACTTTTACGGGGAATAACATGATTAGAAATCTTACACAGGATTGCTAAGGGGCTTAATTAGTTAATAAATCAAATAAATCACTGCTACTACAAGCAGCTGCAAGCTTAAGCTCCCACTGGTAGTTTATTCTGCTGTCCTCTGTGAGTAAAGCTGTAGACCCATGGGTACAACTTCCTAGTGCTTTTTGCAGTGTGTCCTGCTATTTAATCCCAGAGCATTTTTGTCACTACTCACGAATACATGGAAACACAACATGCCCCATTATCATAAACAAACTCTGGAGCATGGTATAGGTCTACATCATTCTTGCCAGAGATGTTTCACTATCCTCATATATTGATGTATCTTAGACGAAAGCCTGTGCTGTCAAGTGTTGTCACAGATGCTGGATGGATGAAGACAATGCTTCTAAACCACTGAGAGAGAATAAAATTGTATATCCAAAATTCCTATATGCTTGGTTATTACTTAAGGGAGCTCCCTCTAAAATACAGCCAAGGGACTTGTGGTGACAGAATTGCCACAGAATAATATGATCTAGGTCGCTGTTGGAAAATACGGGTGTTCTAGGAGAATTATCAGAGGAAAACAGACACTTATACAAGATCGTTAATGGCAGTTGCCCTTGTCAACCAAACCTGATGTAAGCTACATAAGAAAAGGGGAAAGGAAAAAAAAGTGTTTCGGTGCATTTCAGGATTTCATTTAATTTTCCTGTGGCACTGCAAATCAGCTCCAATTGTTAGGTCCAATTTGCAGTTTCCTCTGTTTTGTTACAGCCATTAGTAAATTGGTGTTTGTAGACAAAACTTTAGTAGGTCATTCATAAAATGAACAGAAATATATGTCAAAAAAACTAGATTTTTGTTTGGTTTTCCAAATATAGAGTTTGATCTTTCCGGTGTCTAACTTTGTAAGGGATTCCGCACAAGGTCCCCATGCAGGACTTCAAACTAACTATAACTTAAAGAACATATTCTCTGAATTTAATGTGATCACTGAAGGGAGTGCATAGCACAGTGATAAATTTTTCTCTCCAGGAAACAGGTGGAAAGCCATTGAGAATGCCAAGTTCAAGCAAGAGATGGTGAATGCATCAAAAAATAACTTTTTACTTTCCCTTTTGACAGGCCTTATAGAGTACTTGCTATGTCAAATACCTGAGCACTTTAAATACTCCAGCACCTGAATGCTTCAAAGTCACTGAAGGATCGTTTTGTGATGAGATTTGAGAGCACACAAGATTTGAGTGCTGGGTATGAGATTATGCTCACAGAAGTGTGTGGAAAAATTACTTTGCTTCTCTGGTTACTGGAACATTTCCGAAACGTGACATGCATAACATGTACTGTGCGCATGACTGTACAGCAGTCTTGTAACCTGTTGCCTAAATATTTTTCTCAATTTTTTTCTGCAGAATACATTATTTTTGCGGATTTCCATTTGTGAAAAACATTTTTTTTTCATTACTCTGTCATGGTTTATGTTTTATATATGTAAACCAACAGCAACTTGCACTTGTGCTCATATGTGCTGGTTTGCAGATACCTCAGGTTTAGTTAAACTGCACACAGGAGGAGTAACTTATTCCAGAAATACTACTGGGGAGAGAATACCTGGTTTCAAGACTATGACAAATCAGTGATTAACATGTATTTCTCTAGATGGTGATACCCACCGTGTCAAGTAGAAAACCCTGTTTGTCACAGTGTTGGCATTATATTAAGAATGTATTTCTATACATTCTGCACTTTTTCAGTCAGTAGATTTAAAAAAAATCTCCCGACTTTCTTCCTTCTACAGTTGGATGGTATGACACAAGCTGGAAGTGATTTATTTCCACTGAAATATGTCTTTAGCTTTTAATATACAAACTTTGATTTTCATAAATGAATCAGCTTGTAACCAAGTCTTATGGATAGCACTGCAGAACAGATACCAAAAGACAACAACAACAACAAACGCAAACAAGACCTCCAACATGAAGAAAAAGGAAAGAAAGGCAGCAAGGAGAAACATGAACCAAGAGCCAACAGAGGGAGAATGATCTCTAGACCATGAGAAGTATGTAAGCTCAGCTGTGTTGTTCCATAAAGTACAGAATTTCCCTGCTCCCCAGAAATAATATGTCTCTATTTTTATGCCCTTTTTGCATCTCTTTAATTCCTAGGAAAATAAAGAGAGAACAGGATCTGGGTAGAGCATAGAATTATTTCTGGCCATGATGGAAAATACTAATATTTTGCAAGAAAACTACATGATAGACTGTTATCTCTAATGACTGAACTGCTGCATATTTCTGAATAATGAAAAAAACCCAACTCTAAGATCAACACTACTTTGTGAATAATTTACTAACAATTAAGATCTAAATTAATTGACTCTGTGTGTGCCCTGAATTGTTCACCTAGCTCTCGCAGTTCATCTGCACGTTTGTTATTAAGGTCTGATTAGTTTCATAAGCATAATTCTTAATCAGAGAGTTTGGTTAACTGAAATCCAGTAATAGAGCTACTTGGAATTTTTCAGCAAAACATTATTACAGAAAATACCAGTTATTGAAATAAAATGCCAGTTTTATGTGGAAAGATATCATGTTGATGAAACATTCATATGGAAAGTCTTCTCAGGTTCAGGACAAAATTTTTATTCAGTAAAAATGGAGATAGATAGATAGATAGATAGATAGATAGATAGATAGATAGAGGAAAATGAGAATGAGCAGGGACTTTGCCTGTGAATCTCTCACACGTCAAAGCCAGCAGTTGATTTACCACTCTGAATGAACTATTTATGTTTTAAACAGGAAGTAATAATTTGATTAACTCGGTTGCATGCATCATTGAACGGTCATGATACACTGCCTGATCATAAACTGTAAATGACCAAAAATAAATATCTAGGTGATTGGCCAGTTTGGGGGGGAAGGGGAGGGCAATTAGTAGTTAAAACAACCAAACCCATTAAACCGCCTCTGAATGCGTTGCTAAAATCATCTTATCAATACCACATTACTAATCAAAATGAAAGGCAAACAGGTCATTATTACAAATTAAAGACTTAGCTGATTCCACCCATGTCTAATAAAAAGTAAAGAGTAGCTACATTTATATATTTTTCAGGCATGTTCAAAAACGTAATGTCCTGCTTTTTCAGGAGTAGCAAGGAGTAGCTGCTGAGTATCTCCCAAGGTTGTTTGGGTTTTATAACTTTACTGGACTTCTCTATGCCCTAGTCTCACCAGAAAATAACCTGTATTAGGAGTTACACCTACCCTGAAATCTGGTAAAAAATATGAGTGGGATGATAGCATGGTCTACAGCACTTTGTTTATGAGAACATCCTTCTAGCAAGCTCCTGTATGTCAGCATGAAAATGGAAATAACATTTCTTTTCTGTCCTTGAGACATAGATCAAACAATATTGTCAGAAGAGAGGTTTCTCTGTCAAACATTCCTTTGATCCCACTGGAGACTGCGCTGCTCAGTCTGTGTACCCTTCGGATCAGAGAATGTACCTCACTATGTTTTGTTAAACTGCTCTGTCTATAGGTTTCGGTGCTGCAGCCATGGCATTTATTAATAAAAATGTACAAGGAGAAGGTGGGGTTGTTACTGCACTGTTCCAGCAGGTTTCATGTTCTTTCGCTGGGGTTTTTGGGGGTATCCTTTTGTTTGTTTTTCTCAATGATAAAATCTAGTTATTGCATAATTTTCAGGACCTAGTTCTATTTGCAGCTAGTAAAGCACCTTTTTTTTTTTTTTTCTCACCTTGAATGAGAAGACTTGTTTTGTTATTGAGAAATTAACAGTCAGAACAGGGGAAATATTTCCATTCCTTTCAGTACCAGGAACTATATACATATGTCTTGCAGCAGCTTAAGATACTACAGTACGTTATTCACAAATACTAGCACACATTTTTATATTGGTTTGACCATAGTCACACAATTTCTATTTACTTTTTGCCACATCACTAGTAACGTAAATAAATAAGTGTGATAAGCAAATTGTACACATTGGTGCTACTGATGCAATCACACAGTGAGAACAAATACAGTATTGTCTGTTAAGCAAAATAAAATAGCAATTTTAGTGACAGACTAAACTGCTTGAGCTTCAAGACCGCAGTTAACATATGGCAGGAGTTAGCTGATAAGGAATGCTTTCAGTAAGTACAAAATACTGCTGTGTGTGCATTTATGTTTCTTTTCTGACTATCGTAGATGGGCGGTGTGGGTAAGTGGTTACATCTGGATGGTACGTAGGCTGTGATGTGTCGTGGGATCCTGATGATCCACATTGGGAAACTGGGCAGAGGGTATGTGCCTCCCTCCCAGGGCTCTTGCTGACATCTTGCAGATACCTGTGCTGGTGGGTGGGAGCTGGGGAGGAGGTCTGCGGGGAGGGAGGGAGGTAGGGACCATTGGCAGATTTTGCCTTGACATGGAAATAGGATGCAGCCATATGATGAGCCTGAGCCACGGGAGCTCGGCGGTCCAGTATCTAGGCACCACCTTTGGGCCAACGCCCCTTTAAGGTATATAAGGCACAGTTTTTCTACTTGAGGCTGCTAAAACATTTCCAGTAGCCTTATGGCTTCCAAAGATTCTCGATACATATTACAACTGGGAAAGAATTTGATTACATTTCCCCAATGTAATGAGCAGCTGAAATACCTTTTGAGATATTTCCCACTTTCAGGATCTTAGATTCCTAAAAGAGAATTTTTAAAGTCTAGAAAGCACACGTAATGCAATTACCTGAATTGTAGCAGTCTCTTCAATGACATCTGCCCAATTCTAGCTGTCAGATGTTTTAATGACATAACAAAGCAGGAGGGACAAAGAACATTTCTTTTTCTTGTAACAGTGACAAAACAAAAATCTGCTTTCATTTGTAACCCAAACTGTCTTTCTTGTCTTGAACCAGAGCTGACAACCAATATAAGATTCAGCTGTAATGCAGATGTATCTGTAGAGTAACTCTAAGGAAGTCTATAGGTTTTCTCCAGCGTGCAAGGATTTCTCTAGTGACAAAATCTTCTGGCTATGTAGCTAAGACTGGGTAGCCCTGTTGAATATGGCTGGAGGCCTGTTCTTCACTTGTGGATGCTGCAAGAACATTGACTGATAATATTGTACTCATAGTAATGCTTTTGTGTATCAGGCCTTGCAATATGATAGTTCTCTTTTTTTGCAGAGAAAAATATATTCTTGAGGATTATTTTTCTTCTCAAGGAAGGAGAAGGAATCCACTGTGGTCCCAGTTTACTTGCTTTTTTAAAATTTTTGTTTAGAAGGAAAACGGATAAAAAGGGGAGGGTGGGATATAGTCTGCCTTCTTTCACAGACATAGAAAATTTCAAATTTCCTTAAGCAGTTCATGTTCAGTCTGTTCCCAAAAAAACTGTGTAACTGTGTTAATGTGAGCTCGTAAGTTACTTATTTTTTTAAAGAAAAAAAGATTCAACTTAGATAAGTTGTGTCTTTTTTTAACCTTCTTGTCACATTTTTCAGCCAATGGTTCTGGCATTGGGCTTATGAAACTAAATATGCGATTTCAAAGTGCTTTCCAAAACAAGATAACTTCATTTTTGCTTCTTAGTTATTAGCACGAGACATTATTCGCATGGCATGGCTCACCAATTTATTATTTACTTTTTCAATTGTTCTATTTCAAATTTGGACAAAACCGTGTTAAGTACTATTGCTGCAAGGGCCTGCAGATCTGATCTAACATTACATACTACTCTTCTCTGAAAATATTTGTAGTCCTTTTGAAGAAAATTGCCTACTAGAATGCTTGGATTTATTTGCAGTAATGCGTTCCTTGAAACTGTGGATTTGCTCAGTGTTTCTAGCTATTGCTTTTGTCCACCCTATATAAGCAATTACTATTGTGGAGAATGTTATTTTCTGTGTCTAATGTTGCTAAGAGGTTGCTGACAGAGACTCTGAGCTCTTTTTGGAGATCAGCAGGGAAGCCTATTAGTCTTCTTTATGGTATGTCATCCTGGAAGGTATATCCTTAACCATCTTTGCCATCAGAATTAACTGCTACTGCCAACATGTATCTGAACGCCTCAACTCGAGCCAGCTCAAACCATTGCCAAAACAGATAACAGTTTTTATGTAGGAAGAAATCTGTGTCCTTTGCATGTGCCAGACAAGAATGAGCAGCACTGTGGCTCTGCACAAACAGCCCGTGCCTGCTGCCTGCATAGGCAGCCCCCACGAGGTGGCTAGCAGTGGAGGGGCACAGTGTCAGCACCAGGGGGGCAAGCAGGCACAGGCAGGCATTATGGATAGGCAGTAACAAGGAAGGATTTCAGAAACTGGGGCTGCCAGGAAAAGATATCAACTGAAAAGTGGGAATTATGGGGGAAGAAAGAAAAGGAGGTCTTCAGAGGGAGGAGTGATGTGTGGGAGGGAAAAGAGTAAATTTTAATTCAAAGCCTCCAAGAAACACTCACCTCTCTTCATAATTTTCTGTTCTCCCAAACTAGCTGCTGTACCAGCTACAATAGCCCCCCCCCCCAGATGTAGTAGAAAACTTATGTGGTGGGTTGACCCTGGTTGGATGCTAGGTGTCCACCAAAGCCATTCTATCACTCCCCTGCTCAGTTGGACAGGGGAAAGAAAATATAATGAAAGGCTCGTGGGTTGACATAAGGGCAGGGAGAGATCACTCAGCAATTACCATCACAGGCAAAACAATATCAACTTGGTGAAAAAATTAATTTAATTTATTACCAATCAAATCAGAGTAGGGTAATGAGAAACAAACCCAAATCTTAAAAAACGCATTCCCCCCACCCCTCCCTTCTTCCCGGGCTCAACTTTGCTCCCGATTTCTGTGCCTGCCCAGCAGCACTGAGGGACAGGGAATGTGGGTTGCGGTCAGTTCATCAGACGCCGTTTCTGCTGCTCTTTCCTCCTTAGTGGGAGGTCTCCTCACACTGTTCCTCTGCTCCAGCACTGGGTCCCTCCCACAGGCTGCAGTTCTTCACGAACTGCTCCAGTGTGGGTCCCTTCCATGTAGTGCAGTCCTTCAGGAACAGACTGTTCCAGTGTGGGACCCCAGAGGGTCACAAGTTCTGTCAGCAAACCTACTCCAGCGTGGGCTCCTCTCTTCATGGGGTCACAGGTCTTGCCAGAAGACTGCTCCAGCATGGGCTCTCCATGGGGTTACAGCCTCTTTCAGGTACCCACCTGCTTTGCATGGGGTCCTTCATGGGCTGCAGGTGGGTATCTTTTCCACCATTAACCTCCATGGGCTGTGGGGAGACAGCCTGCCTCACCATGGCCTTCACCACACGCTGCAGGGGAATCTCTGCTCCAGTCCCTGGAGCACCTCCTCCCCCTCTTTCTTCACTGACCTTGGTGTCTGCAGAGTTGTAGCTCTCACATGTTCTCACTCCTCTCTCCCACTGCGATTGCTGTTGCACTGGGGTTTTTCCCCCTCTACTTAAAGATGTTATCACAGAGGTGCTACCACTGTTGCTGATGGGTTTGGCCTTGGCCAGTGGTGGGTCCACCTTGGAGCCGGATGGCATTGGCTCTATTGGACATGGGGGAAGCTTCTGGCATCTTCTCACAGAAGCCACCCCTATAGTCCCCCTGCTACCAAAACCTTACCACGCAAACCCAATACACCTCAGTTCAGTCTTAACTGTCTTATTCTGCCCCACTATCAGAACTGAATTTTGTCAATGCTGTTCACAAACCTTGAACTGACACTGAATATGACTTTCAAGCAATTGTATCAGCAAACCTTGTTCAGGTATTGCCGTCAGTGCACTCAATTTGTTTAAAACTAATCTTTTAAAGTAATATTTAAGTTAGATTTGCTGATTGTTTAGACTGTTACTGAAGTCATCATATCTATATTTGTGCATATTCATATTTGTACAAACAAAGAGCTTTATCTTCAAACAGGGATGCCCATAGTCCCTGTTGTAGCATTTTGTAGGTCATTGGAAACCTTCTCATTGAGTTTCTGCAAACACAGTCAGTATCTATGGAGTTTTCGTATCAAGTAACAAACTGGATAGCATATCTTTTATAAATATAAGTATATTTTGTTTCCTATATATCTGTTGAAATATGGAAGACATGTTTCCCCTTCTTTGGAAACAGCATTATCTACAGAAGATGATACGTTCCTCTTTCATCTCAGATTCAGTTTCATGACACTGGTTGTCCTCACTCTTATTAATAAACTTAATCCAGGCATCTGTTTTGTATTTGAGTCTCTCCTGGTTCCAGCAGGGATAAGGTTAATTTTCACAAGGAGCTGGGACAGGACACAGGGGCCAGGACGGCTGACCCAAAGTAGCCAAAGGGGTATTCCATACCATGTGATGCCATGCTCAGTATATAGCTGAGGGGGCTGGCTGGGGGGATCAGGAATCACTGCTGGGGAGCGGGCTGGGGGCTTTCCAGGTTCCGGTCAGTGAACGGTTGTACATTAATTGTGTTTGTATATTCCTTTATCAGTACTACTGTTGGTTTTTCTTCCTCTTTCCTTTGCTGTTCTGTTAAACTGTCTTTATCTCAACCCACAAGTTTTGCCTTTTTGTTCCAATTCTGCCCCAATCCTGCAGCAGGGAGGGGGGAGTAAACGAACGACTGTGTGGTTCTTTGTTGCCAGCTGGGGCTAAACCATGACAGAGTCTAAATATAATAGCTCATTATTTGAAATTTCTAGTAAAAAAAAACCTCACTTGTAATATTTTGTAACTGTAATAATTGTTTTAACAAGTCGTTTCTCTCAGTATAAGAAAAGTTCTAATTTGATGTGTAATAGTAGACAGATAATACTTTGGAATCACATGAAACTGGAAAATATGTCTTATGTCCTCCATCAATTCTTCAAATAACTTCAGATATTCTCTAGTTACTAAGATAGACTTTCTCATTTGCATGTAAAAAGAGCACATAATCCAGTTAGCACCCTGATTACTTTCTTAAACGCTGTGGCATTTAGTCTATTTGATGCTGTATTAACCCCTTCAGAAATAAATTCACCATATGAAACTAATCACTTTAAAGGTTTTAGCCACTGAGATTTTCATTTCCATTGCTTTAATTACTTATTTAGTTTATCTTAAAGTGCTTATCATGCTCACATATAGGCCTCTCAATTAGTAAATGTGACAGTAATCCAACTGTCTATGTAGTGGGTATTGGATGTTAAAATTTGAACACTAGCATATATTTAGCCATCTGTCTTATAATCTTAGTCAATATACATATTACTATGATTTACTAAATCAGAAATGCATTAATGATGGTACTATCAAAATACAACATAATAAAAACATGAAATCTATTGGGATGACTTTTTGTACTTAAATACAAGTGAGTTATTCTTATAGGACTAAGCGGACAGTATTTGGCTGCAGGGAGTTAAAAGATTTTTATCTTTGCTGAATTTATATTTGGCACCTCGAATACCATGACCAATTTTGCAGTTAGCTGTTTTGTGCCACCTACTGTTTTCCTCACTATTCTGTGTGGTGACATTATACAATAGCTGTTTTCTCACAGTGAATCTACTTCTGTGCCTTTAAGATGTCTACCATAAATTTGGGCAGCATCTATTACTTAATTGTTAGTCTGGGGTTACGTGTGTATTGATGCCATTAGATTGTCATTCATGGGATGCTGAAAAGCAGGGGGGAGCAGCACTGAGCAAAGAATAATGTAGCTTTTGGTCAACGATGTGTATTCTTTCACTGTGAAGTTTTGCAGTCTTTATGTCTTGATAATGTCTTCTGGGGATGATTGCTTTATTGGGTATGCTATATGCCAGCTCGAGGAAGGACCTTTTATTGTAGTTAATTCCTGTGTGTTTGTACAGTGACAAGAACACAGAAATGGTGGTCCTTGATGTGGGTTCAGACATTACTGCTGTCATAGAACAATTTAGTGGTAATTCATTATCCTTATAACTAAGATATTTATGAAATTATTTGTTCCCAGTTTGAATATTGAAAACTGCAGGCCAGCCATCCTCAGGCATGCTGGAACATACTTATTTGCAAAGTATAAAGTGACATAACTGCCTTCATACTCTGGGGTTTGAACCTTGAAGTAGCTGTTGTGAAAATTTTTTTGAAAATAAGTGAAAAACACCACTTTTTTCTGCTGTGCCGTACTCTCTAGTAGGATATGGGAAATTCGTTGTCAGTGATGTTATTTTGAGAAACTCCATTAGTCAATTTTCTTTTTGTTATAGCTATGGCTTCAGCCTGTTAAAAAATGTTACTGAGATCGGGATACACACATGCACACTACTTAAAGACTAATTTCTACCAATTGCAAACTCACTTTTGTTACTTAAAACTCTGGCTTGTCTCTGCAAATAGTTCAGCTTCTTTAGATGCTCTTTTTATGTAGAAAAGTTTTGAAATTCCTACATTGTCCTGCCTCGAACCACCTATTGGAATTTCAGATGCTTTCTGTCAGTTACCTTAAGGTGACAATGCACTTTAATTCAGTTTTTCTGGTTACTTTTTTTTCCATAACAGTAGACAGAAAATTTATTTTAGAATGCTTTTCTGTATATAAGAATTTTAAATAATTGGGAAGCTCTGATTTGACTCTCTCCCTAATTTTCTGATTACAGGTAAATGCTTCGCATTGTTAAATGTGGCCTTCTCTTTGCCTTGTGCTCATTAGTTTGCTTTCTTTAACAATAGAGGAATATTTGAAGGAAGTTAGGAAACACAAGTTCAACCTGTATCATCTCCTTTGTCTGTAGGAAGAGATGTCACACAACATTTGTTGCAGTTTTTCAGACTAGAATCAAGATTAATTGTTGTGTCTTCCCTCTCTGAAGATGACAAGGTGCCTTGTCTTATACTGGAAAGACAAAGTGGATGAGTTTCCTATGCATATATTTCTGACTCTTTTCCTTATCAGCACCCTGCTTTTCTTCTTTTTTTTTTTAATTTTTTTTTATTTTGACTGCTGTGGATTTCCGCAGTTTCTGTCAGGACTTCTTATTTTTACTTCCTGTTAACATGAGAAATTTTGTCTCCTCAATGTTGCTTAACAGCAGTCTTCATGACTCAACATATTGCGCAAAAATTCCATATTAATGTCAAGCTGTGTTCACTTTCATCAAAATGAAAGTCTTCTTCAGCACCAAAACCTCCACAGCCATATCAAACCATTAAAAAGACTTGCCAATCTTTCTCATGAGGGCTTTATACACAGATTTTCTTGGGAAAGTTAACTGGAATTCTTTGAACTGATCCAAGCTCAATTCCATTGACATTGCTAGTTATTCTGTTTTATAATACGCTCCTCAGTAAATCCTAAGCTAGTACTTTAATAGCATCTTTAAAATTCCAAGACTTGGAAAACCAGTTCTGAGTCTAACCAGTTCAGAAAATACATAGATTACAAGTAGAAAGGTTCCATTATACTTTTTTTTAGCCCAATATGAAGTATTATTTCTCATTCTTATCTTCATTATTAATATATTATCAATATACTCTCAAATGAAATTTTGACACCGGACTTAAACACAATAGGTGGATTTATAATCTGACTTGACTCTTAGCAAATCACTTCATTCCTCTGTGCTTCAGTTCCTGATCTGTAAAGGGACTCCTGTCCTTAGAAGCATACTGTGAGAATAAATTCATGGACACTAAGAAGTGTTCATAAACAAGGAGATGAAGAATGCACAAATGGATAGTGCAGAGGATGATGATGACAGGAAAAACTTCAGAAGTGATGAAATTAGTACCTGATATATAACAGCAGCTTCATGCAGAATTACCAGAACATACTTTCCAATCTGAAAGATCAGCATAGCAGGCAACAGTTTATATATAGTTATGAAAATTCTAATTCTTTATTTTAAGTTGAGGGTATATCAGACATTTTTATCCCACACGTAAGACAACTTTTAAATGTTAAGTGACTGTAACATTAAAGCTTTAATAGGATTTGACTTGATGCATAACAGTAAGGTTATACAAGCTCAGCCATCCTCTTATATGACTATTGTTATTAAAAAGAACACAGAATTTATGTTAGAGTGTTTTTTAGATCTACCAGTTACCAGAGCAGAACAAACCATTTTCTGTGGGTTACAAATGAAAACTATTTATCTTCTCCCTTGTATCTAAACCATATTTCACAGCTCATGAGACACAAATGAGGAGATGTTTTTGATAAAATGTTCGTGGGATTTTCTCTGTCTAAAAATAAATAAATAAAAGAACTAAAGAACATAGAAAGTAAGAAGAAGAAGAGGAGGTTATAAAAATAATTCATCTTGTATGAGAGATAAAAATTAACAATCCTGTGTTTTACAACTGGCAAAAATTATATACAGTGAAGGTTAACTGGCAAAACACCAATATGTTACACTGAATGCAATAAAAATGAATTCTAGGAGATCAGAATCCGTGTTTTTAAAATGTGGTCCTTTTTCTTCTCCTATAATTATTGGTATATATTTGCTGGTGAAATATTATTTCATTTAAAGATAAATCTGCAATATATATGAAGCAAGTGGTAAATGTAAACTAGAAAGTGAGAAGATCTGGGAGAAATAGATAGGGCTAGCAAATTAAGAGCATTTTAGAAGCTTCATAGCTCTTCAAGAGGGAGAAGGTCAAATGCTTCTAGTGAGTAAAACAAAGAAAAGATGCAAGTACTGTAGAATAAAGAGAATAGTATAGGACGATAGGGAGGGAAGGAGGCAGTAGAAGTGCTCGAAGAGACTGAACCACTTTGGCAACCAGAAAAATGGTAACATTTTCCAAGTTATATCTTGTCATCACATGGAACCTAAGTGAACAGCTGGCTATTACCACCTTCAATGCCAGTTGTATGAGCAGTGTACCAAAGCTGGCTAGGCAAAGGGGAGTTGCTACCCCTACTCTTTCACACTGTGGCCACTATTATCAGGCTTGGAATATGTGGGTTGTGGACCTGCAGCTGTTTTTAGATTTGCTAGCGGCCTCGTGTGTATCTGAAGGTTTCTGAACAGCACAGTCTCACTTTCCCCATTATTTCAGCAAATTCTATTCCAAATACAGAGATGAGGCTCTCATTTTTTAAATAGAAGTGTAAAACTGCTCCTCACAAAAGCTAATAGGCACCACAATTGACCTAATAGGCAAAGTTCAGGTGCTCATTTTTGAACATTTAAGTCAAAGCCATTGAGTGAAAAAAAAATACAAGTTAATTGCGCAGAGTTTGTATCACCTCAGAGGGCCTGGAGAAGGAATTACAGCAATAATAGTGCTGGTATGGTTTATTTTTAATTTATGTGACAGAGGGCTGAATCTCTGAAATAGACCACAGTGGATGTTTTTCTTATTCTGTCTGAGTTCAGCTGTGTTTCGATGCAGATAGGATTCCTTTCATGTTGTTTGGTGCAAAGAATTTAAACAAATTCAGGGGATTAGGGAGAGGGAGAGCATAGTTGTTAAACACAGAATTTGGAGTCAGGAGAGCTGACTTATGTTCCTAACTCATAATTGACTTTCTGTGCATGACTTCCCTTGGCTTCTGCTATCCTTTTATACAAAAATTAAAAAGTGCTTTGAAATCCTTTGCTTGATGCATACCTGTTTCATCAACAGCCTGTGTCTGAGTTACTTCATACTACATGTGCACTCCTAAGCATGAACAGTAACTTAATACTTTTAGAAAGTTAGGTGTCCATAGCTGCATTTTGAAAACTATTGAGATACAAATTTTGGGGCTGATTTTTAAGCCTAAGAATAGCCATATAAAAATCTACAGATAAAGTTCAGTAAGGGGAATTCTCTCATTTACTTTATTACAACTGACTGTTGTTTGGGTACATGTAAGTTAATGACAATCACAATTATTCAGATGCAAGCTTTTAAATGAATTCCGTCCACCAACTGTACTAATACTTCAGATACTTACAGCTTCAATGCTCTCTGACAGGATGCAAATGGTTCATATAGGCAGTTGATTGTTACAGACAAAAACCAGCTTTCCCCAGACTGCCTGCATTAATTCAATGTAGTTTTCATTAGTGAAAACAAACAGAAGTTAGAGTTTGAGATGACAGGCTTTTTGCTACTCATGGGCATTGCCAATGCTTGAAAGGAAGAGGAAAAAATTCAGAAAAAAGCAATAAAACAGTTGCCTGCAAGCTGTGTAAGATTAGTCCCTTGATTATCTAACTAGGGTAAAAGACAAGAGTCCATACTTCTCAGGAGCTTCATTGCAATTATCTGTATTCTAATGTCTGATTAAATAGAAAACCACCATTTTTTTTGTATTCTTATTTGCTCTTTATTTTTCTCTAAATCTGTTGCCTACAGGGCTATGCCTGTAAGCCTGCTGATCTGATTTTAATTCCTAATGGATCACACTCCATATTAAAAACAACTTATTTATATTACATGCTCAGTATAGTTACCAGAACAGTGCAGGTTGTAATTTCAATGCTGGTTATCCCTACAGTTAGGTCTTTTACTTTGGGTCTTCCTTGAGAGGGTGTGAAGTCCTTTTGTCTGCATTTAGTTCTGGTTCATCCATGAAACTTCAGCTTGGGCTCAACATTTCTTGCAAATTAAGCCTTTATGGTGCAGCATAATGAAAGTTGCATCTGTGGAGAGAAGTGAGTATCCTGGGAGTTACGGATCTCATCCTGGAGCAGCTAATTGTGCTTCTGTTCTCTTTGAGCTTGTCTACAGGAAGAAACTTTACCAGTTACTTTTACAAAGTGCTGCAAATACAGCTGCCTTTGAAGACACTCCAGGTTATCTGTTAAATTGGCTTTACTCAGTTTAATTGAAACACATATGTTATATGTATTCTCATATAACATAAATCAACTGAGAAATGCATGTCTGAAACAGTCTGTACAAGAGATGCAGTCCCCTTCTGAACAAATTCTGTTAGATGTGTCATTTAAGTGTGTCAGTTCCCATTCCCACTTTGGGATTTATTTAGCTTCATCCTACTGTACACAAGGCTTGTATCATCTTTATTAATTAATCTTAGCAATAACACCCAAGACAAATGCAGCTTCCTGAGTTTATCTTATATTTTAGTGTTTCTATATTCTGCAAGCCCTGGTTTACAATTTATAATGACAAGTGTTTAGCTCATTACTAAAACTCTCAAATATGGTATTAAAAATCTCCCCCCCCCTCACATTCAGTCCTAAATATAGGTAATATTTTTCAAGAAAATATATATGTAGGTACAGCATATAGCAGCACCATGAGAGTTATTAAGGACTTTGTCTCTCCATTAATAATGATTTCAAATTTAACAGGATGACTAAGACCTTGCTTAGTCCCTTAAGTCTTCAGTGTTCCAGAGAGAGTTAGCCATAAATCTTTTTCCTTTGGAGTGCAGTGTTTTTGTCTTAATCTGATGAAAAATACTATTGCTATCCAGTCTGACACAAGCCAAAAAACACAGTATTCTCAAGACAGCTGTTACTTAAGTAATCAAATAGTTTGAAAATAAGGATTACATCCTAGAGCTAGGTATATCAGTAAATTCCACAAAGAGCAAGTATTTATAAGAAATTTAACAATTATTCTGATAAAATCTATATCCTGCATTTAATCATGTAACTATGTTATATTTCCCTGTCAAAGTTACTAAAAATCAATCTTCAATACAAAGGATACCTGGAAAAAGTAATTACTTAAGATGAAATAAAATAGCTAACTAAAAAGTCCTCTGTAAACCAGGGAAAACTCCTTATATAACACAAATTTATATTCCATTGTCTTCTCTGTGTTTTTGCTGTTTTTTTTTCTGAGATTGATATCACAGAAACTCAGAAGTTCAGTACTTAGTATGCCAGTACCCAGTTTTTTGATGTTTACATTCAAGCAATTGTTGTGGGGAACCTTATGCATCTGGATAGCCTTATTATCTCAAATAAACATGACAATTTTAGGCAAATTACGGTCGTGGAGGTGATGATCAGCTGGTGCAAATACACTGGTTTCCTCTGGGCTCTTAGTGTGTACCAGAAGATAGGCAGGCAAAGCCACAAGAAAAGAAAGAGGCAAATTTCATTGTTTTTAGTAGCCTAGGAATATTCAAAAGCAGATTTGTTTTCCTAGTGCTAACTTACCATTGATAAAATGTCAGTTGTATTTTCTGTCTGTTATCTGTATGTCTCCATATATATCACTGTTTTTCAAACATATTCTGCACTGGTGCTACATGTGGTTAGTTTTCTTATTATGTTTTGCCCTCCTTAAAGTTTATACAGACAGTAAGAAATTTACATTGACTAATTATTTACAGGCTTCACATTTAAATGGACTCTCATTTTATCATCCCTTATTTACCCATCATTTTCTCTTCAGCATTTTTTTTTTTATTTGATCACACTTCAACTGTGATTGGCTAAACTGTTATTAATACATTCTTTAATCCCATTTCCAAATGACTAAACTTAACATGTGATACCTGATGACCCTGTTGCATTCCCATCACATGCTTTACCGCAGTCCGTAATGGTTACATATTACTGCTGTTCCTTGCAACAAAAATCTGATCAGTTGTAGTACTTCATTCACAGCCCTTTCTACACCATGTATAACTTCATTATTAACATAATAGAGTATTCTTCATTTGGTGTAAATGCAAGGTTTTGGTAGCGGGGAGAGGGTTCATTCAAATCAGTGATTTGGTGTTTAGATGAAAAATTACTTGGTTTGTTCAAATAAGCAATGTGCAACATAATGTTACACAGCCACTTTAGTTCTGGCAGTTCCCAATTTTGATGGACTTTTCCTTACTACCTTTCTTTCCTTTTTTTTTTTTTTTTATGGAGGTACTGTGTATAAAATATCAAACATCATTGTTTCATTATTAGCATGTTTATTCACCTATGTTTTCCTTCTACATTTCTCTGTTTCTTAATTTTTTTCCCTCAAGAAAAATGATTGCTGCAATTGAGTGACACAAGAAGCTATTATTGAGGGAGGCAATTTTGCTTCAACTCATTTGAAAATAGAAGGAGTTCATGCTATGTAATCATTGGAAAGTTGTATGTGGTAAGCTCAAGCATCAAACACAAATCAATACATTCTAATCAGTTCTACTGGCCCCCTTTGAAAAGCTATTCACAATGTCTGTAAATACTGAGTGGCTGAAAATAAATTACAGCTATGCTATCTCACCGAGATAATACACAGAACAAAGAGTCTCTTAAATGCAAAAGCAAAATTGAGATTGCTGTATGTGGGTTGTTTACAGTGTATTTTTATCTTAAGGATCTTACAGAAGTTTAAGATCAGAGGAAAAATTCCTTTGCTTCCAAGTACCTTCATGAAATGGTTTATGTATCACACATTCACAGATGTACAGATTTTCTGTTCATGTTGCCAAACAATTAATCTTTTTTTTTTTTCTTTAGGTCAAAGAAATTATTTGTCACTTGCCTCCAGAAAGCAACGATGAAAGATTACTGTTAAATACGGAATGCTGAGGAATATATGTATATTTCACAATCTTTACATATCTGAAACTCAAGTAACTTTTCAATATCACTGTGAGAATCAGAAAGATGTTCCTCTCAATTTCTAATCAAATCAAGGAATTATGAATACATGCACGAAACTTAAAATATATATTCATATTCTTCATACCTCTTCATAACTCTGGCAGGAGCTACAGTGGGGCTTCTAGACCTAGATTAAATTAGTAATGAACACCTTCCATCCTCCATGAGAAAAGTAAAATTCTCCAAAAAAACCCAGTTAGTCTGCTTTAGAGGAGGGAAATTTCTTCCTGAATTAAGACTGGGAAATCAGGTTAGTCCTTAGGTACATAAAGAAATTAGATTCAGGGAGGGGGGCGGAGGGCAGGGCATGGGGGTGCAGAGGCTGAAACAACATTTGTGATAGTACAGTAGTCCAACAAAACTACTTATCTTTTTCACTCTCTGGACATTTGCTGATAGCAAAGAAGAAAGTGGGCAAAGAAGCCAAAAATAAAAACCTTCAAAAATCTCAAAAATACTTTATTTTGCAAATTATAAAATAAGATATTTTTTTTCCAATACACAAAAGTTCCTACCGTTTTCTATATACATTTCTCGTTTGTGAAAGTAAGGGCTTGCATTTTCTTTTCAAGATCAATTGACAGGAAATGGCATTAGGATGTTCCTTTCTTGATATAGAAGTCTGATAGAACACAAGTTAATTACTGTAAAAATGATTCATAACTTCTTGGTAAATTGTGGATGTGCATTAGGGATTGAGAATTGTCTTTTGGTGTTTCCAGGAGTTCTGTCCCTAAATTTTGAATGCCTTAGGTGAGATTGGTCCTTTAAGTGTCTTATGTGTTCTTGTACTTCACAATGAGATTATACAAATTCTGTAGTGGCTATACTGTTTAAAGTGTCCTTAAGTATTCTTTCTCAAAGAAAAATAAACCTCAAATTTGTAGTAGCAGTCAAAATGCTGACTGAGTTCTATCTTCACCTGTTTTTAATCACCCTGATAAAGCTTTGGCATTTTTTTGTGTTATTTTGAAGAACTCTTAAACTAGGAAAAAATTCTCAAAATTATCTGAAGAAGCTGAAATATGTGGCAAAATTCTCAATCGGACTATTGGAAAACAATCTTATATCATGTGCTAATTTTCCCACAAAAATCGAAGGAGTAAAACTAATCTCAGAAAAAGCTATTGTTAGAATATCTATACCGTTAAGCTAGACTTTTATATTACTACACAGGCCAGAAAACAATGTGTTATATAAATAAAAATATACAACAATTAACTGAAAAAATGAATGATGAAAATAATGTAATTCATCAAAGTGTTAGGAAGTGCTTCAAAAAGAAGGCCCATTTATTTTCGTATGTTATACCAAGTTTCTTTATAACTCTGACTATATGACCTATCAAACTCAGTCTACTATATATTAATATACTGTTCCTATAACCCTCAGAAAGAAAAAGGAACATAATCCAACCTCTGTCTGGAATAAAAAGCTCCAATAACTGTCATGTTCAGATCAGTTCTTTAGCTATATTTTTTTTCTTTATTTATTTTACTTATTCTGGCAAGGATACACGCATACATTTTAAGCCTTCCTTAAATCTAAATTTCAGGTATAGCCTGTGATGATGTAACATAGCTCCTTAACTTCTAAATTCTTACCTTCATCAAAATCTGTATTCAATAATAAAAATGAATTCCTAGTAAATTCTTAATAAGCTACCGCAATTCTTCACCGAATCTTGTCAGAGATGATTTTATGCAAAAAAAACCCAAACCCCAAAACAAAACCAACATTATATAGACACTTCTTGCACGTTATTTCATGTACCTACAGGAAGGAAAAGAGACAAAGTTGAGGGGATCACTTATATTTCAGAAGCTTGGATGATTTTTTCTTTTTCCAGATTAACTATAGTATGATCAATAACCTTTGTTTTGTATTGATATGTAGGCAATTGCTTTCATTTTTGCATAACAAAAGATGTCAAATAAAATTTTCAGTTTTACACCCTCAAGAAGTTAAGCAAATATGGGCATATGTACTCAGCAAATAAAGAGTGTGAAATCATTTACATGGTTATAATTCTCTCCAGTATGCTTTGACTTGAGTCGTTATTGCCTGTAAGGCATGCTTGCTTTCAGAAGCATAAAAATACTGCATAACATTACAGCAAGGTTATCTTAAACACATTTAAACAGCTGAAGTATATAATGAAATTGAAAGCAAAGGGGTTTTTTTAGTTATTACAGTACAACTGAGAAGAAAAAAAATAAAAAATATTCAGATTATACCTAGTGTTTTTAGGATATATTTCTACTTTTAATACATTATTTAGTTGTTAAGTAGATAATGCTGGGCAGAAAATCTAAAGAATGCGAACCCTCTCAAAGCCAAATCTGGAATATGGCTTGTGTGGAATTACTGATGACAATAACGAGAGAACCAGAAAGAGTAGAACAGAAAGGTGCAAAGACTTTTTGACTGCCTTTCTGTCCTATTTTGTGCTAAAGAGTTATTATCTTTGCATAAAGAAACACTAGGGCTTTGACTGTGACTATTGCATGAAAAGCAAAAGGAAAGCTCTATAGCTTTGTTCAAGTTTTGTTTCCTTACTGTGCACAAGGGGGAATGGGGATTTCTGAACATTTCCAGTCACAGAGAAGGTGCAGAACAGATTTTGTTAAAATGTGGCATTTAATCTCTTGAATTGCACAAATAAGCTCATTAGCACTGCAAAAACTATGTTTAGTTCTTTACCTTTATAAGCATTTACCAATTAAATCTCAAAGCAGGCATACTGCAGAAAGGTATTTTCTTAAAAAAAAAAAAAAGGACAGTGGAGTAATCAAAGGCCTTGACAAACTTGAAGATTCTCCATTCTGTTTGTGTTCTCTCTCTCTTAATAGATATGCTGGATAATGGATTCAAGTTGCAAATAAATTTATTTTCACTGAAGCCAGCAATCCAAATTAGTGTAAATGTATCTTCAAAAATACTTTTTGCTTCAGCTGTATGTCACATTTGTTATGAATCATGAATAGCCTCTAAGAATAAAATTATGCATCTGAAAAGATGAGTATAATTTGACATTAGTTATGTTTTATTTCTTTCTAATTCAGAAGGCAACAGAAGGTGAGATTCCTGTTCTTAGGAAAATGAATGCTGAAGAAAGATTTGGAATAAAATTTCCTGTTTAGAGAACAAAATTGTTCCTTGTGAGGCTATGCTATTCAGAATAAATGGAACAAAATATACATACCCATGTAATAAAATATACTAATATTTTTTTTTTTTCCATCTTGGAGAACATCTGTGACCAGATGGTATTAAATTGTAGTGTACATGAAGGTATATAGTTTTATATAATACATGTTATTTTATTCCAAAGAAGTGACCTCAAAATTATCTTCTGTTATTCCAAAGAAGTGACCTCAAAATTATCTTCTGTAACCATTCATTAATAGTTCATTTCTGTCAAAGTTGGAACTGGTAGATTTCATACCGTATTGTTGCTACTATTTTCTGACTGCAAATTCTATTAGAGACACTACAATATGAAGGAAAGTTTGGTTACCATAGTTACTCATAAATGTTTCTTCAAATTTCACTTCCTTCACACATTTGTGTCAGTAACGCACAAGCAGTCATGTGTTTATGAAGAGTGGTTTCAGGCAGAAAGTGGTCAAATATTCTGTGACTGGTGTTATAAAGATCCTTAAAACATATCTTTTTTCCCATATATTTTGATTATATGTGACACCAGTGAAATATGTTACCAAATATTCTAAAGGTCTAATTCTTTTACTTTCTATATGACACTAAAACTATAAAGCATAAAGAAAAGGGAAGACAAGAATTGAGCTCAGAGCTGCTGGTCATTCTTAAGGAATGCACAAATATTGCCTTAATACTTTCAGGTGAAAGACAACAAGATAATATATACATTTAATAGTTTTTTCCCCTATTTTATATATAACATATTCAGCAACTTAATGAATTAATACATGTATTAATACAATTATATAAAGCAGGATATTTTGCAGAAGTAAGTGTGGATTCAAACTTTGATTATATTCTTTTATTGATTAACTATTATGAAAGATAAGTTACCTATCAAAATATGATTTAATTTCAAACAATATAATTGGTTTTTCAGTCCTTGTATAAGATTCCCCTCTTGATTGCTCCTTGATGTCATTTTTCTCTTCTATAATATTTCCAAAGGACAGTTTGACAGGTTTGGATAAGAGTGAGCAACATCTGACAGGTAAAATTGCTTGGAATATTTCAAGCTACACAGCTTGCTGTAGGCAATAAAAGTCTATCATCTTCCATATACCTATCTTTCATATACATAAGTATATAAAACACACACATGTGGGTGTTTATATTTCTTATATAAATATATATATGTACACATATAAGTGTAGCTTTTGATCTATCAAATACTAGATCTGGACAATTTTCCTCTTTCATGTGGTGGTAGAAGGTAAACAAAGAATGGACACCCCTGCATGAAATTGAGATGAAAAGTGAGCATGACCTTTGAGAAACCAACCCAAAATACATATCACCCAATTCTAGTTGTGACATTATTTGTACGTGCATTTTGGCATTTTAACCACACTTGACCCTTTCTGTCTCTTTTATGAAGCTTTAAGACAAACACTTAGGAACTGAAATTAAGATAAAATGTCTCCATTCTGAACAACTTCCTTTCCCTAACATGCACTTCTCTCTCAGGCTTCTTAAGGCTCAGTAAAACAGGTTACTGAAGAAAACAGAAATTCTGAAACTTTCATAAGTCCTGTTTATAATGATAGAGAGTGGCGCTACATGACCGTTTACCCATGAGAAGAACAGTGCCACTGATTGGATTAGAGCAGGAGAGACTAATGCAGTTATGTCCTTAAGGGTTAGAAGAAAAATGAATCGTTCACCTCTGCGAGTGAGCACAACCAGCAATTCAAAAGCATTATATCTGTGAGGTAGTTTGCAGGATCTGTTCTATTTGTCACTGGAATTGGCTGTAGATCATTTGGCAAAATCTGAGTTGTTTCAACCCTGGATCATTATCCCAAAGTCCCTTTTTGTTCTTAACCTTTTAAAGTAGTTTGGGGGCATCTAAAAAGAAAGGGGAAATCATAACACATTTCTGCAGTTTACAGCAATACCATTACTTAATACTTCTGAAAACAACTGCTACTTACAGTTCTTCAGTACTATGAGATTCACAGAAGCATATCTGAAAAATCTTAAGTAGATTAAGTAGAGGATTTTTGAAGACTCCTAAATGAACAAGCTGCCGAAGCCTCAGTGAGAGGCACCAGATAAGCACTCAGGGGGGCAACTAATTTTCTTGTATATCTTGGTAACTGACTTGGTATGGATGAGCATTTTTTACAGAATGTTGCTACTTGTCTGGAGAACCATTTGGAAGATTTCATTCTGGATATTTTTAAACACAACCTTAAATGATAAAAAGGAAATTCACCCCTCTAAACCCATAATCTTCTGAGAGAAATATTATTGTGAGATAGTACAGATGATTTAATTATTTCTTTTGATGAATGGTAGCTAATATTTTTTTCTGCTTTTAAGTTATTTGATAATGAAAGCCAATTTAAAAAAAACCCAACATTTTAATAGTATTGTTTTTCATTTGCAAGAACGTTTTGTTTGAATCTATACCTCAGTTGTTTTGCCAACAGTGGTGTTTTTGTTTTTCACCTATCAAAAGTACATTGCCTATCACTAGTCACTTATGGTAATAAAACAAACTGACTGGTTCTGTGAAGTTCTAAGTTCTTCTTCCTATTTTCTTAACAGATTATTTTCAATCACAGATTAATGAATGTATAACAGCCAAAAATTTTCATATAAAATACTTTTTCAGTGCATTCTATGGGCTTTTGCAGATGGTCCGTCTTCAGCAAGGGTACATTTTCATTAACACACAGCTAAGGGTATTCACTAAACTCAGGAGAACGATCACAGTATCCTGTGACCTGCTCCACTGGATAAATTCCACTCAGAAATGTGCACATATAAAAAGTCTCATTAATTTTGTCTATTATTACATAAATAACAATTATCTAGTGCCATTATTAACCACAAAAAAAAAAAAATCCCCTTGATTTTCTCCTGCTCTTAGAGAACAGTCAATCAGGGCTCAAACCTCAGCAGAAGCTTTCATCATGAGAATGATTAACAAACTGTACAAAATAGAAATAGCTTCACAAACTGACAAGTACAATGGAATCTGAAGCAGTTGTATTCACTTAGAGAGATGAAAGGTTCAGCCCAAACCACAACAACCTCTTTCCTAATCCCCAAAAACCACTCAGAGGGTGGGTATCAGGAATAATTCCCATGATGGGTTGTATCATAGAATCAAGGAATCATAGAAGGGTTAGAGTTGGAAGGGACCTTAAAGATCACCTAGCTCCAAACCCCCTGCCGTCACCAGGCACACCTTCCGATACACTAGATTGCTCAAAGCTCCATCCAACCTGGCCTTGAACACTTCCAGGGATGAGGCATCCACAACTTCTCCAGACAGCCTGTTCCAGTGCCTCACCACCCTCACAGTAAAGGATTTCTTCCTAATATCTAATCTAAATCTACCCTCTTTCAGTTTAAAACCGTTATCCCCTGTCCTATTGATAAGCTCCCTGACAAATAGTCCCTCTTGACCTTTTCTGTAGGCCCCCTTTAAGTACTGAAACACTGCTCTAAGGCCTCCCCAGAGCCTTCTCTTCTCCAGGCTGAACAACCCCAACTCTCTCAGTCTGTCTTCAGAGGAGAGGTGCTTCAGCCCTCTGATCATCTTCATGGCCCTCCTCTGGACTCGCTCCAACAGACCCATGTCTTTCCTATGTTGGGGGCTCCAGGGCTGGACGCAGTACTCCAGGTGGGGTCTCACCAGAGCCGAATAGAGGGGCAGAGTCACCTCCCTCAACCTGCTGGCCACACTTCTTTTGACACAGCCCAGGATACGGTTGGCTTTCTGGGCTGCGACCGCACATTACTGGCTCATGTTGAGCTTCTTATCAACCAACAACCCCAAGTCCTTCTCCTCAGGTCTGCTCTCAGTCCATTCTCCACTCAGCCTGTATTGGTGCTTGGGATTGCCCTGACCAACATGCAGGACCTTGCACTTGGCCTTGTTGAACTTCTTGAGGTTAGCACAGGCCCACTTCTCAAGCCTGTCAAGATCCCTCTGGATGGGATCCTTTCCCTCCAGCGTGTTGACCACTCCACACAGCTTGATGTCATCAGCAAACTTGCTGAGGGTGTACTCAATCCCTCAATCCCACTGTCCATATCACCAACAAAGATATTAAATAATACCGGTCCCAGTACTGACCCATGAGGAACACCGCTCATCACTGCTTGCCACTTGGACATGGGGTCGTTAACTGTGACTCTTTGAGTGTGGCCACACAGACAATTCCTTATCCACGCAGTGGTCCATCTGTCAAATCCATGTCTCTCCAATTTCAAGACAAGGGTGTTGTGCAGGACAGTGTCAAATGCCTTGCACAAATCCAGGTAGATGATGTCAATTGCTCTTCCCTTATCCACCAACACTGTAACTCTGTCGTAGAAGGCCACCAAATTTGTCAGGCACAATTTGCCCTTAGTGAAGCCATCTTGGCTGTCACCAATCACCTCCTTTTCCATGTGCCTTAGTATAGTTTCCAGGAGGATCTGCTCCATGATCTTGCTAGGCACAGAGGTGAGACTGACCAGCTTGTCATTCCCCGGGTCTTCCTTTCTGCCCGTTTTAAAGATAGGGGTTATGTTTCCCCTTTGCCAGTCAGCTGGAACTTCAACAGACTGTTATGACTTCTCAAATATGATGGATAATGGCTTAGCAACTTCATTTGCCAGTCCCCTCAGGACTCGCAAGTGTATCTCATCAGGTCCCATGGACTTGTGCACCTTCAAGTTCCTCAGCCCTCAGTAGGTCTTACCCTACTGTGGGCAGTTTCTCATTCTCCCATTCCCTGCCTTTGCCTTCTGTAACTCGGGCAGTGTGGCTAAAGACCTTGCTGGTGGAGGCTGAGGCAAAGAAGTCCTTGAGTACCTCAGCCTTGTCCATATCCCGGGTCACAAGGTCTCCTGTTTTCTTCTGGAGAGGGCCCACATTTTCCCTAGTCTTCCTTTTGTCACTAACATACCTATATAAGCTTTTCTTGTTGCCCTTGATGTCCCTGGCCAGATTTAACTCTAACAGAGCTTTAGCTTTCCTAACCTGATCCCTGGCTGCTTGGACAATTTCTCTGTATTCCTCCCAGGCTACCTGTCCTTGCTTCCACCCTCTGTAGGCTTCATTTTTGCTTTTGAGTGCGTCCCAGGGCTCCTTGTTCATCCATGCAGGCCTCCTGACGTTTTTGTCTGACTTCCTCTTCATTGGAATCCATCACTCCTGAGCTTGGAGGAGGTGATCCTTGAATATTAGCCAGCTTTCTTGGGCCCCTCTTCCTTCCAGAACTTTATCCCATGGTACTCTGCCAAGCAGATCCCTCAAGAGGTCAAAGTCTGCTCTCCTGAAGTCCAGGATAGTAAGCTTACTTTGCGCCCTTCTCGCTGCCCTGAGGATCTTGAAGTCCACCATTTCATGGTCACTGCAGCCAAGGCTGCCCTTGAGCTTCACACTCCCCACCAGCCCCTCCTTGTTGGTGAGAGCAAGGTCCAGCACGGCACATGTCCTCCTTGGGTCCTCTACCACTTGGAGAAGGAAGTTATCATCAGTGTATTCCAGGAACCTCCTGGATTGCTTATGCCCTGCTGTGTTGTCCCTCCAACAGGTATCGGTGTCATTAAAGTCCCCTATGAGGACCAGGGCTGCTCCTATCTGTCTCTAGAGGGCTTCATCCACTTGGTCTTCCTGGTCAGGTGGCCTGTAGCAGGCCCCTACTGTAATGTCCCCTGTCCCTGACCTCCCTTTATTCCTGACTCATAGGGTCTCCGTTGGCTCCTTATCTGTCCCCAGGCAGAGCTCCATGCACTCCAGCTGATCATTGACATAGAGGGTGACACCCCCTCCTCACCCTCCCTGCCTGAACTTCCTGAAGAACTTGTATCCTTCCATTCCAACACTCCAGTCATAGGAGCCATCCCACCACATCTCCGTGATGCCAATATCATAGCCCTGCAGGCATAGGCACATCTCCAACTCCTGCTTGTTCCCCATGCTGCATGTGTTTGCATAGAGGCATTTAAGCAGGGCCCCTGATGAAGCTGACTTTCTGGCTGGAGTGGCTAGTTTTCCTTTTTGCTGCACTTCAGGTGCTCTCCTGCTGACCTGCAACCCTTGTCCAGGCTCTGGGCATCTATTACGGTGCCCAGTTCTGGGTCCCCCAGTTCAAGAACGACAGGGAACTACTGGAGAGAGTCCAGTGGAGGGGTACAAAGACGATCAAGGGAATGGAGCACCTCTCTTATGAGGAAAGGCTGAGAGATCTAGGTCAGTTTAGCCTGGAGAAGAGAAGAATGGGAAGGGATCTTACCTATGCTCATAAATACCTAAAGGGCGGGCATCAAGAGGATGGGGCCGGACTCTTTTCAGTGGTGCCCAGCGACAGGACAAGGGGCAATGGGCACAAACTGGAACACAGGAAATTCCATCTCAACATGAGGAAAAACTTGTTTACTTTTGAGGGTGACAGAGCACTGGAAGAGGCTGCCCAGAGATGTTGTGGAGTCTCCTTCTCTGGAGATATTCAAAACCCACCTGGATGTGTTCCTGTCCAACCTGCTCTAGGTGAATCGGCTTTGGCAGGGCTGTTGGACTAGATGATCTCCGAAGTTACCTTCCAACCGCTACCATTCTGTGATTCTGTGATTACTAATATATGTATCATATTGGTAGGAGTGGGATGGATTGCAGTTTCCCTCCCCTGGCAACTCTAGTTTAAAGCCCTCTTTATGAGCCTGACAAGCCTCCAACCAAAGATGCTCTTCCCCTTCTCAGGGAAAGGGGGATCAGTTTTCCTGATATCTTTTCAATAATTCTACAGTGGTTTGGTTCTGGTGCAGGTTTTTAAATATTCCTGCTATCTGGTTCCCTAGATGCTATGAAGGTTTATGAACAATACAGTTGAAGACATGGGACAGGTTCTCATGATTTCTTCCCAAGTTTGTCTAAACAGAGACTATTCCCATGTCAATATACTCTCTGACCGACTATAGTCTTGATTAAATGTATGTGCTTGATCACCACATTTTTTTCTTGTTAAATAGCAATAGCATAAGATGATTAAACACAATTATTCTCATAAAAAATGTAGTTTCATTTCCATTCTTATCTAGTACTCAGTCTTATTGCAGCTTTTGTTATGAAGATTATACTCTGTACTTTTTTAGCTACTTTGGCTGTTGCTTTATTTAATGGATTCCTTGTATTTTGGGTTGTTTTTTTTATCTTTTTACCAAATGCACTAAGCCAGACATTAGGACAGCAAACTCCAGAACTTTATGGAATAGACAACAGCTCCTGTCTTTGTAGAAGTATGAAAAATATCCGTCAATGTCAAAAGCTGACTTCCAGCTCTCTCCTCCCAGAACCTAAGAAATGTGTTTAATTTGCAACTCACATTTTATTTACCTGTATTAATTTTCCTAGTTTGAAGCAATTAAATTAAAATAATTAATTTCATAAGGTGCTAAAAGCAGTGTTTTTGTGGGTATCAATTTCTTGAAAGATTTCCGTTTATCTGAATAGCAGAAATCCTATGTGAATACAAATAAATAAATTTGACATGAAAATCTAGATTTTGAAGGACTACAAAGTATAAACCAAAGTAGATAAATTTTTACAATTTTCCCAGTAACCTCCTTGAAGCCTAATAATAGATCCTAATTTGTTTAATTTTTGTAATCCATTCTTTAACAGTGCCATTTATTCTTTGACTTTTTCCAGAGGGACTGGTAGATGCTGAGCACTTCAGAAATACAGTTTATTAAGAAAATCCTTTCATATTGGAGCATGTTAGGCAATTTCAACCATGTACAAAGTGTCTCTGCAAGCTGGACATATGCAGTTTAAGATTACAAAGCAATTATTTTTAGTAATACACACAGTAGATAGCTAGGACTAATAAGCTATTATGCTAATATGCTCACCATCCCCAATGAGACATTTAATGAGTCTCTGCTGACCTGGGAGTCATCAGCTGGGTGAGGATGGGTGAGCCTCCAGTGTCCCTGGGCACCAGCAGACCCTCTGTGTTGCTGAGCTGCCATCCTTCAAGTCCCTTTTTTCCTTAGGTCTTATACCTGTTCATGTTGGCATTTTTTCCTTGAGCAGTTAAATGCCACTGTCTTGACAAGGGTACTATTTTCTGGGCCTTTATACATCTCAGCTTGCCTGGCTTTAGCTTACATATGTCCAGGTCGCATAGGTCTCAGATCACAAGCACGTGAAACCCTCAGCCAAGGGTTACAGTATTTTGTTCAAACAGAAGATGCGGTGGATTATGTGTTTGTAGAGATCAAATCCATGCCGAAAGCTGTGAAATGTGTTTTGGCCAATAATTGCATATAAAATATTCTGAGTTCCCCAATATTTTTTCTCATGCAAAGACTGCATACCCAGCAAAGGGCTTAGATGTTGCCTGTCTACAAACTAATGAATTATCAATGATCTGCTGGATGGGACATTTACTGATCTTTGTCCTTACACTATAGTTTTAGAAAGACAGTTATTACTGCTTACTTAGACTGTATCTATACTAGTAAAACATACATTTGGGACCACTCTCTGGAACTACAATCAAGTGGTATAGAGTGGTCTGTGGCCATGCTGCTAAATTCTTTAATCCTCCAAAATAGTGTGACCATACCCAAACTCCTTAATGGAAGAGCCTATGGTGCAAAGCCCACGTTACCTCCAGGGCTGGGAGGGTGTTAGTGAGCTCAGGCCAAAACTGCTGGGAACAAATCTAACCATTTCCAGAAGAGACAACCACCTACCAGCACCCTTCAGTGTTTCCCAGCACTGCTTGTGCACTTAATATGCAATGTGACTTTGTCTGTCATAGAAAGGACTTGATTTCAGTTATTTCAATGCAAATATTTGACCTCTTATTTTTGCAAAGGTTAAAGATACAATAGTAGAAAATACACCATCCAGACAAATTTTTGTTTTAGTTTATCTTATAATCTACTGTTGAATTATTTATCGTACTCCTTGGTATTATGAACAATTTCATAATAAAAGTATGAAAACCAAAAGGGAATTCTGGCCAAGGTCAGCCTGACTTTCCATAGCATAAGTTAAACATTGGTAAATATGCCTCTCACCATTAGGTCCCAGATCTAAATTATTGCTATTATTAAATGCTATTGCTATTAAATGTTATTAATAATGCTATTGTTAAATATTATTTATTGTTTTCATACATGTCCCCCCAAAATTAAAACAGCAATATACTCACTTAATATTGGAGAAGTGTATTTATATGCACTTCATACACATAAAACCGTAAAATTACCATGCAAAGGAAATGAGAAAGAGCTTGAGAGTCATTTGTAATAGATAGATTGTGGGTTAACTGTATAGCAAGTCTACCTCTACCAAGAAGAGGTGTTAAGGCTGTGGGACTAAAATCCTTGAGCAGGGTGTTGGCTTCCTTTGAAAAGGACTCTGGGCAAAAAGAGCACTGCTGGGTCCACTGCAAGGTACTAGTAGAAAATTTTCCTCTGTATCTTTCCATTCTAGGGAAGGATTGTACTATTCTGTGCAACAGCAATACTTTTTCTTTGAAAGAACAAATCCTCTATATTTCAAGAAGCCTGATCAGTCCTGATTGCAATAGTCCCAAAACAAAATACTGTGTATTTTGTTTCTTATCTAAAACACTTCCTTTTTTTTTTTTCCTTTTTTTCCCCCCATATGGATAAATAATGTTTCTGACTAGATATACTTAGGAATAGGGGAAGAGAGGGACATGACATTGTGCCCCACAAACTTGTGCACCACCTATGAAAATTCTAAAAAGGGGATAAAGTTTGCTTAATGTTTTTTTTTTAACAGAAAATAATTATTTTGTAGTATAACTGTGTGTATGAAACAATAAAGCTCTGTAGTACTTTCTGCAATTTTTTAGCTTCCTTTGGACATCGTTACATAAATGACCTATAACACTGTTTCAGGGAAGCAGACTGAAGTCACAGTAATGACTTAGCCTCTTTTTCGTCAGTTCCTAGGTCATCTTTGCAAATGAGTAAAAAGAAGATGACAGGAGCCTTTGAATGTCTTTTGGGCTCTAATTATAGTTTAATGTGCTTTTTCAGTCTTCTCAGATTTGCTTAAAATGTTGTTCTTGTTGGAAATAAAATCTTTAACAGCTGAAATCTGTTCTTCCTTTAAAAGAGATTGGGTAACATGTATGGCTCAAGTGATTAGGAGTAACATTTGTCATACTTCTACTATAAATCACACATCATTTGTCCAAGAAAGGAAAGAGGATGAAGAAAAAGCAAAGCTTCCTTTATATTATTACTGTGCCTAGAAATGACTGTGCAGCTGCAACAGAGAAATAAATGAGAAGCAGATAATTAATGTTTTCAGCTTGTTTTTTTTTTATATTCAGTATGTATTGGATCTTCTACCTAATCACTTTAATATGTGCTAATCAGACTTTGTCATTGGAGGCTCACCAGTGGCAGCTGTTCATGCACAAGACTGAGAACAAAGCAGTCACTTAACTCTAGTCTAGTTCTTTTTCTCTTCTGTGCTCATCCATCTTCCTGCTGCTTTTGGACCATCTAGGATCTGGCTCCATGTCAAAACAATGTTGTGAGACCTGATTATCTCAGCATTAAAAATGAATTTGCTATATAAATTGTAGGATGTCTGTTTGCATGGAAATCCAGTGCTACATTTTCTGCTACAGATCACTACCTTTCTTTAAAGGAGAATGAGGAGGCTCACCAGGGACCGTTCGCAACAGTCACCTGGGGGTAATTTATGTGCCAGCCCCACTGTTACATCTCCAATTACAAGAGGTGCAATCTCTACCATGTAACAATGTCCCCTACCTGTGTTTGCTGGGGCAATGTCCTTTCTGATCACTCCTTTTCTTCAGGTACACTTTTGAAATCTCATTTGGAAATACCAGAGAGCTGGAGAAAGGGAACTCCCCAACCCAGTTTTACTCCACTTGAAAGGCCCTCCTTGTTTTGTCTTTTAGAATAATAATTCTGTGATTTGCAGCAGGAGAGAGAAGGGGAACTGAGCTATAGAGCACCACCTGGTCCAGTGGGTCACTGAAGATCTTTTTTAAAAAGCCCTCCTGTTATTTTGTGCATATGTTGGTTCAGCCGTCTAACATGACACGTAAGGCACTAATTAGCTGGTTTCTTCTCACTTGCCCAAATTATCATTAAATTAGTCGTGTCTCTATTGCGACAAGTGTGAATAAGGACTAACATATATTTTGAAAGTAAGAGATGAATTTACAAATGAAATTATACTGAAATGTGAATATTCTTGGTCATGAAATATTCTTTCGTTTGCATGCAAACTTTATAATGAAACATCCTTGATATCTTACTATGTGACAAGTCAAAAATTCTGTTCACAGCTACCATATCCTGCTGATATTAGACTTCAGCACCCCCAATAGCCTAGCAACTCCTACCCAAATGTAAGTTTGCTTTTAGTATCTACTGTCATTTTGCCTCCTGGTTACACTTTATTATAGAACCAAGAAAATGAGCTGTTAAATATTCTGACATTAAAATTGGATTCCCCTCCCTCCCTGCTTGTCATCCAGCCCAGCAATAGCCCATGTTTCCTGGGCGCGCAGTTTCACCAGAGATGCAAGCAGCTGTGAGAGCGTGGGTCTGCATTACCAAAGTGAACAGCTCCTGGCTACCATTTTAGCAAGCAAGCACACAATGAAGCTGGAGAACAACTGCAAGCTAAAATAACTCTCTGCATCTTTCACAATTTATTTGTTTGCTTGTTTGTTTAATCTGAACCTGTTTCCCAAGCAAGTCTGTCGTATGCTCCAGTAACCACTTGAGCTGGAACAACTGACTGGAACTCTCTGTGAGATTGTTTCTTCTGAATTGCATCCTGTACCTTTCTGAGATCAACCGTGAAGAAACGCAGTAGTGAATCCCAGCCGATTCTCTACCTTTATCAAGCCATGTTCATCAGCCAAAATCAAAGGAAGCCTAGTGGGGCACGCACTTTCCTCAACTGAACAAGTCCTCAAGCAATTCTAGAGAAAGGAGTATTATATACAGAGGGTGTGCTTGTTTTTTAATGATAATTATCTGGTGGCATATTTGCTACAGACCCTGAAGGAAATTTTTTTGTCTCTAACATGCTGCACTGATTGCTGTAGAAGCTTAGCTGTAAGCTATGAGATCAGTTGTGCTGGGCAAAGTCTCAGAAGTGGAGAGTGCTTGAGGAGAGTGATTGAGGAGAGTAATTGAGAAGAAAGGATATTGAGAGAGTCAGTGTTTTAGCAGTCCCATAAAAGAACAGGGAACCAGGTTGGCCTCAGTGTCAGCTGAGGATAACAAAACCAGGAATCGCCCTGATAAGCTATGGGCATGCACTAATGACTCAGTGTTTGGTTTCTTTGATGAGCCACCAGGTTGTCTCAAGTTTTATTGTTATGAATACAAGTTCTGATTTTTGTCCTTGCTCATGTATGAACAGACTGGAAACTTTCTTCCCAAAGACTGTCAGCCTTTAGATACTTCTTATTAAGTGGTAATGCAGACAGCTGATACTAAATAAAGCAACGGCCTTTATTTATTTAACCACAACACGCTAAATTTTACATAGCAGATAATAGATTGTCCTTAAACTTTTTTAAAATACAATAGTAAAAAAAGACAGTAAAGTTGTTTTACTGTCTGCAACAACATTACTGGTGCTACACCCTACTACATGATTGCTGATGGCATGATGAGAGTATCCAATAGTTGTTTTTAGGGACCCTCAGTAGTTCTTAAAAAAATCTTAAAGCATTGCTTGTTTAGTATACAAGAGTAAAGTCTTCCTAAGGCACAAAGACCTTACTGGTCTAGAGAAGCAAAAATTGCAGAATTGGACTAACGTAATGGTCCATTTCTACATCTTCTATGGATATGTGTGTGTGCATGTGTAGGAAAAGAAAGTGAGAGAAAAGAGAGAGAGACTTATGTTTATATTTCCTAAAATTATTTAGAAATCTTATTTCGGTTTGTGGTGATCCCACAGACTGTTCTGGCAAAACTCTCTCAGATTTAATCTGAAGATTTGTTGATGTAAAGATTATCTCTACATCTCCTTTGCTTTCATTTTTTGTATTTGTCTTACAATAAATATACTTAAGAAATTCTAGCAAACTCCTCCTGCTTAACTTCTTAAGTGGAGCCTTTATTCCAACTATAGTAAACTGAACTGTACTAAACTAAAGTATTTTACTGGGTTTGTATGGCAAGGTTTTGGTAGTAGAGGGACTATAGGGGTGCCTTCTGTGAGAAGATACCAGAAGCTTCTCCCATGTTCAACAGAGCCAATGCCAGGCAGCTGCAAGATGGACCCGCTGCTGGCCAAGGCCAAACCCATTCGCGACGGTGATAGTGCCTCTGTGATAACATCTTTAAGTAGGGGGGGAAAAACCCCAGTGCAACAGCAATCGCAGTGGGAGAGAGGAGTGAGAATATGTGAGAGCTACAACTCTGCAGACACCAAGGTCAGTGAAGAAAGAGGGGGAGGAGGTGCTCCAGGGACTGGAGCAGAGATTCCCCTGCAGCGTGTGGTGAAGGCCATGGTGAGGCAGGCTGTCTCCCCGCAGCCCATGGAGGTTAATGGTGGAACAGATATCCACCTGCAGCTCGTGGAGGGTCCAACTCTGGAGCAGGTGGATGCCCAGAAGAGGTTGCGACCCTGTAGAGAGCCCACAGTGGAGTGGGAGGACTTTGTTGGCAGGGCTTGTGACCCTGTGGGGACCTACACTGGAGCAGCCTGTTGCTGAAGGACTGCACTTCATGGAAAGAACCCATGCTGCAGCCCAAGGGAAGGACTCATGATGAAGAATTTTGTGAAGGACTGCCTCCTGTGGCAGGGATCCCAAGCTGGAGCAACGGAAGAGCGTTGGGATTCCTCCCCCTGAGGAGAAAGGAGCGGCAGAGACTACGTGTGATGAACTGACCGCAACTTCCATTCCCCGTCCCCCCATGCTGCTGGAAAGGAGGAAGTAGAGAAAAATCAGGATTGAAGTTACACCTGAAAAGAGAAGGGGGTGGAGAATTTTTATTTTTTTTTTAAGATGTGGTTTTATTCTCATTATCCTACTCTGATTTGATTGGTAATAAATTAAATTAATTTTTTCACCAAGTAGAGTCTGTTTTGCCTGTGATGGTAATTGCTGAATGATCTCACCCTGTCTTTATCTTGACCCACGAGCCTTTCACTATATTTTCTTTCCCCTGTCCGGCTGAGGAGGGGGAGTGATAGAGTGGCTTTGGTTGGCACCTGACATCCAGCCAGGGTCATCCCACCACACCGGCTAACTAGAAAAACAGAATTCTGCAACAAAACTTAGAAAAACCTGGTTAATTAAATAAATAAGTAAAACTTAGACTAATGTAATGTTCTTGTGTCATTAATTCTCTTGGGTCCCGCATTTCAGTTATTTGAAATGCATTTGGGAACTTTGACTTTTCATGTTGTAGCAAGACGACACACAAACTTGGAGAGCTATATTAAAAAATGTATCGTTTATATCTGTATATTTGTTCAAATAAGCAGATTGTCTTTCTGTCCTAGTAGAGATAATGAGACTTGAGTCTTCTAGAAGCATAACACATTACATTGAAAAAATAACATCTGTTATTCTGAAGGCTCAATTTGATTTCCAGTTTTCTATTACTATGCGGTGGTTTTTTTTTTCAACTGTCCTCAGATGTTTTTGCCTTCTTTCATTCAGAATGCAGATGCCAAGAGAGTTTGATGGCCACTTCTGCCTGACACAATGATGACAAGAGCCATATTGCAATAACTACAATATAGTATATTTGTTGGTTGAAGCTTAACTTGCCAATTGCCCATATCAACTTTTGTTACTAATTTTTATATGAAATGGAAGCTCTCAACTTTAAGTGAGTAGAAGAGCTTTTTTCTGTTTAATGGAGAAGGCAAACAAATTCATTTACAGGCAGCCCTTCTTTTCTAACTTTTAAATAATTTATTCATTGCACATCAAAAGTGAATACATCTGGGGAGAGTCATTTACAGTGACAAGGTATATAAAGTAGTATCAGTTCCCATATAAACTTTCAATAGCTAACATCCTATCCATTATGAGAATAAGAGGTAAGAGAATGAGAGGTAAAAGGAAAAAAAGAATGAATGAAACCTTGAAATCTTTGGAAAAGGGCTATAAGATGACTCAGTCTCCATCTGAAATGATTATTGGATTAACAGCGTCATGCTGACTTTAGTCCTCTTTTGCTATTCCTAGAACTCAACTCTATGATGTCACGCTGCTTTTTATAACAGAATGAAAGCATATACATCACTGTGTGCCATATAAACAATACTGAAATAACCTTATGGTTATGTCACTTTCTAGAGTCTTTCATATAAACTGAAAATAATTTAATCTTACCATTCAGAGCTGTGACCGTAGAAAAGTATGACCAGTTGATCTTATGTTTTTATTCTGAGAATAGGTGCGATGAGCTAAGTTACTGCCTTTCAAATAAATGCAAACCAAAGTAATTCACTGAAGATGTCTATATAATTATTGACAACTTGTTTGTTATATATGACATGAAGCTCATGGAAAGACTTGCTAATGAAAAACTGAAAAAAATGTTTCTAGTTGCTTTACTATCACAGAGCTAACTATTTAAATTATGATGTCATGAAACAGAACTGATGAATTGTTGGTAAAAAGTACATTAGCTCCTCTCTGTAAGAGAAAGATAAAATTGTAGTTACTACAAAGAATAGAAAGGCATTGGAATATTTTCCTGAATTGTGTTCTCTGATGTGATGATTAAACATTCTTCAAATGTGTGTTCTGTTTCCTATTAACCCATTTATTTAGTAGATTTTTATTCACGGGCTACATTCTGAATGTAACCCAGAAAGATAAAAGAAGTTTAGGATTAAAAACTCTGGCATGAAAATGACATTATCAGTTGGTAGGGAATTCAGATATTCGGTACTTACTGTGTTCTGGATCTGATCTAAGCCATACAGAACACAATTTGAACTTAAAGGAAACAAGTTTTTGCATAAAGGAAGCTTAGGATTTCCTTTTACAAAGTTTCATAGAATGCTGAGATACAAAGAAATATAATGTCATAGTTGGTTTATGTAAGTACTGGCCATTTTGGGTAAGTTAATACTCAACCATTGGCTTCCCATTTAGAAGCGAATTTCTCCATGTTTGTAATGTTTTTAACATTGAAAGTGTAATTAATTTATTTTAAATTAATACTTCAGGGAAAACATCAAACCAAAAATATGCATTTTCCTGAAGCTTGTACTGTCTTAATAAATTGTTTATTTAACAATGCAATTTTTGGCATAAGATTTGTAAATCCATAGATAATGTTAAGAAAGTTCATGTCTTCTGGAAGTTTGAGATTTTCTTCTGTTTTAGAGATGAAGACAAAATGAGAAAAAACAAATTTGCTATTTATAAGAAAGAAACCACAGAAAGAGTGTGAGTTCTGAATGACTAGAGACCAAATTTTCCTCTCTCATTGCATTTAAAGCCTTTCTGAATATTTCCACTATAAGTTATTTCATCTGTCTTGGAAATGTAAAGAGAAAAGGAACTGCTGGATGGATTTAGTGACAAACTTACCCCTACGTGCTTAGTTCTTTTCAGGTTGCAGTGAAGATAAAGGAAAAGCAGATGCGGTACAGTAATGGGTTGAGCATTTACCGCCTTGTCAGTCAGGCTTGTAGATGATTAATTATGTCTGTATGTAGAACCTTTTAAAATATTTGACGGATGCACCTTGTTAAAAGGTTATACAAGCATTTAGTAGAAGATTTGGCATATGTATAAGCATAATACCAGTTAAAAATCTAGTCAAATTGTCTCAGAAGGATCGAGACAATCCTCCAAAAAAATGGTGTATGTTTAAATGCATCAGTTTCAATGGAAATGAGGTTCACACACACTAGAGTGTGTGCCAGCGTACTCTGTATGAATCACTGAAGGTGTCGTCTATGGATACCGCTAGTCTTTTATGTAGGGTTTTGTTTCATGGGTGGAAATTACTTGACCTTGGCTTGCCAAAATGGAATTTTGCACATTAAAAAAAAAAAAAAAAGTACTAAACTCTTTGCTTAGAAATACATTGCAGACTTTTGAGGTAGGCTATAGAAAGTACTAGAGTAAAATAAGAAACATTTATGAATTCTAATTTAAATACATACATGAAATTAACGGGGAAGAAATAAATGCAAAAACATGCATTTGATTTCAACTTTCTGGCAATAATTGGTCACATAACATGTGTAACTCATAAAGCCTTAAAGTTCTGTACAATGAAAGAATTCACTCTGTTAGCTTTACAGCAGAGAAGAACAGGGAGATTAATTGTCAGCAATTCTCTCTAAATTACACATGCAATTGAAAGCACAGCACTCTATGAATAGAGCTAAGATATTCTGAGGAGTAATCCCCTGGCCAAGGTAACATTAACAGACTTTATTATCTACCTGGAGGCATCAGCTGATAAATCTTTCCAATGACAGAGTAGTAAGTGGGAGCACAGATGGGAGTAGTCTTTATCACTTTTATCACTTCTACTGCTTTTATCACTTTTACCACTTTAAGGTTGCTTTCCTCTTGGGTGAGATTCATCAGAATCCAAAGTCCTGAGAACCTGGGAAATCTGAGAAAAACAGAGGCATTACAATACCACCACTACACTCTTTTGCAGTTGTGATGGAGGCACTTGCAATGTCAACAGTGTAGTGATGGTGGCTGACTGCTTTTCTTTTTNTTTTTTTTTTTTTTTTGCTTTTGGTTTTGGTTTTTTTTTTTTTTTTCTATGGCCACAGGCTTCACATCCAGGAACTTCTGTTACTTTTCATCTGCTTCCTTCAATTTGCAAATCTCTTCCACACTGTCCCTCAAAGAAAGGGAACCAATTAACGTTTGAACTGTTTGGAGCAGATAGAATACAGTAATAAAACCAACTATGGGAAAAGAGAGGGACAGTTACAATAAGACAAACTCTTCATTTTGATTATTATGCTTTCCTCTACAGTTTAACTATTAATGATGTTGCATAAGGTTTTTTAAAACCTGAAATAGCACACTGAGCTCATCATACAGAAAACAAGTAAGATATTTGGTACAAAACACAGTTGCTACTACTTTCTGTTTTCAAACTTTCAGACTTTCTTTTTTTGAGCTACTGGGTGAAATATAATTTTAACCTAGATTTCTGATTCTGCCATGCAAGATCCTGCCTCATTTGCCCCTCATGGGGCTGCAAATGTTTTGAATTTGGCTTCTTAAGCATGGAGATAGTATATATCATAGACAGAAAATATCTGGTTGAAATAAATATCCTTGTGCAAGGAATAAGCATTAAATAAGCATTTAGATTCTTCCAGGAGAGTACTGAGATGTCTAATCAACTAATGCTACTTAACTTTTAATTTGTTATAGTTTCTACCATATTAAAATAACTTTTAACCTCTCCAACTGCTACTGAATATATGTCTCTTTTGGTAAAAGACAAATAGCGATAAATAATAGAGTATATTAAATGAAACAAAAAGACAAATATAGAGACTTCTGCCTGCTCTAAGTTAAAATAGAAATGGATAACAATAATAAAAAATCTAATGATCCAAAAATAAACCAAATTAATGATCTTATCTAAGAATGCATAGCAATAAATGTCTCTGCTCGGCTTATTCCCTTTCTAATAAAGAAAATCTATTAAACAAATGGAAGACAACTAGAAAAAGCAAAGAAACAAACAAAAAAATTTTCACTTGGCTTTTCTAGCTTCTCTTAATAGGATAAAACTGCACTTTAAACACATGAAGAGAAATTCAAATTGATAAAATTACTGGGAATGTCCATTTGATAAATATCAATACAGTCATTTAAATCAGAGATTTGTCTGTCTTGTTACTTAAAACCAAATAATGTTTTCTCTCTCCAAACTGTTTGGAGCAAAAAAAAACCAAACCAAAACTGAACACTTATTTTTCAATGGCTACCTGTCTCAGTGCTTGCTAATGATATAAAGCGTGCAAAAATTAGAATTAGTTTCTGATCCATTATTGTTTAATGGATTAGCTCGTGCAACATAAAGTAAAAGGGGTGAGTTACACTCTCCGAGTTATTTAGATTCCTATATATGATTAAGTTACAGTAATAGGTCTGTGGATCTGTGTCTAAACTCACAGGATCAGAATTGATAATAACCTTGCCAGTGCTAACACATGCGTGACTTCTCAGAATGCATTACTTAGTTCCAGATCATATTATTTTCATTCAGAGTTTGCTTTCAAGGGAGTCTACTAGGAAACATTGGAAATTACTTTTAAAGAAGCATTTTTGTTAAGTGTAACAATGTTGAATGCTTTTGGTCACTTTTTTGCTTTGTTTCTGCCCTTTCTCTTTGTTTCTTCCAATTTTCTTCTGCAAGTTGTAGACCTAATAAGTGTGAAACCAAATGAACCTTGGATCATGTTGTTCCATCTTATAACAAACCTGTTAAAGTTGTTTTTTAACTTGAGGTTAAAAAAACGTTCAATGCTGTGCAGTTATTGAAAGATTAAGATTTAGACCATTAAAACAAACCCTGAAGATTTAGCATTTCCCATTGGGCACATTAAATATCACTTTGTTAATACATTAATCATGTCCCTAGCTTCTGCTATGAATAAATTCTTCCTCGTTGTCCCTTATAACTCATAACACTTTTCAGTGGGAAGGAATGCATCCCAAAATTTACACCCTGAATGGAAAGACAAAGCATCTGCATTTAAGCCACTCTAGGTGTAGTCTGAGATATTGGCAGACTGAGATAATGTCAGCAACTAAACATGAAGGATAAAAGTGCTTGTATGTGTCAGTGAGAAAGAGAGAGAGAGAGAAATAATTTATGTTTAACTTTTTTTTAAAAAGAGTGCATCCACAGAATCCAAGGCTTATAGGAAGAACCTGTAGAGCAGAAACCCTCATTTACACAAACAACAGATGTATAGCAGCTTCTTTAAGCTCCTTAGTGTTTTCCTGAAGGTATTCAGGAGTAAGTGGCTGGTGGTCATTTAATCAAGGATCGGTGTCAGTGAGTTGTCAGAGACCTGGAACATTTTTTTTTCTGTCTAGGACTGAGTATGCCCAGAGTTTATTCAACAGTATAGCTGTGGCTCCCTAAAAGCTATCAGTATTCAACCTTTAAAAATGGTGAGGTCTCAATTTAACTTCTTACTTTTGTCTGTAAATATTTTGAATTTGACAGTCTTCTGGAAATGTTTTGAAAGGTGTGTGGACTGATGTCTAGGAGATGGAAAGTAGGTGGGGTTCCCACAGTGATATGCAGGACTAGTCAATGAGTTTGGTGGACGTTTTTGTTCTCTGCATTTAAAGGAATAAATATAATGACATACGTCTCACTTCCATTTCTATAGCTAGAAATCATTTTTCCATGAGCCTGCAGAACAACACAGACATTTGGGAGTCCAATTAAAAAATTCTGGGTTTGGTAACTCCGTTTCTAACAAACTGATGGTAACAGACAATAGGATGGTATGTTCTGTAACATTACATTTTAAGTGTGGAAGAGATTTCTAGAGTTTTCTTCCAATCCTAGTGTCTCTGAAAAGTTCAATATTCTACTTTGTATTCCAATAAAGTAAAGAGAATTTGATAGGACTTATCATTTTTCAAACACTTTACTTTCATGCACCTCTGCTTTTCCAGTTGTGCATATAAAATTACTTTAAATGTACATGGAGGTATAATACCAAGCACTGAAGGCATGTGCCAATTGATTTAAAATTTAACCAGTTTAAATCATGATATTTGGAATATATTTTTTCTGAAGAGAGACAAAATTCAAGTTTAAATCATGATATTGGGAATATATTTTTTCTGAAGAGAGACAAAATTCAAATGCATTTCCTTTTATGGTAGTTTAACTTATTGAGCAACAAAAAGCCTGATAAGCAGCTCGATAATCTCTGTAGAGATAGTAAAAGGTTTAAAAGACAAAGTAGTCAGAATAGTTCTTGTCTGTCTTTCAGGTTTATCAAACAAGTTCTTAACATCAAGTAAAGATGTGCCTTTAAAAGAATAAAGAACCTCACGCTTTCTCCAGAAAATCCTGAGTAGCAGGTAATCAGAACTTTCTTAGCTCAAGACATTTATATTGCATCATAGTAAATTTGACTGTACTGGTAGGTCTCTTAAGAACACTGAAGGGCAAAGTTCGTAACAGGAATTAATGAGTTAATTGTAAAATCCTGTGGTTCTTCTCAGCTTTGAGCCATTCTGCAAAGGGACCTCTCACACCCCATCTGTCTACTCAGTTCCTTCTCAAAAAGGATCCCTCTAAGTTGCGCACAGATAAAGGAGTTTGAATAGTCTCTGTGCATTTTTTTTTTCCTAGGCTGCACAGATCTCTTACTGAAACATGATTTTGTGAAGTGGAACATCCAAAGGAAGTGAATGCTTTTTGGAAACAGACTAACATGTGAAGTGGATGCTCTGTTATGTAATCTTCAAAATTAAAATGAAAAATTTTATGGTATTATCTAGACAGTTCTATTATTTGGTTTAATGGTTTAAAAAGATTAAATAGTAATTCAGTGCAGTCTTAGGAAATACAATGTTTTGGTGTTCTAGACAGATGACAGTAAGATAGGTAGATACTTCACCTTTATAGTACAATAAAGCATAGCTCTATGAGACATACCAATAAATGCCTTATTTACTTACTGTGACTCCATATGACCATGAGTAACATCATCTTCTTTGTATGCAATAAGTTAAATGTTTGGCAGTTTCTCTGCATGTTGCTTTTGACTGAGAAAAGATAATGCAGTTCTCTGAAGGAGCTAAAAAGTACACTTTTTTCCTTTTTGCTGTTGCTCACTTATTTGAAAGGGAGGTTGAATGTCACTTCCCTATTTGTGAGATCAAAAAATTTCCAACTTTGCTCACAGAAACATATCCTACTAGAACAAGATATGGTTTTACAATTGGGAATTTTCATAGTTAGCATTAAAACCACCAATTAGTAAAACCACTAATTAGAATAGAATAGTAATTAGTAAAACCACTTTACCACTTTACCATTAGTAAAACCACTAATAATTTTACCTAACTTTATAGCTTCTTAAACTTAACTATGGTAGCTGGGATACTGTTAGGGGCAAGAAGCGGTGGCGATTCTGGTGACACTTCACAAAACACTTTAGTGTGTAGATTATCCAAAAGATATTTAATTTGAGAGAAAGTAATATAAAAAATTAAACATCTAGTCAGTGAAACTGTACTCTGTTTTAGTGTCAGAGAGGAGAAAGAACTTAGAAATAATTGTGATAAAAATGAAGATTTTCCCCATTATACTCAAAAAGTTCTAATTTTTCGGCAAATAGGATACCGGCACTGCATAAACATGCAGCTATTGGGTTTAGTTAAAAATAAAAAAACCCAAAACAACAACATTGCTTTGTAAATACAATCTCTGCTTCTATCATTCACTCTGATCTTTCTTTCTGGAGGAAAGCTTCTCAGAAAGTTGTGGATAAGCAGCTGTACAGTCCTTTCATTTTGCTTTAGATCTGGGTATGAAATAAAAATTAGTTTGCTCATGCTGATTGAAGATTTCTCGTATTATAGTAGGATGCCAGATAACCATGCTGATTCTCTTACATCTGTCAACAGCTTTTTGGAATTCATTAACCAGGAGCTTTTGTTGAGATAACTTTCATCTTTGAAAGGGTGAACTGACACTGGCTTGCATGTCCCTGCTTTTTCTTCTCTGTGGAGCTGCAGTTGGCAATGTTATTCAATTGCTCTCTCACACGTGGGGATTTTACTGTTCCTTTTCTTTGGTGCCTTCTATGAGAGAGGACAGGGTTTAGGCCAGCCAAAGGCCACTCTCCAGCCTACAAATTGTGAATCAGTAATGGCTGGAGAGGGCACTAAGAGGACACGTGTATCCAGAGGCCTGTGGATTTCTCAAAATGAAGATTGTTGCCAGGCCTCTTCCGGCAGAGTGTTTTCAGTCTGCCCATATGTTGGGGACACATCGGGGAGACAGAGCATAGCATCAGGGATCACTTTTTCAGGGCAGGGTAGATGCTGACTTTGAATTTGCTGTAGCCATTTTGCTGAGAACTGCTGAGGGAAATGTTGAAAGTGACAACTCCTTCCAAATGATCCATGATATAATCACCTTGTTCAGTCCTTGTACCATCATGCATTTCCAAATGCAACATTTTTTTCTGTTCTTGTCTGTGATCTTTATCACCTCAGTTCATCTTATCTTTTATGACTGTTTGTAGGTCTTCACCAGAGATTTCCAAACTTGCCATCGGTATTATAAAATTCACTTTATCTTTAGGCACTTTTCAAAGCTGGTTTGAAATGCCCCTTTTCTACAGGTGCTTTCTTTTTCTTCTAATATTTTTATTAAAGAAATGCATTGCTAAAACTTAAAATAATTTTATGCAGGAACAAAGCACCAAATCACAAATAGGTTCTGTTATGCATTGCCCCCAAATGTGCTAGGATAACTAGCTAACCTTGCTAGAAATCTGTCTTTATTGGTTTTAGCCATAGAGTTTCTGAAATCTTCCTACACATGTAGATTCTTTGGGAATATTGTTAACTATTCATTTATTTGTAAAATATGGACACATTCCCATGCAATTATTTCTTTGTCTTTAGTTTTAATCCCACATTCATTGAATGACGATGACTGCCATGAGACATTTCAGAGAATTCAAAGCTAGAATGACATTTTTTTTAAACTGTGAGTCTGAAAAGTGTTGATAATCACAAATCACCATACAAAGTGAGTCATCCTTGGTTTATATCAACAAGATGTGGCAGATACAGTATGTAAACTAGCTTATGAAAATGTATTAGTGTGTTGCAGGGTGCTTCCTTGGGAATATTATTGGTTAATTTTTTCATTAATAGCATTCTGCTGGAAGATCTAATGGATGTTGATGCAATATCTTCTGTTTCTTCCATTCCAACAGGTATTGAGGGAATGTATAGACCAGAGGCAAAATGTTTCATGTCCTCTTTTTGCTCCTGTCAGAACTGTTTTCCTCTAGACCTTATAAATACAAAGGAAATCAATGCAGAAGCTTCATGTGAAGTTCTGCAGAAACCTTCGCACATTTGAATAGTAAGTGAGGAATGCAGGGAGCCTGATTTCATTTTTTTCATAGGCAGTGGGATAAATGTACTGTGACTATAAAATGTAAATCTTTCCATGGAAAAGCAGTTTTCCATAAATTATATTTACCAGGCAGATCTGTTTCAAATATTGCATAGTCTGAAGATGTTTTTCCCTTCTGGTTTTGGTTAAATGCAGGGCAGCTGCAAGCATTCATTTTACATTTCAGAGGATAGTTTTGGTGGTTATTTTCCAGCCAGCTAAGTGTAAGGCAAGTTCATCTTCCTTGTGAATGTAGCACTTCCCCTCTCGTGCACATACCCATTGCATGCAGTCAGCAAAACATACCTACATAAAACATGTGTTAGGTAAATCATTGCTGTTCAGGAATCTCTCTCCATTTAACATGAAAATAGTCCATTTTGATGTGTTTTCTGTCTGTATTATAATAAAGAAGAAACTTTTCTTCCTTCATGCCACATCAAATGAGCAAGTACCTTAAAACAGGAAAAAGCCTAAATGGTTACTAAAATTAGTGTCATCTTATGTACTGCAGAGAGAGCTTCAAAAGGCTGTAAGAAAATACCAAATAGTCATTCTGAAGCACTGCATTACTGCTTCATTGTAGTTTTGGTTAGTTTTGTTGTTTTTTCTTGCAGGGGAAATAAATATATTTTAGAAATAGAAAGAAAAACCTACATTAATGTAAGAGGGCACTACTGCTTTTCTCATTCGCATTTAAAGGATAATAAAATCCAAGAGGGACACTTTTGGAAATATAAATGTTTATTACCCTTTGCAGTACTGGTATCTCTATTACAGGTAGGAGTGTATTACTAACATTATGTAAAGCAGTGATTCATTCCCATTCAGAATACCATAAATGGTTTGTTATCGGTCACAAGAAAAATAAATTGAAGCTGAAATACTAGAGCCACTTTGGTTTCCAAAATGCCACTATAATGATTGGCAGGAATGGAAAGGAGAGAAAATAAGCTAACTTGCTTTGTCTAACTAAAAACAGTTGAATGGAATATCACAGATCTATATGGATATATCGTTACAGCAAATGTTTCAAGCAAAGAAAATATGTAGACATGACGACAGATGAGCATAAATATTCAGTGAATAGATTTAGGTTGGAAATTAAAGGAAGTTTCTAGCAATGGATGGAATGAGGATCTGGAACTGCCTGGGGAAATTCACAGGAGCTACAGGAACTGGAAACCTAGCTGATTTTAAGATAAAGCACCATATATTCTGTAGGTGACTACATGAGCTATTTATGTATAATAAGCAGGGTGCTCAATTCAGTGACCCAAGACATTTTTTCTTGTATAAAGGTTATTAGTCATGTAACAGCTGGCCTGTTTTTCAAAGACCCCCTACATAAGTCAACACATTACTGTGGTAAGCAAGGATGCTGTGAGACTGAAATGAAGCAGTGAAACTGGATAGAAATTTAAATTACTTTTATGCAAGGTACCATCTTTAATGTATGTTTTATTGTGAAGAACATTTTTCCGGTTTTACAGAACACGTATTTTTAAGTTAGAGAGGTCACTTTCAAAATTTGCTTAGGATTGTTTATTAATTTGCATTTCAAATCTGCTGCATTTTTTTACCAACATATGACACCTCTAGTTTCAAGGGTTTGTAAAAAAACCCTGGGAACTGTACTATCTTAAAATTAAAATGGCATTTAATTCTAGAATAGAAAAGTACCTATTTTTTAAAACATATTTCCTAGAACCTAATACATAATAATGTTGACATCAATTTCATCTCATTTTTTGTACTGGCAGAATTTTCAAAATGTAATCTCTTAATGACCTTTTACTTTCATGAAGAAAGTTAATCTGAATCACAGAGACAAGCTAATTGCAATGAAACTTGTGGATACCTTTGATCTGAAATGTAGTGTATTATTAATAATCCTTTTCCCCTCAGGAGGATAAAAATGAGCATATTGCATATAATTTAACATTCATTTTCAGGACCAATATTATATAATGCCTCTTTAATTCAAGCTTGGTTGGGGTTTTTTTGACTCCTTGACCAGGAAAAAAAAAAAAAGATAGAAATGAAGAAGCTAAAAAGATAATTTTCTTTAAATTAAAAGACAAGATGTTAATGGTCTCAACTAAGTGTTCTCAGCAGGGAGCTTTGTAACTAGAACTTTCATTATTGAAGAAGCATTTTAAATATTCAGACTACTAGGGTAAGTGAATAAGCCAAGACTGCAGGAACTGCTTTAGAGTCACGGTTTATGGTCAATAATATGCATCTCAGCAGTTATTTACTGCCATGAATACCTAAGAGGCGCTCTTTCTTCCCTTTTTTCATTTTCCTATAATCTTGAGCACAAACTAAACATACTTAATGTGTCTTAATATTAGAACTTAAATTTTCTGTTTACCTTTATTTCCGTAAAAACCTAGATTTTTGAATGAGAAATAAATACTTTATTTCAAATTTTCACTCCAAATTTTAAAATTTTAAAATCCATCAGCTGGAGATTGAGAGATGTTATGCTGAAGCTGTAGTACAATCTCCTCTGCTACAAGGAAACTAGAAATGTCAATGACGTCATGAAAAAGTCAGGAAATGGTAGGATGAACATACATTAATATTCCATATTTAATTAGGTAATTAGTTCCATGAAATGCTATGTAGTGTATAAAAATGTAAATCTTTTTATCACATTTAAATTCTTGTGTATTTCACTATCTTGATGCAGTAAATTAATTATTTGTTATGTAAAAATCTTTATTTTTAATTGCATTTAATTTGCTCTCTTTTATTTTTAGTATCACCTATTTCTTCTTTATTAAAAAACTCAAATCCAGCTAACTTTATTCCTGCAGTTCCTATGCTATTATATGTCACCTCCTATTTAGTCAAACTTTTGAGTAAGATTGGTTTTATGCATGAGAAAATATAGTATTTATTTTTACTAAATGAGATTGGGATGCATGGTATTATAGAACTGCTTTCAGGCAATGTGTTATTGTGCCATAGAACTTTGGGATTTGAATTGAAAACTCAAGTGTGGATCATCTTTTTTTAGCATTCCAGAAAACAATATTTTTATTCATTTTAAACCAATGTTACAGACTAGGAAACTTGAATTTGTCCTTTCGCTTGGAAGCACTATTCTGCCCTGTTAATGGTAAAGCAACAGGCTTAGAGGGCTTTACATCTGTGCTCTTTTGTTACTTTCAATAAGTGTCCAGTATGATGCAGTGATTCTGTTTCTATGTTCTAAATTGGTCAATCAACTTTTATTGCTGTAGCACAACCTGCTAAAACAAAAACTAGCAAAACTTTCCACTCCTAATTTTTTCCCATTTGTGTCTCTCTCCGGACTTACTACTTTCAGTCCTTTTACAGCTCAGGATTTGTCAGTGAAGTGAATAATTATGAACCATTTTTCATGCTCCACTGAAGTAATAGATTCATTCTGAAGCTACTGTAGGATATGTTTGTGCAGACTTGTTTGTCATTTGGCCCCTTGCATGTGTTTGATCATCTCTTGAAATTAGTCATAGAAAGGAGACCCTGCTGTATAGGGATGATAGGCAGCTTTTGATCTTGAAAATCAACTTTCTGGTCTCTTCCCTTTTATGGCTTGCACAGTTGTATGCCTCCAGAGGAATCAAAATAAATGGATTTCAGAAAAAAACTCTAAATCAGGACTATTGATACAAGACTACAAGGTTCCTAAAAGAAAACTTTAGTAAATCAAAGACTTATAATCTAGGAGTCCAATTCAGTACAGGTCTATTTCTTTAAGAGCTCTTTATAGGTGAAGATTTCGTTTGGACCCAACATGCTTTGCTGGGTGTAACAGCTCATAAGTAGTAAGTACAATATAGGCCTTCGGTAAACACTTCTTCATAGACAATTCTCCTCGCTCCCCAAATTCTTAAACAAGGTATACCTGTTTGAAAAATTGTGTACACATGTGTTTCTCTGAAGGTAAAATTGAAGTGGCATACCGGGTACATAACTGTTGGCTTTGGCATAGTGGTAATTTGCTTGAATTCTTGCCATGCTCTTTCCACTTTATTTCCACTTCATGTTAGTTTCTGTTAGGGAAATAATTTTTTTGTTTTGCTTTGTTCTCTTTATTAAAGACATAACACAGGTTCTAAAAAGACTCTTAAAAGTGAATGTTAACAGAACACATTGTTATGCTTGAAATGCACAAATAATATTAAATCAGTATTTGAAATCGAAATCTTTGCCATCTTCAAAGGTATGCTCCTAATACTTCATGTTACCTTTGAGAAACTCAAAGCAGCTACAGCAACAACTTAAGTTATTTCAATAGAAATATGTACTTACAGAACAACACAAAATGTTTAAAAGATTGAATCCCTGATAACTTCAATTCATGACACTGAGATTGAGTAAATTGGCACAACAGATTATTTTCAAAAATCAGCATTTGGTATCCTAAGATGTTTTTTTTTCTGCCTCTAATTTTCATAATCATCTGTTGCTGGAGGTGGATGCAACTTCATTTTTGTCTGGCTGCTCTCTCTTGATGCTCTTAGTGGTTGCATCAGTCTGACCTGTAGATGAATGCTGTACACTTCTTTCAGAGTTTAAATTAAGAAACTGTGTATCTTATTAGGCTTTAACAGTTCACATCTCGACATTTCCTTTGTACGGAAGCAGGACGCATAGAGAAGTTGGAAGGAATCATGATATGAATGAGGCACATGTAGATATGGAAATCTTCCAGACACTCTGCCTCAACCTACTCTGAAATTATGCTATTGAGAACAATGGTAGGTAAACCTTCCAGAGCACAGTTACCTAACTCAAGGACTGTAATATCTGTGAACAGACGTTCTAGAAATATTTTTTTGTTGGGTTTGTTTAATGTGGATTATAACACGATTTATAAGCTACCTTTTACAAGTAAGACATGGGCATGGCAACTGTTCTTTTACAGGTGGTGGTATACCCAACTGATGGGAGGAAGTACAACCTAGATTTTTCTACTTTTGCTGTCCAGTGACATGAAGCAATTATTTGCATAATAGATGTACAGTGTTTTGTAAGTATGTGTTCATTCCAAGTCAAAGATATTTGTTTTATTTGTGTCATTGAAAGGCAAAGTTTAAGTCTCACCCTGAAATTTTTGTATTCATGAGAATTCCTTTAGGGTAGCGCATAGATTATCGCTATGTAATGTTCATATGACAGAAGGTGGGTGTATGGCAAAGATTTCTCTGTTTCTAGCTTTCTTGAAAGATACCAAGGAATCAAAATGACCCAAGAATACCACCAAAGACATGGTGTTTCTGTGGGCTTGGTCCTGATGCCACTTTAAGCTGTGGACTGTCCAGTTGTCTGGAGTGGGTCTGATCATTTTCCCACAAAATCTTACTGGAAAGGACATTTAGCATTAGCTTCCTTTCAAACCCTTCCAGACTCTCTCTGACTCCCCTTTAGCAAAGAAACAGCATGTCTGGAAATCCTCCATCTGCAAGGAATGTTACCCAAGCATTTCTTGTAACAACTAAGCAATCTGGAACATACTCATTATGTCCTCCTTTACTCTGTACACTCATGCAGTGACCATGCTCCATCAGGCGTACAAAGCTTCTCCATATTGCTACATATTTGTAAAGCAAATTCCCTCTCCCACAGTAGCTGTTCATCATTCAGTCATATTCTCCATAGCTTTAATTATTTATAACCCACCAGGATTTGTTCTTTGAGGGCAGGAGCTTTTACAGAGCTCCGTCCACTTAATCAAAAACAATTTATAGAATCATAGAATCGTAGAATGGTTAGAGTTGGAAGGGACCTTAAAGATTATCTAGTTCCAACCCCCCTGCCATGGGCAGAGACACCTTCCTTGACCAGGTTGCTCAAAGCCCCATCCAGCCTGGCCTTGAACTCTTCCAGGGATGGGGCACCTACAACTTCCCTGGGCAACCTGTTCCGGTGCCTCACCACCCTCACAGTAAAGGATTTCATCTTAATATCTAATCTAAATGTCCCCTCTTTCAGTTTAAAACCATTACCCATCATCCTATCACTATACTCCCTGATAAAGAGTCCCCCTCCATCTTTCCTGTAGGCCCCTTTAGGTACTGAAACACTGCTATAAAGTCTCCCTGGAGCCTTCTCTTCTCCAGGCTGAACAACCCCAACTCTCTCAGCCTGTCTTCATAGGAGAGGTGCTCCAGCCCTCTGATCATCTTCGTGGCCCTCCTCTGGACCCACTCCAATAGGTCCATGTCCTTATGTTGGGGGCTCCAGGGCTGGATGCAGTACTCCAGGTGGGGACTCAGTTAAGCATTATACTTTATGGGGAAATCAAGGATACAGGAGAGCAGGATAAAACATATTTTCTATAAAATGTGGGTTAAGATCCATAACATGGATTGTTTCTATAAAAAGTCTTTAGAGTTATGCCTGTGGTGAAAAAAAAACCCAAAAAAAAGGAATTATATTGATTTTAACTGTGGCTTGTTATTATTAAAAACATATATGACAATGAAGTTCATGCTTTTGAAACAATGTGTTCTACCCTCTAAAAACAGTGATCTGATTTAGCAATTAGGTCAGCTGGCTGCTAGAATCTGCTTGTTTCCAAAACCAGACCTTAGCAGTCAAAGATGATTGAAAAGTCTGTTTAATATATAATCATCAATCACAAATCAATCACATGTGAAATAAGCTTTTGAATGTGAAAAGAAAACTATGTAAAGTTGGAAAGTAATGATGGGAGCAGTTGTAATGTACATAAGTTTTGAATAGTCTTTATATCAGTAAAAGATCGTACAATTTCAGAATTATCTGAGGACAACTATGACACTCTTCTGGACATTGATTAGTTTGCAGACCATGGTCTGGAAAACACTGGTCTAACAGATTAAATTACATTTAAAATAAGCATTTACCTGTGCAAAAGGCAACTGTTTTCTTGAGAACGTCACTGAAAGTGCAAAGAACTTGCAGGCTCTTTGCAGCAGGGTGAAGACAGTTTAAAAAAATTTGAAGATCTTTTGTTAAGTCTATAGAAAGTCAACATATTCTTCACAAAGCTGTAATTTAATAAGGCTAAATACAGGTATATTTGATAGAATCCTGCAGCTTATAAAATATAATCTTGATGGTATCCCTGATCTTTTATGAAACATATTCTTCAGTCATAGAGTGCCATATTTCTGGCTGTTGTACCATTTACTTATTTGAACATAAGCAAAAGTACAGAAGTTTTTGCCTACTTATCTTTCAATGTGTTTCCAGTCATTCTACATTAATATCACACAAACTAGAAAAGATATTACTTGTCACTGAAGAAAGAAAATACTACGTTTTGGGATTTTTGTTTCAGAGAATGACTGAAAAAGAGCCAAATTTCCTTGGAGTATTCCTGCCACTTAAAGTAGATGTCATTGTTGATAAAGTCAGTAGGTGTTTTGCTTATATGTAGAAATCTCACAGATAGCTATCTACTTCTTTTTTAAAAAAAGAATTCAAAAACAGTCTTCTGATTTTAAAACTTATATAACTTTTACTTATTTAACAGTTATCCAAAAATTCTGCATGTCAGTGATTTTTCTTAGTGCCATTTAAAAAATAGTAAGGATTTTGAATATTATGTTGCTTTTTTAATACACAGAATAAAAAGTCCAATATTTAGTAGCTCATTTTCGACAACCATGATATGGCAACCACCTGACGTGATGAATACATTGCAATGTACCTCTGACCAGACTGCAACAAGTGATCAAGTTTAATTGGTTTAAGTATTGATGATTGAAGCTTACCTATTTTACTTAATATTGTAAAGATATAAGACATAATAAAAAAGATTGCACAGATGTGCAGTACGAGTTGGAAATGCCCTGAGAGCAGTTTGTGTATATGTAGATATTATTGCAACTTTGCTCAGAAAATATTTGTTTTCTTGTTAAGTAATACCTACATTTTTAATTTTATTTTGAATTTAACAAATTTCAACAAGAATAGTTACTTTTGTTTAAATTCTCTGAAGGAAAGTTGTACTTCTGACAAAAATTGAAAACTGAAATGCTTTAGCTACAAACCCATTGATTGAGAATTGTAACTGTTTCCTGGGATGTGTGTGTCTTTTGTAGAATGTTTCATGGTCTGCTCTCAAGTACTGAAGGAGCCTCAAGTTCAGAGAAACACTCTTGAAGTATGCATGGCTTCATTTGCTGCCTGCATGTTGACTGACTGATAGTTTGCATCCATTCTCCAGATGGTTCTCAAAAGAGCTGGGAAAGGATATATCTGTAGAGTGAAGAGAGTTATCCCAGCACACTACATTACATAAAAATGCAGACAGACTGACTTGCTACATCACCCAGGGTGTGACTTCTTCATCAACAGCTACAGGCTACATCAAATTAACTGTATGTCTAGTGGAAATAAAGAAAGATACTGCTGAGTGAGATTTCATCAGATTTCATGTATCACAGAAGGAAAGCTCAGGTTCTGCTACTGCTTCTGGTGTGCTGGTGCTAGCCCTTCATAATCTTAGGTCAGAACATTCTTTTCTGTTGTTTTCATCTGTCAACTTTCCTATACCACCAGTCACTTTTTATAAGCTCCTAAGTAATATACAAAACTAATTTCTTCTACCCGTTCAGGAATTCATGTCATTCACCACAGGCATTTGACCCTCACTTCATAAGTCTTACAGTAATCTTCAGAGCTGCTTCATTCTAGTTTGTGTTATCATTAAAATAAGTTCAAGAAAAACAATACATTCTTGGTCACAAGGTCAGTTCACTGATTCCTCCCTACCAACTTATCTGGATAGATATTTCAGGAAGAAATTTGCAGTTTCTGATATATTGTAGCAACTTTCAGGAAACTTTCACAGAAGATGCCCTTTTTTCCCAATTTAATTTCCCACTTAGTACTACATGACACTCAAACACGATTCTCTGCTAAAAGCTGCAGAGTATGGATATACATTTTCAACTGTCATGGGCGCTATGAAATGTAATTTCATGGTCTCATATCTGCATCTACCTCTGTGAGGCCACGTCTGTTTAGGCTGTCTCTTCTATGATGCAGCTGCTAGCCCTTGAACCAAAATTTCCTGAAAGTTTGGTGTCTAATGGTAGTACCCCCCTGTATCTTTTAGAATAGAATGGAATAGAGTAGAGGAGAATAGAACAGAACAAAATAGTTTTTAGTTGGAAAGGACCTACAATGATCATCTCGTCCAACTGCCAATTTAGCTTCCATTTAATCTTATACTTCTTTCTATTTAATAAGTTTGTTCTTCATACACATATATATGTATTTATATATGTGAAATTATTGTGTCCTCGTTCATTTAAGCATCTAGGCTTGTGCTCAAATTCTGTTGACTTAGCATTAAGAATTGGGATAAAAATGTAAAAAAAGGACCTCAAATGCTTATTTTTCATGCATGGATGAATGAAATGTCCATTAAAGCTATAATAGCTCTAATGAGCTATTAGTAGAGGAGTGGTAGATATGAACAGACAGCAGTGTTAATAACTTTCATGAGTAAACTCTAGTAAGCAAACTCATATCCAGACTCTTTCAGGGTTGTATGAAGCCCTGAGACATCCCCTGTACCTATGCAAGGTTGTGGTTTCCTATACAGAATGTGGAGAACAGGTGGTACCTACAAGAAAACTGATTTGGGTCCTACATGTTTTGTCTGCATATATGTTAATGTTATTAAATTCTATTTCATCATCTCTAAATGGATTACGACATACCTTATAAGTGTATTTGTATTATTCAGTAAATTCGTTGCATAAAAATCAATTCTCAATAAAAATTTGAATAATCTTTTCCCCTCAACACTGAGGTATAGACAAAAACATTGTAAACCTGCAGGTCATCGATCTTCTTAATAGAGACTGTTCTTTGGAGTGATACAAGTGTCTTAATAAATTGCAAATGCATATAGTTAAGTTAAATAAAATATTTCCAGTGTGCAGCAATCTGGCTGTAAACAGTACCCTGTTCTTATAAATCAGCCCTAATATTCATGGCATTTTCATTAATGTGCTTATAATAAATATGGTAAGGGAGACATAAACACATTAATAATACACGTTACACTTAATAGCTTTTGCCCTTGGAAATTCTTATCTAGCTCCTACAAAAGTCAATGGAAAACCTGTAGTTGAATGCATTTGAAGAAAACTTGAGCCAATGCATCAACATGCACGTTCAACATAAGGGAGTTAAACTGCTGAATTGTTGCTCTTCCTACTCTTTACTGCCTTTTGTTTCAATACTGTGACAGATCAGCTCTTGTTGCAGGTGCTCAGTAAAAATGACAGGAGAAATACAATCTGTAATTCAGATGTGCTACCTAATGAATAATCCTTTTTAAAAATGCATAAATAGTAAGATTTTATTTCTTCAGTATGCTTCAGAGATATACACTAAAAACAGATGGATGTCTGTATCAAATTACTTTGACCAACCGAAAGCAGCTACATTTGGTGTCTCTCTAGGTCAAAAAAATTAATCACATTTATTTTAGCACAAGCTCTGAATTAATTTTTTGCTTAGTTTGCTATGAAAGCTTAAGTTTCTTTTTACAAGCAATGATATCTACATGTGCACACACACACATGCACACACGTACGGTTTAACAGAATGTACTCAGTTTTCATAAGGATATTGCATAGCCTCCAGCATTTATTTCTATAACATTCAACTTTTTGGAAGAACTATTAAGAACATTTCTTAATAGGAATGTGTACAATTAGATAAGGTGGATTAAAAGTTATAGTAGTTAAGAGCTACTTAGATGTTCAGTAAGTGCTGAGGTATTTTACGAAAATTGCATGGAAATTGCTGCCATTACTATGTCTTCATCAAGCCCACTAAGGGACATTTTAATCATATCTGCTTTTTTCTTCATAAAGGGTTATTGCGACCAGCAGCAATGTGACAAGGAGAAATTTCAAAAGGAAAATGTGTTACTTTTGAATAGAAAATGAGAGCTGGAAACCTGAATAAAAGGCAACTCAATTTTTTTCCCTGGAGCAGACCAGAGGAGCAAATAAGAACTCAAGACCTAACTTTAAACTCTAGTCAACTCTAAATTAATTTTTTTTTTTTTTTGAACCACATTTATGTTTATCTTGCCCTCTGGAAGCAGACAGAAAGATAGTCTTAGTCTCAGTGATAACTGCCTGAAGTAAGGAAACAGACAGTATAATATGATTTGTTTCATACCTCAGTGACCTTGAATAAGATGATAGACTATATAAATATAATGTAAATTTATTCCACTGTCTGACACCTACTAGCTCAAGTTTACTGGAGGAAGGGCAAATCATGTAAAAGGATGCCCTTTGCTATCACAAGATAAGAAAAAGAAACATGTCGAAGGAAGTACACCTGAGGAGTTTTGGTGTCAAGTATCAAATGACAACACCAGCAACAGAGCTGGAAGCTAACACAAAGAACATGGACATCATAATAGGACAACAGAAATGTAAATAGCTTACAGTGATTGTTTGCATATGATTTCAAAGCACATAAGAGAGCTTTTCCAGCAGAAAGTAATATATTTGCTTATTCTTACAATGTGTAATTGTTTTAGTACGCACAAGCTTTGTCAGAAATTAATTTTGCAGCAAAATCATGCTAAATCTATGTTAGAACATACTCGTAAGTCTGTCTTGCCTGATTATGTAAACAAAGAAAAAATAGGTACGTTTGAGAGGGAAAGCGTGGTCATTTTTAGTAAGAGAGGACAAGGGGCTAAAGCACCTGTGAGCGTTGGCAAAAACAACAACAAAAAAAGCCATTTAAAAGTAAGTTACATATTCACTTGCAATGGGTATACCTTTAAGTTGTAACCCATGATCTGAACCATATCTTATAGGAAGTACTATAGCAGGAGGATGAGCCTTGCAAGAAGTGAGGCAAGTGCAGCAGTAACCCAACCTGAGCTGACTTTGGTGCCCAATAACTCAACACAACACACCATCTCTCTTCTCCTGAGCACCCACCATAACAGATGGAACCCAAGTCATGGGCTGAATAGACTCTGGACATTTTATCGGCATTTTAGAGGGGTGTCCAATAGGCCCAGGGACTGGTAGCTCTGTATATATCAAAGGACGGGGAGGGGGAAGGTGGTTAATGAGGGTGTATTGGATAGTGTGGGACCCACTAGTGAGCACAACATAAATAGTATGGAATAAAGGGTGGAGATTGTACCGGGTTTGTCTGTGATGGAGTCAATTTTCTTTATAGCAGCCCATATGGGGCTGTGCCTTGTATTTGTGACTAAACCACACCAATGGTTAACAACACACTGATGTTTTATCTACTGTTGAACAGTGTTTGCACACCATTAAGGCCTTCTCTGTTTCTTATGTTGCCCCCCCACCTCTCCAGCAAGTAGGGTGGCGGTGTGAAAGATGTTGGGAGGGGACACAGGCAGGACAGCTGACCCAAACTGACCACAAGGATGTTCCATGCTGTATAACCTTGTGATCAGAATAAAAATTTCCTCAGGGAAATGAGGAGGAAGGGGGTACATCTGGCATTTGTCTTCCCAAATAACCATCATGCATGCTGAGACCCTGCTTTCCAGGTAGCAGTAAATATCTACCTGCCAACAGGAAGTAGCAAATGAATGCCTTATTTTGCTTTGCTTGCGTGTGCAGCTTTTCTTCACTTATTAAACTGTCTTTATCTTGACTGACAAGTTTTTTCTCCCTTTGCCCTCCTGATTCTCTCCCCTATCTTGCTTGGGGGAGGATCAGTGGGTGAGCAAGCAACTGGGTGGGGCTTAGCTGCTAGCCAGGGTTGACACACCACATCACTGCGCATACGCTGTTAACTCAATTTTGAGTATGGAGAATTGTTTTCATCAATATACCATAAACCCAGAAGTTGTGTTACTTTGGTGTAGTATTTATTTCCAGGAAATCTGTGCAGTATTGTTGGATGGGGTNTGGGGGGGGGGGGGGCGTTGTATGAGTAAAGAAGTGAAGTCACTTCCAGGTGTGCTACCTGCTGTGGAAAGAAATTGTTCTTCCATTACATTAACCTTATTGTTTTAATTAGCATTATTTTTTTCCTCACTTTCTGCAGTTGTTAAACTGATACTGAGAATAATTTTCCAATCTCTTTACAGGTGACCTAGGGCTATGATAGAAAATACATTCAATTATCACTTTTTATATGGACTGTACAATGAGACAGATGAATTTGAATGCTGACACAGAAAACATGCTGCTGCAAGAATAAACAAGCTCCAGCTTAAATGAAGTCAAGTGTCATATGAGAATATTGACACTGTTTCTGAAAGAGCTTTTTGACCCTGAAATTATCAGGTGAGACAAATAATAACAATCTGCATTATTAAAGGCATAAGAGAAAACAGAAGAAAGCAGGTGAAGATATAGTGGAGTTTACAGAGAAAAAGGAAACAATACATGTGACATTAATGTGAGATTCTAATGCTAGATCTCTGTGGTTACTATGCACACAGCGTGCATTTACCTGCTACAGGTTTTACCATTCTATTGGTTTCTATGTGGCATCATTGTATATTGTACAGAATCCAGAGGTGAAAATTTGATACTTTTGAGTGATGTTGAAATAATTGAGAAAGGAATAAAAATATTACATTGCCATTTCTGACGTAATTTTTAATTGGTTTATTCTTTAAGCAGATATGGAAACAAAAGTCTTTGTTAAAAGAAGATAGATTATGTGAAAGTGTATGTCAAAAGCATTAATCCAATCCAGGAAATGTACTTTCTCTAGAAAATTTCTTCTATCCTGCAAAAATATCCAGCTGTGTAAATAGACTGATAATCTATGCAGCTATATTATTTGTTTTTACCTCAATATGATGAATTACTATACTTATCATCTCTCTATACAATGGTTAAATTAAAAAGGAAAACAATTCTGTCATAACATCTGAATTTGTGTAAAACGTAGTGATTTTGTTTGTTTGTTTTAATTCAGAAAATAGCTTATTGGTGTTGGTCTAGATTTAAATCTTATTAATAGGAAGAAAGAAATACAGAAAAGTCAAACCTAAAGATTGAATTACCTTCCTAAACTGCACCTCCCTCTCTACTGATATATCTATAACAGAGTACACAATTTTAATGCAATATATTCATACTGTGAAAATGCTGTTTACAGAAAATGGAAATGTACAGCATTAGTGGTTTTGTTCATAAAATATCAGTGAACTTGTTTGTAATGTTACTGCATATTATTGGAGACTGAAAAATAGGGAAAAATATCATATAACAAGGAAAAGCTGTTCCAAATTTAATTGAGTGTTCTTACATTTCCAAAATTACACACATTTTCCTCGTGGTGTAAATTATAATATGAACACAGCAGTCTAACCAAGTATCTGTTAGACAGCAATGAAAAATATGGGAATAGAAGAAGTTTATATCAATACTCCCCTAGAAGTGTCTTTGTCTTTAATCCCAAATGGAATATTCTGTACAAATTCGTCCAGCCAAATAAAAACTTCTAATTTCTGAGCCAAATAAAAGCTTCTAATTTTTATATCCCCTTGAGGATAGAAGTTTCAAAACTCTGTTGAAATATTGCTATTTTTGTTTTGAACTTACTGCCTGTTAGTTTCATATGTGTCATCTGAGATTCTGCATAAGAAAAAATCATTCTTCGTGCAATCCAAGACTCAATAGACCTCTCTTAGCAAAGCAGAACTATACTTTGCTAGTGTTTGCCCTTCTCTGTGAGAAAATATTATTTATTCCAATCTTTTGTTTTGTACTGTTTACCTTCTACTTTTCCACATTAAGACTTTCCTTCTTTTCCTATGGCAACTTCCTTTTGATAGGCTCCATTGGTGAGGGATGCTGCTGAGTGTTTGCAGGAACCTGTCACAGCAGCCACCATCCAGACCCCCTGACTCGCATCCTCGCTGGCAGACGGACACCTCCAGAGAGCACATCTCCCTGGATTTTGTGGCACCCCTACTCTTTGCTAAGCCTGTTTTTACTTTTCTCAAGCCATGTTTTTTCAGGTGATTTTTACTTCTATTCTTTATAACATCTGCTACTGATTTACCAGTACTGGCATCTAACTTAGATGTTCGTAATTCCCTAGATGTTTCCTTGAACCCTTTTTAAACACTAATGTCATTATAGGGAAATAGTACTGGCATTTTCCTCATTAAGCCTGGTAATTCTGTCTAGAGGGCATCTAAGTTACTTGTTGACATGATTACTATGTTATTACAACATATAATGTTTCTATTATAATAAAATTGCAATGTACATTATATGTAGCATATACAATACGTAACTGCAAGATTGCTTTAATACGTATCATCTCTTCTCTAATAGCATGATCTATTCTAACATCCATAGTAAGTTTGTACCCTGTTATTTCTGTTTCACACTCAGTGCAAAATCTTGGTGGGTGATTATTCCTCTCATTTATTTCTTAGGCTTTGTTTTTTAGATGAATACAGCTAGCACTCTATTTTTAAGCAACTCTTGCCATATCTTTCCACTTGAACCAAAGAAATGCTTGTCTGACCCAGGAAGGTGAAATAAGTGCATTGCAGCCTGAACTTTGTCTCTGGGAGCAAATGCTTTCAATGCAGAGAACAGTCAAGCAAAACTCCTTAATGTATGTAACTTTTAATAGTTGGGTAATGCCAAGTCTTTTTGGGGTAATGCCAAGTCTTTTTGAAGTGTCTTATGTATTCGGTTAGACAAGGACAGTTGTGGTTTGTTCCCTACTTTTAAATGACAGTAATAATATTTCCAATCTCACCAGGCTTTTATGTCACAGTAGATGAATGAATGTTTAATGTACTCAGATGCTATAGTAAAATCATCTCACCTTCTGGCTGCAAATAACTTGACTTGGAAAATATCATTTGCTCATTAATTAATTTCCCTCAGGAAATTTGTACAATAAATCTTCCTTGATGCCATTACGTGGCAAAAAGTGCCAATTTCTTGCCTATAATTTTTTACGTCATTAAAGGAAAGAATCATAAAATACATGGTAGATTGAGTAATCTGGAAGGCATTTCTGGATGTAAATATGCCTGTCTTAAGTCTCTCTACTGGTTTTGGCTGCAATAGAGTTAATTTTCTTCAGAATAGCTCATATGGTACTATGTTTTGGATTTGTGACCAAAACAGTGTTGATAATACAGGCATGTTTTAGGTATTGGTGAACAGTGCTCACACAGAGTCAAGGTCGCCTCTGTTTCTCATACTGCCCCACCAGCAGTAGGCTGGGGGTGCACAAGAAGTTGGGAGGAGACACAGCTGGGACAGCTGAGCCAAACTGACCAATGGGATATTCCATACCATGTGATGCCATGCTCAGCAATAAAAACCTGGGGGAAGAAGGAGGAAGGAGGAAGGAGGGGACGTTCAGAATTATGGCATTTGTCTTCCCAAGTAACTGTTACACATGATGGAGCCCTGCTTTCCTGGAGATGCCTGAACATCCACCTGCCCATGGGGAGTGGTGAATGAATTCCTTATTTTTCGTTGCTTGAATGTACAGCTTTTGCTTTACCTATGAAATTACCTTTGTATCACCCCACAAGTTTTTTGCACTCTTCTCCTTCTAATTCTCTCCCCCATCCAACCAGTGGGGAGTGAGCAAGCAACTGTGTGGGGCTGAGCTGTCTACTGGGGTTAAAGCATGACAACCTGTTTAGAAGAAAACAAGGAACAGAGATACAAATCTTTACGAGTCCTTTGACAACACGGTGCACCTATAGGATGTACAAAACTCAGGAAGCAATGAATTTATAGTGTTTTGCCAGGAGTTATCCTGCTGAAATATCAAGAAAACAGGCTGTGATATTTTTTAAAGACATTTTATTTGTCATCCACAACTATATGGCTTATAGGATTTACACGGGATTGTGATAGTTTAGCTTTCCAGCAAAGCCGTGAACATTCTTACAATCTTGCTTATGAGAAAGGTAGAAAATACTGATGGAATCAAATGTCAGAGGTTAGTTCCAAATCTTTTTTTTTTTTAATCTGTACTCACTCAGAGCTAATCAAAAGCTCAGATCTATCCCAGTGACACATAAAATGAAAGTAAAATTGGGAATAAAAAAGGAATTTGAAATGTAATTTAAGCTTGTTCAGATTGTATAGTTTACAATAGAGCCTCTTCAGATGCTCAGTATTTTAAATGCTGAAGTCTTCTTTTTTAATGCTAGAGCTCTGAAGTTTAGATAAAAGATTCCCTCCTAAGGAACAGGCTTTCTTCTCTTAATGAACTATGAAGCACTGGACATTTTACAAAGTGCAGCTTCTTTATAAATAACAGCAATGAAAGCTAAAGTCCTTTTCTTGCAGAAAAATAATAATTCACATCCATGATAAAAGCGTATGTGATCATAAGTTTCATCATTTGAGGCTTATTCAGCAGAGAGAGGGAATAGTTTAATTCTATTGTATTAAGCACTGATTGGCCTAATTTTGAACCGTGCAGAGTTTTGATCAACTGTTTTCAAGAACAATTAACTCTAACTGAAACAAGAAATTGCTTCAAGGATCACCAAGAGAAAGAAGATTATACATAATAAAAGAAGAGTAGGTGGGCATGCTTTAATTAGTCTAGTATGTCGCAGAGGGACTTGATTATTGTGTATATACAATGGGGCATGATAAGAATGTGAGGCAAACCCCAGGTAGGAAGAAGACCAAAGTCATGTTGGCACAAAAAGAGGTAGATAGAAACTGATAATAAATAACTGCTGTTTGGACATTAGAAGGAAACCCCTAGAAAGTATAGCAGCATGTTTCTGCAGATTTAATCAAATCAGAAAGTCATGGAGAAGAATAACAGAAAAATTCAAAGTTTTTCAAAGTGGAGCCCATAACACTTATAAAAGCAATTTTATAATACAATACCAACCACATAGACCTGAAGGCCTTCCAGTCCTGTATTTTCTTAGTTTTGTACAACAATTCTGTCTTGCATTCTTTGTTCTTGGGCAATTCACACAAACACACAAAAAAAGAATATTTATCTATAAAATGACTTGTATGTCAAATATTATTATTATCTTACTAAAACAATGTTTGCTTAGACTAGTGAAATAGTTAATTCCTCTGTAGAAGATGACCCAGATTTAGGAAAGTGTTGAAATACAGGCATTACTTAAAACTTACAAATAAGTCTTACATTCCAGTGTTACTTCTTGTCAATAGAGAAGTGTGCATTTTCAATTTATTCTGTGTGACCAGCATAGTATAGAAATAAAATGAGTGAATAAGAGAATCTTATTGCAATAGAAAGGGAAAGGCAGAAACAGTTTCTGTCTTTTTACCTGTATGTTTCCATTTCTTTTTGTATATCTGGGCTTCTGATGATATTTTTATTTTTGTGCACTTCTAGTGATTTGGATTGTTTCCTTGTTAATTGTACGTCCTTAGAAATACTCCTTTCTTGAATGACCAGAATTTATTCTGCTACCTATAACTGCAGATAAATAAATGTGGGTGGGGTTTTTTTTTGGGGGGGGGGAACCAAAAACTTTTCTTTTTTTAATCTGGAAACATTTTTTTAGGGTCTTATTTGGTTTTACTGGTTACAATATAGTGGAAGCGATGCAAATGTAAACATTACAGAACTCTATAGGCTCCCAGGCTTGGAACAGCTTCCAGCTTCTCAGGCACTATAGGAATGAGTCACCTGTCAAAAAGAATATTTATTAAATCTGTTTTCAATTTTGCTGTCACAGAAAACTGTTGCTTCATTTTTTAAACAGTTTTCTCTATAGAATAAATGAATCATATATAAATATTGGCAGTATGGGCTAAGTTCATGAGAAGAAATGACCCCTTTTTCAGCCACTGTAAGAAAAGTACCTTCAAGAAGATTCAAAAGTTTTGTGTAAAAAGATTTGAATGACCTCTTTATTAAAATTTTCATCATTCTGATATCATTTTGGTATCAACAAGGAACAAGGATAAGCTAAGAATGTAGCAAAGTTGAGCACTTAGAGTCCGAAGTCCTATGATTCTAAACCCAAATGATGCCCAAGGATGCAGAGGCTCCTAAACCCTTTCTAAAAAGAGAACATAGGCTCCTTAATCATCTTACAGCATTTGAAACATAGTTTTGGAATCCAAACATAGACAAATTCTGATCCACAGTAAGCTTGGCATGAACTTGTGCCTACTTAGAAAGACTTGACTTGACTTAAGAGGCTAAATAGTTTTTAAGGGAAAAGGTCTTTGTAAGTATTGGTGCTACTGAAATGTGGTGGGTTAACCTTGGCCAGCTACCAGATGCCCATCCAGCTGCTCACTCACTCTCCCTCCTCAACAAGACAGAGGGGAGAAAATAAGGTGAAGAAGCTCCTGTGCTGAGATAAAGACAGGGAGATCACTTACCAGTTGCCATCATGGGCAAAACAGGCTTGACTTAGGGAAAATTATTTTAATTTATTGCCAGTTAAACATAAAGTTGGATGGTGAGAAACAAAGACAAAAGCTAAAGACACCTTCCCCCCCTGTAACATTCTTCTCAGGCTGAATTTCCCTCCTTCCCCTCAATTCCTTTACCTCCCTAAGTGGTGCAGGGGGATGGGAAATAAGGAGCTGTGGTCAGTCGACAACAGTTGCTCTCTGCTGCTTCTTCCTCCTTACACTTTTCCCCAGCTCAAACATGGGCTGCTCCATTGTGGGGTCCTTCATGGACTGCAATGTGCATACATGCTCCATTGTGGTTCTCTCCACGGGCTGCAGGGGAATCTCTGTTCCTGTGTCTGGAGCACCTCCTCCCCCTCCTTCTTCTATCACCTTGGTGTCCACAGGGCTCTTTCTCACACTTTTTTTTCCTCACTGCTCACTTCTGCACAGTTTTTTGTCCTTTCTTAAATATGTTTTCCCAGAGGTCCCACCATCCTGGCTAACAGGCTCAGCTGTGTCCTGCAGTGGGTGTGTTGTAGCTGGCTGGCATGGGGCAGCCCTTGGCCTCTTCTCACAGAAGCCAGCTCTGCTACCGTTTGCTGCCAACTATTTGACACCTACACCCAACATAAAAGTGTATCTCTTTTTTTTCCTAAATAATCTTGTAGATTTACTCTTAAAATATGTGGATTTTACTGATGAATTCATATCACAGTATAGATAAAGGTAAAGTACTTCTGTGCAGCAGCTTCTAGTCTTGAAGCATGGATGAAGGTGTCTGTTATATATGGCCCCACTACTGATGTTCAGAAAATATCTCAGTTTGATTCAAACAATGTAGAAGTTTTGCTGAGAAAGTAAGACTAGGATGTAACTTGGAGACAGAATTAGATCTAAATTCTTTCAAACTGAATAGCATTAGTCACCATCTGGGTGATTCTTTGGATAGAGTTTACAATCAAATAAGACAACTCTAATGGATTTGTCGATGAATTTGCTAAAGTGTCTGTGAATTTGAAAAGAATTCAACTTTCATTTTAAAAGTAAACCTGATCACTAAGGAAGATTTGTTTTGAACAAAGTGAAATGGAAACAAATTAAAATGCATTTTATATGAGACAATTTCAATATGAATTAGTTTTGGTTTTTAAAAGTTCGTGGAATCCAGTCTGGAGAGTTCTTTACTTTGTAAACCGTATGTGTTTATCAAGTTTCCTGTTGATGGAATACTCTCAGCTACTGCAGAAGTGCATTACGACAGTAATGATCAAATGACATTGCCACTAAGAAGCTCCTACTAAGGATATAATGTAGCTTGCAGGTTCAGTCCTGCCACCTTTCTTTCATGAGATCACATTGTGACCAGTTTTTCAGTAGAGTAAAAAGGTATTGAGAACTGACTTAAATCAGTGGCTCTCCTCTAAGGCCAGCAATATCACTGAGCCACAGTGGCTGCTTATTTACATGTTAACAAGCTCTTCTTCCAAAGCTAAGTAGCTAGTGTCAAACGTAATTTGGGTCTTCTGACCCCTGCCTTTACCCCTAGCCATTGAATCCAAATGTTTCCTTTACATGAGCAGAAAGAACAGGCTGCTGTTTTTCAAGTCAGACTCCTTTATTCAGCCAAATGCAAAGTGAACCTTATTCCTAGGAAATCAGTTCATAGTTATAGGTCAACAATTCCACAGCATTACTATAGTCTGAACAGCTAAAATTATTCCACTCCATTCTAATATTTAATGGTACAAGAAAGTAAAAAGGCCTATTATCTCCCACTGGAGAATAGCTTGCTCTCAGAAATGGACAAATGCTGGGCAAAAACTGTTTTACAATTCAAATACTTCTACTAGGTTGTATTGTTGAAAGAGTAATACTCTTCACGTACAGACTGCATTTCTACAGTCTCTTTACTTGACTATGATCTAAAATACTTTGATGTAGTGAGTGCAGCAGAAAAATGTGATTGTTTCATAAATGTAGAGTGGGATGGTTAAACTTTTAAGATTTTTTCTTTGTGCTGAGACTAATTATTGCATATCTCAGATGATTCACCTTTTCTCTTTTTAAACATTAGTTTAAGAAATTCAGTACTCTAAAATGAATGATGTTTATGAAATATGATTAAAATATTATATCAGGTATTCATGTGGGCTGTGTTGACGTAGCTACGCTGAGGACTAGGTAGCACATTAGTTTAAAATATGCCAGCCACTAGAGTTGAAGTCTATAAAAGAAAAAAGTATTGACTCATAAGCCTTTTGTCTACAAATTAATCCTTTTCTGAAATGAGGGTATCAACCCATCCAGACCATTTGATTCTTTTTGCATCTGGATCGCATCCAGATTTTATTCTGTAGATCATTGACTTAGCACCTCTGCTCTTGTAGTGTACAACTGACAATGTAAAGGTTAAAAAATTTTTTTTTTAAGAAAGTCCTTGGTAAAACATGACATGAAGTATTAATGGAAATGACAAATTTTTCAATTTAGCTCCACACAACCATGACTATACAAACTCTTTTTGGCCAGTGATTATTATCTTTTTTCGAGTGCACAGGCATATCTAAACCAAGTTAAGCAGAAGTCTGAAGTGAAGGCAAGATGTGGGTGTACTCCCAGTATTTGTTTGTCTCTTTTACATATGGCTGTCTTAAGCTGTCAGGGCCCTGAGGGCACCAGCAGACCTTAACTGCTCCAACCATCCCCACCTGGTGCCCTCACCCAGGCTCCATTTCAACTCAGACTTGAGCACCTGGCCCTTTCAAGAGCTTCCTTGTGAGTATACCTATCCTTATCGCTGTCACCAGTGTTGCGTCCTGGGTCAGCATTGGACCTATGCTGTGGGTGGCCTGGTCTCCAAAAGTCTCTTTCGCTCTGTCCCCTTTGCAGTAGTCTTGTCCTCAGCCCACTCTCTGGACTTGCTTTTGCTATCCCTGATGTAAGGATCAGAGGCAAACCAACTGCAGACCTGCATATTTGTTATGTTGTAATCAATGAATTTGAGCTAGGCATTGATATTAAGTGGCAGACATATTGACTATGTTATAATGAAAGATTTTTTATTTTTGTTGTGCTTTTTTGTCCATTTTTTTTCTGCCTGTGTTTCTTATCAATAATTGTCTTCTCATTTTAATAGACCTCTAAGTACTGTTTTGTCCATGTAAAGGGGTGTGCTGGGATAATATTCTTAAAATTTGGATTGGCTGATCAAAAGACATTTTGGTTTAATGAATTTTTGCTTAAAAGCAATACTTTTTGAAAGTATCACTGAAGTTTTATCCTAAAACAAAACAAGATTATATTTTCTAGGGTAAAATGTAGATTGAGAAGAGGCAAACAGGGGTTAAAAATCTTCACTTTTAAAATTTATGTAGACATTTTTCAAGAGTGAGTCACAAGATGATATTACTTTCTAGATTAGATTTTCAAGTTTGTGCTGGACATGCACATGGAAAAAGCTACAATTGTGGCTAAAACTGTTTGTGCGGACCTCCAGCTAACAGGAATATGTAAATCCAAAGGGATTTTTTAATTCCTTATGAAGTCTAATATTGTACCATAATTGAACAACCAGTAGACTCTGAGCACTTTTTCTGTCATAAAACTATTCAAAACAAGTTTTAAATGTTATATTTTACAGTCATGAACAGTCGGTAACATGAATCATCCCCCTTTTTTTTTTTTTCCAAAATAAGGATTTGAAGAAAGTCAGGGAGGGTAAAAAAGTGCGAAACAGTCTATAAAACAAAATAGATTCTGTTTTAAATATTGAATGTGAAGTAGTGTAAGTAACACATAGTCAGAAGCCATGATAAAGTTAAGAAAATCTAATGTTCTTACATAGTCAACATACACTATACAAAATAAGTATCAGTATTGAACATTTGTACCAACTTTTAGTCTTTTATATGTTTTTATTGGTGTCAGAATAATTTTCGTTTCTATTGTTTAAAGAAGAAATGCACACTATTTTAGAAGTTCTTCGTAAGATCCCTTAGGAATTTTTTAAATTGAAATTGTTACATTTAACCATATAAATATGCTAGTTAATTATAACACATTTAATTTAAATGTGTAAATAACAAGTTCTGAAAATCTCTTAGAAACAAGCTTGCCATACCGAGATTCCATTTGTTGTAACAAATTGTCCTAAGCTAATAAGAGCTTCTTGTTGATAGCTTCTTGTGCTAGATGTTGTATTGGCGTTCAGTCAGTGCATCAGTAGTCCTCATTTCAAAGAAAGCATTGTCATCAGATTTGCTTTGTTCTTCTTCCAGCCACTGAAACTTCATGTATAGACAGATTTTTTTTCTATATTCCCCCCATTACAGAAGGTGTGAACACTCATAGCTGCTAAAGGCTGAGCCAAAACACTTCATAAGCGGTTTCAGCAAATAAATGTAATCAGATGTTATATTCTAGGATAACCTAACAACCTTATCTCTAATGCCAAGAAGATCTGAGAAACAAGAGATTAAGAAGAAAAGCAGTCTTCCTATAACAACCATATAGATTACTTATTGATGTTTTGCCTGTATGCATAAGTGGTAAGTTGATTAGGAGTTAAGTATGGGCTATAAAAGATGCAAATAGTCAGGTGTTGAGCCTGTCCTAAGTTTCCTGTGTCTGTGATCAAATTTTTATCAGAACCAGAACCGATAACCACTCAGAATCATCCGAGACGATTTGTAGTTTGTCTATATAACAAATATATCAGCTAAGATATCCATTCATAAAGTGCATTGCTATGCTGTGCAAGCATAAGCATAATGAATGCTCCACCAATCAAAAATGCATTTTTCACAGGAAAAAACCCAACCCTCTTTATAAACTTCCAAGAGTAGTTTCCTCATACTAATGTTTTAAAAATTGTGATTGTGACTGGCTAGTTAATTACAAATTTGTGATTACCCTTGTGATTACCTTGTAGGAGTGATTATCCTTACAGGTGAAAAGAGAAATGTTTATTTAAAATTAGAAGCAATTTAAAATACTGTATAAACAAACATATACACTGAGTGTCTAAAATCCTTCATGTTAAAAATGTAAATGAGGGAAATTAAAGCAGAATCATTCTACTGATATGGTAGTGTTCAAGAATTTGATTTATCCATATCCTTTTAGTGTAAAGTTTGTGCTAAAATCCTTTGACAAAACACAACACCGTAAAATTCTAAAGGCTCATCTTGCAATTATTTAACAACATTAAAAAGCTTTTCAGTATGGCAAAATCAAAGTATGAAAAATGATAGAAAGGAACGATCATACTGTGTAACATTTCAGTTTGCATATGCAAACTCAGCCCGTGCTGGGGCTATTTAAAAGGCTAGGGTACTGTGAAACCATTCATCCTTCAGAAGTCACCAACAAAGCTAAAGCTGTTCTTTCAAACAGCTTTCATTCTAGCCAAAATTCTTTTCTCGTACTGCATTTTTTTTTAGACATGCTGTGGAAACAAAGAAAGTTCTGTCTTTTACGTCTGCTGCCACATACAATACTGTTATAAAATGACAAAGCATTCCACTTTCATATCATAAGGTTTGCCATATCTTTATTTGACAGTCAGAAGAATTTTATTGATGATCTCATGAAATATCAGTTTACATTCATTCCAAGCATTTCAGCTTGATCAAAGTCACCTAAATGAAAGATTTTTACAAAGTTAGTTTTGTCACTAGTGTACCTCTGCACAGATAAACCATAAAAACCCTTAAAAACCGGGGGAAATGGAAAGGGGTTTTGTAATTCAATCTAGCAATTCACATTTTGCATTTCTGCATGGCCCAGCAAAGTCACAAATGTTACTTTTCTAAAGCAGTGCTGTTCCCAGCAGACACAAAAGACAACTTAGTACAAGAGAATCTAACAAGACTTTTCTTGCACGACTTATTTTCAGAGTATCCTAAAAACACTGCCCAGCACTGTTACCACCGTACTCCACTGCCTTTAAATTATCAATATTAAGCAGAAGACAAGTTATTAAGAACACTGAAAAGTTTTTAAACCTGTACATTCACATACATTGATGCATTCTGCTGTGGTAGTGTGCACTAGATAAAGTCTTTGTACGTAGAAAAAAAATTAACTTTGTATTAATTAAATTTTAATTTCATCACAGATTTTTTGTGTGCATTCATGCATTTTTCCACAGCATTACCTTACATGTTTTTAAGAAATGAATTGATAATACTAGAGGTATAATAGTTTATTTATGTACACATGTTCAGATAGCAGATCAATAAGCAAGAGTTTCTAAATATGTATATTGTTATTATCTATTTAACAGACTATTATTGTCTATTTGATGGATTAATGTGTGTGTGAGAGAGAGCAAGAGAAGGAAGGAGAGGAATAAAGAAACTCGTGTTTTATGCACATGATGATCCTAGCACTTTTAATGCACGCTAGCTACCAAATTTAGATGAATCTTTCAGAACTGTTAAACTGACAGAATATGTCTGTGAAAGGTAACACATCATAAGACAAAAAAGGAGACCATCACCACTTGCTGCTAGTGAGTGAGAGTGCATGAATCTTTTATATCAGGCTTTCACTGTGAGACAATGATGAACTCCTTGCTGAGATGTCAATGTCCTTTGTCATCACCTGGCATAGGGAGAGAACAACAACTCATCTCCAGCAGACTGGGCAGCTCCAGCAGATTCAGTCCCAAAATTTTAGTGACAGGAAGATTGAAAAGTTTTTACAGAGCCGGTTGGAGCAATGTGTGAGTTCTACGTTAGGTGCAAGGAGCAAGGTGAAGGTGTGGAAATATTTATGTGATAGCAGTGCAGACAAAGAGGGGGAATTGTGCAGCTGAGATGTACATGTGTATAGAGCAGATGACGGGGTAAGATTTTCATGGCTACAGAGATCAGTGTTCCCCAATTATGCCTAGACATAATGCAAGTGTAGGGCAGGGAAGCCAGGCTAGGCTGTGCACAGAAATCTCCTATACAGCATGATATCTCTCTAGCACTGATATGCTAATTTTCCGTCCCCTCAAGTCTCAGATAGCTTCTTTAAAGGGTAGGTGAGTCCATCAGGTATCACCGAAGGAGTATATTGTAATGAATCTATGATGGCTTGCAAATGTCATTCAAGACTAATGAAGCTGTGTGGAGGTCAAAAGTAGAGATGCCTTTCTCCGTTCCCTTCCCCCCACTTTCTTTGATGGCATGCCTTTCCCTTGTGAGATGCATTCAGATAGACTGTTGGAGTAAACCAGCAGAAAGGTATCCTCCAGACATTGCATATTCTCGGTTATTTTCCCCTCTTTTTTCAGTCTATGGATAATGTTTTGTGGAAGGAAAAGCGTGGATTTTAGCTTTGATTTCCAAGAGAGGGAACTGTTGAGATTAGGGATGAGAAAGCAGTCAAATACGTACATACTAATTATTCTGGAGGGGGCTGAATGTCATCTTCGTTGGTCATTTATTGTCTGCACTTCATGCAATTGGAACAATAGTGTATTCCTCTGTAAGCATGTTCAGAGATGCCTCTTTTGACTTCTGATGGAGAATATAGAATATGAGATAATTTTAACAGTTTGGAGCCTCTCAGCAGTTCCCAGAGATTCACAGGCCCATCTAAAATTCCAGTTTCAGTTGAACTGAGGTCCAGTTCAAGGAGTTATTCCTATCCAAAGAGGAGGGTTGAGGGAGAGAAGAAAAAGTTTGAAGACTCATAGATTTCCTGAACATGTCACCAAAATAATGACTAAGAAATAAAATATCTCTGTGTCCCCTCTTGGGTTGGGAATTCATTTGCGATTACTTGGGAGATTAGGTTAATATGGCAAATTTGCGTTAGTGTTGAGGTCTTGATACAATTCTTTAAAAACAAATGAACCCCCTTAAAATTTAAGTACCACTTATACTGAATACTGGCAATGGGATGAGAAAATCTCAAGCAGATGTTCAGTTTGTTGCTGAAGACCCAGAAGAAATTTCTAGGGAAAAAATCCACCAAGGGGTCTTAAAGACTACCCTGTTTAGAAGGGAGATGCTTGAACCAATATTTGCTTAACACTGAAAAGGAAGCACAAACGGGTGGGAAGGGCCCTCAGGAGGTCTCAAGTGCAGCCTCTTGCCCAAAACAAGGCCAGCTTTGCAATAAGCCCAGGCTGCTCAGTGCTTTTTTTATAGCTCTTGAGAACTCCAAAGAAAAAACCTTCACAGCCTTACTGGGCAACGTGCTTCACTGCTTGACAGTCCTCATAGTTAAAAAGTTTTTCCTGCATCCAGAGTGAACCTCTCCTTTTTCACCATATTGCCAATCATCCTACCGCCATGAACCACTGTGAAGATCCTGGCTCCATCGTCTTGTTGACTTACATACATGTGTAGCCAAGAAGCTGTTAAGTTCGCCGCAAAGCTGTCTCTTCTCCAGGCTGAAAAAGTCCTTGTCCCCCAGCCTCTCCTCACAAGGCCCCAGCCCCCAGCTAGCTTAGTGATAAGACCATGTGCCTGCCCTATTATTGTTTTTAGGCATCTCCTACGATCAAAACAGGATATTGGGTTCGTAGGACCTTTGGCTTGATTTATTATAAACATTTTTATACCTTGAAACTGTTGATGGGGTCTTGCTGTTTACTGTATGTGTGTTATACTGTCTGCATTGTACTTCAGGATAGTTGTTTGTACATGTTCATCCACAGGTAATATATACTCTCCTCAAGATGTATGATCTACCTAAAATACTAGATAATAACCATGCTTGAAATAAATGTTGAGAGGCTATTAACTCAAAAGATACTTTTTCTTTCTCTATTTTATTTTCCCTAATATCCAATTTCTGACCTATAATACATTACATATTTCCATATTTCAGTCATTCAATAGTGTCACATGAGAAAAATAGAAACAGAAAAAGATTACAGCTGAATACAAGTTCCTAAAAATTGTCTGTGATACCTCCTACACTTTTCTTGTTATTACCTGTCTTCACATAGCCAATTACCTACACAAATGAATTTTTTGCAGACTTGTTATATTAACTATATTTTATTAGACCATTAATATTCATCAGCAGTGGACACACACTTTTCTCATTTAATTCTCTTTTTTATTATTGTAAAATCAGAAATATGCTAAAACATAGATTTGTCTTCTATTTGTGTTAGTAACTTCCAAGGTCTTTCAAATATAATGCATTTGTTCCTCAGGGGTCAGTACTGAGTCCAGTCCTGTTCAATATA
>RSEF01000001.1:124514491-124555847 GCA_003993805.1 Himantopus leucocephalus | reverse complement strand
GCAGGGGGGTTGGACTACATGATCTCCAGAGGTCCCTTCCAACTCTGACCATTGTGTGATTCTGTGATATATACAGTGTATATAACTATTTTTGCCTCCCCTTCTTTCTGTTGTCCCACTTTTCATTGTTTCCCAGTTTCAACCAAATTTCAAGAATAGGAGAGGTTCTAAAGATAAAAATGTTCCTTAAAACTTTGTGATCATAAAGGAAAGGGATTTTATTAGTGTTCTGCCTGCAGGCTGGCTGCCAGATGGACTTTAATCTTATAAGACACCAGAGAATCCACACAATCAACTGCAAATAAACACAAACCCTGGTAAACATTTACAATGGAGCTCAAAATGTCTTGTATCAGTCTATATATATTCAACCTTACACTGTAAGATGTAAATCATAGAAAGGTGGCTTCTTTAGTGCTGGCACTTTCTATTTCTTTTTCCTCCTCAGACAGAAAAAAAATTAATTCATTCACACAGGATATTTCACATGCAGTGAACTGAAAGTACAATTCCACCAACTGTTCCTTATTCCAGCTCCATTCTTTAGTCTCAAACATATATTTATTTACAGTTAGAAACAAACCCCAGTATGACCTGTATCTGCATGCATACATTCTCAGTCTTTGAAGGGTTAAAGAATTCAGTCAGCCGCTCCCAAGCTCTTCCCCTTACAGAAAACCTTATTCATAGGAGTGTAATCATTTTATTATGAACATGCCAGATCTTACTATCAGTTTTTCTTTTTGTTATTCATTCTCCTCATCAGTTTGGTTTTTAATGAGAGAAATAAAGTTTAAAAAATAGAAGGAAAATAGAATTTTTCTCCAGAATAATAGAGAATAGCATATGCACACGCACACACACACACATAAAATCAGTGTGTGTGGCAGCTGAAGGAATGTACTGATGGTGTCTTAAATATTAATGGGAAAAAACAAGGTTGGAGAAAGCTAAATCAAGATTGAGAGCATTCTGAAAAGCTAAAATATGGACTGCCTATAAATAAGTTTTATACTCTTCATTTCACGGAGTCCTAAGAACCTTGGCCTTTAGCAAGAGAGTTCATGGTAAGCCTCTGCAAGGAAATTAAACAAAAAACAAAAACAATCCCCAAAACCGATGAAAAGCAGAGGTACCCTTGGGAGGTGGATAACTAACCCTTTATTTCCCAGTATTTTTTAATATTAGTCAATACTTTGTGCACTCTGTTGAAACTCAATCTACAGCTGGTCAAAATTATTTTTAGGAGTTGTAGCATTTTAAGGTAGAACTAAAAATACTATGTTTTATCCTCACAAAAGTCTCAAAAATGTAGTCTGAAAGTTGGTAAAAACCCAAATCAATTACACAGTGTCATCAAGTTTACTTTCTTTCTTCCTTTACTTTTTTTCAGGGTTGGGAAGGCACTTAGTTGTTAAGGAACATAGTCTTTTACTTTATGTAAATGAACAGCCAAACAAACAAAACCCTAAGTCGAATAAAGAAACAGCCACCCTGAATATATTATCAAAGGAATACAATATAAACAGCAAAGAAAGAGTATCTCAGGATAGTTACCTTATGGGAGTGAATGTCATGTAAGACAGACATTTTAATATAATCCCCTGGCAATTCTTTTTTAGTTTAATTCAATGAAGTACTATTATACTACTCATATTGTTGTTTAATGTAATTGTTAGCTAAAAGTTATTTAAATTTACATAATAAAAGTACCCTAAAAATTGGGAATAAGCCAAAGTAATTTCCATAAAACAATCATTACATTTAACTGCTTGTATTTATTCAAAATGATGGGCCATTACTGTTATAATGAAACACAATTTAATCATTTTCTTTTAAGTTTATGCATATCAAGAAGTTCAAAACTGGATTCCATTAGACAAATATAGTATTTTCTCCTGCTTCATATAGAGAAATGTCTATAAACTCCTATTGTAATTATTTACAGGTATTAATGTATGTGTTATGTCAAGATATACAAACACTGATACTTACAGACAATGAAATTTTACACTCGGTGAGATTCCATGTAAAATTTTAAAATGATTTAATTGGCTGAGTGGCATAGATCAATAACTTTTACAACAAAATCAAGAATATTCAAAAAAAGCTCTACTCAGGAAATTGCAAGGGAGAGGTATTTTTAATTATTTTTTTATATAAAAAAGATGTTTAAACAAAATACTACACAAATAAAACATTTCTGTTGGGCACAAGTTATTTATGAGATTAGACAGAACTCACTGCTGTGCTACATTTGGTTTTGTGGGGTGAGGGTCTTCATTTTTACTAAGTATTTTTATTAAATTCAAACCATTTATTGACTTGCAGCAGCTTAGGTACATTACTTGATTTCACCAGCTTAAGAAAACAGGAAAAAGAAAAACCAATAGTACAAAATTAAATTGAGTCATTCCCTCAAAATATAATAAACAGCAAAGATAAAAGTAAGTATATGCAAAGTATTTTTAGAAGTAATAATCCCAGAAACATTTCCAAAGTTCGTATTACTTAAACATTTATCAGCTGTTACCACTCATATTTTATGATGTAATTTAAGAATCACTTCTGAGTACATGTTTATCTTTTCATATCCACAATTCTGCAAATCATTATATTTAACAAGTGTGGTGTGCCTATATTTATTAATGAGACACTCAACTTTCTGTAACACACATCTCATTTCTTCTTGAAGTATGAAAACATTTAACATTAAAGGTGAAATTTCTTTGCTCCTCATCAAATATGATGCTAGCTACTAAGCTATATAACAATGTCTCTCAAAATATTTTAGAAGTCTGATTGATGACCAAAGGGACAAAGGCAGGATGGATAATGTGATCAAATGAAAAAAAAAAGAAAAATAGCAGTAAATTATAACACCACAGGTCTATCTAGAATAAAATCTGTATCCCTGACTTCTGAATACCTGATACAAGATACCCCAGATCCAGAAACAAGCACCATACGCTAATCTATCAGGGAGAACTGGTAGTGAATAACTGGACAATACCCTGTGTAGTATAAATACAGAATGGAGGAGGTGAGGAAAGGTTGAAGGGGTGCAAATCAGGCTGTAAAAATCAGTAAATCTGACTTGAATAATATGTGAGACTAGAACAACTTTGAAAGGGAAGAATATTTGAGGAAATGGAGGTAAATGGAAAACTAGATCAAATGGAACAAAGGTTTCTAATGTAGATCATGTCAAAGTAATCTATGGTTTTCTATGACAGGCAATTTCTAGATTGAAAAGCAGTGGCTGATTTTATCTATTGTTGCATAGGAAATTGCTAGTCATTCATGAGTAGTTGAGAAAAGAAGCTACATACTGCATAAGGACAAGAAAATGGTAATGGGAGATACTTAGAAAGGGAGAACTAAACCACATGGGAATTAACAGTCTGGGAATCAAGGCATTCCTTAATTTCATTAAGACCATGAAACAAAAAAGAGAGATGTGTTTATGAATTCATCTCGCTGTAAAATTAGGAGGTGTCGTCAATACAGAGCAGAATCAAGATACCTTAAGAAAGAACTAGATGATGAAAGAGTAACAGAAATAGAATGAAATCCGGCACCAGAAAGTACAAGGTCGTGTATTGACAGGCAAGTCAGAAGCTCATTAGATAGACATGATTGAAGTGTATTAGTCAGTCATAAGATGACATAAAATTACCTACTAGTATGAACAACTATGAAAAAGCAAGTGGATGCTTAAAATTTATCACATTCAATTGCTGTCTCAACATGAAGGATTACAAATCCACGCCCCAGCCTCAAAGATATGGATATAAACAATTTACTGTAGGCCAGCGGTAGTGGGTAGCATCTCATCCACAACCCTCAATCATTTGGACAGACATGAAAGAAAGAGAGAGCAGAAAATAAATCATGACTTTGTACACTCCAGATTAGGAGACTTACAGAAAGGCAAAAGTTCATTTTTCAGGGGTCAATTTCATATTTTACTTTACACATTCACAAAGAAGAATAAAGTAGTGGGATAGAAAACAAAATTCAGCATTACTGGTTGCTTGTTCTCAGATGAATGACAGAATTCTATTGAACCAATAACACACTACTGATGAAATCAAGTCAAACTTCATCATATAAACCAGAAAATCTAGAATTTTAAAAATCGATCTTTTAATGAAAATCAACAGCTTACACCTAATGATTATTTAAATTTTGCAAGTGCACTATAATTGTGGTCTGTTGAGGGACACTGAATAAACATGTGGATAATCAGCCTGAAGAGTTCCTGCTTTATTTAGATTGTTAACACTATGATACTTATGTGAGCATAACATAAATAAATAAATAAAGCTAATCAAGCTGCCTATCTGAAACAATGAAAAACACAATTAATGCACAAGGATCCTCCCTTACCACTTATTTCTGGAGCACAATATTGCAAAATTATGATGAAGTCTATCAAAAAGAGACAGAAAAATAAGAAAGAAAAAATGTCTTTATTACACTCCCCTCATGTTGTAGTAGAGCTGAAATACGGTATAAAAGTAATGTTCCAAAAGAATCCTTATAAATACCACATTTTAAAATTGTTTTAAAGGAATTAATGGGGCCTTTGAGGCGCAAATTAATTTTCAATTTACTTGCAGAATAAATCTTGCAGTCTGATAACTCTTTTTTCAATAAAAAAGACTGGAGTTTGAGAGAAATTTTCCATCATATTTATGAGACCAACCCACAGAGCTCTGACTTCAATAGCTAAATTATCACATCTCTTATCAGTATGTCAATTTTTTAGTAGAATGAAAATTTGGTGTGAGCTTCTACTCTTTTGTTTACTCAAGCTATAAATAAAAGGATTATTTTAGGCCGAAGATGATAAAATCTTAATCTCCTGGCAAACACTGAAATCTCAAACGTACAGTAGATAGCACAAGTATGGGCTCCTTTTTCTGAAAAGTAGGCATTGTCTGAAAGAATTCATTCATTTTCCTCTTGGCCCTAGCTTCTCATGTCTTTCTTCATCCTTTTCAGTGAAAGCAGTCTTTGCATGCTGACGGAGCGGAAATCCCTTGCTGGACACATCTATTTAGCACAGCCTCCTCACATTTCCATACATAGTTGTATATATCACTGCAAAGGCAAAAGGTTTGTGCTTTGTTGTGTGCCTTATCTCGTTGGCCTGCTTAAAGAAATGTGATTCACCTTTAAAGAAAGCAAATAGCATGATCTCCTAACATAGCACAGTGCCTAGAAAAACATTTCATTTCATTATTGCTTAATGAAGTTATCCAATATTAAAATAAACCTCATCTTGTCATTCCAATGAATGCTACTGCCCTAATTAGTAATGTATTTTCTACCCATTTTCTCTTCAAGGCTGTGTCTAACTTTAATATCAGACCATTTATTTCTTGCTATTAGATCAATAACTTTAACTGATGGCAGGGGGCAGCTGGAGTGGTGAGGGAAGCAGCTATGTTTTAGGGGTTTTGACTGAATACGGCACTACCAAAAACATAAATATCAAGATGAGGTTTTGAAATCAATGGGCTCTTGAAGTTGTACCACATGGTCAAAAAGCAGTTTTACAGTTTCACTTGCTGATGTGCTACATAGAGCAAAACTGTAATCTACATAGCTCAGCTTCACAAGAAACTCTCTGCTGAGGCATAGACATTGCAGATGGACAGAGGAAGGGAACCAGTTATGCTGTATGTACCACATGCACTTGCATAACCATGAATGTCCAACCAGTTTCTCTAAAACATAAGGGCAGACCTGAGATTAGTTCTATAAAAAGGAGTTACCATGTTTTTTGAAAGCTCATAGTCAATGTGAAAAACTTTAAGACAAGGCACAGTCCAAAGTTCATAACTCTATGATATCTGTTTCTGTTGTAATTATGCCAAAATATAATTAAACCAGAAGGAACAGACAGAATGTGGATATTCTTCTTAAAAGCAGAAACATTATGAGTGTTGTGCAGCACATAGCCACCAATACATATAAAAAACCTTCAACATTTGGCTGTTGGCACAGCTTTGCTAGCTTCTGTAGCTTGCCACCTACAGAAGGCGTGCAGTGGCAGGATACTCTGTAACCTGCGTTGCTCAAAAAATCCCGCAGGGACCAATCAGGAACACTCTCCATCTGGACCCCTGTTGGACCCTGTAAATGGAATCCACCAATCTAATAAAGAGAACACCAATTACCAGTGGAAGTCTTAGTACAAATCATCCCTTTCCTAACTGTCATGATTGTTTATCTCCTCTTTTGACACAAACCAGTGTTTTCACTAAATTTCACCAAAAAAAAAAAGGAGGCAGGTGGGGGCGCTCTGTGCAATGGTGTGACATGAAAAAACTGGTCAAAACTGCTACCAATGAGAGAAAAAGAGGCATTGAAAAGATGCTATCCTTTGGAAATACATCAGTTCTTATGGATGTGAGCTCAACACACAGTAGCTGTGAATGAGGCATCCAAAAATCCCCCAGAAAACGTTTGCGCAGTGTGTTCTGCATTTGTACTTTTTCTCTGAATGTGTATCAAAATTAACTCTGAAACATACTCAGAAGAGCAAAAATAGATCTTTTCCTTAACATCCTTAGGCAGGCTCTGCATTGATATCTGCAATTAAACTACTTGTGTCCTGTATTAAATTCACGTATGTAATTACCCATGAACATCAATAAGAAAACCATGTAAAAACTGAGCACAAAATAGAGGTCAAAGAGAGCTCGCTGAGTAAAGCACATTAAAAAGATGCAAACATATGCTAAACATTTTCATTAAAAGAAATTTAAAAATCATGATTTAATATTAAAAAATCACAACCCCTCACACCTGTACAAAAAGTCATTTTTTACACCTAGTTTTGCAAGTACACAGTTACAAGTGCAATCTTGCCAGCCTAAGGAATTCATTGATATTATGCATAAAAATATTATGAAGTTTAACTCCTAAGAACTAAATGCTAAATAGTTCTTTCTTTTTTGTTGTTGGTTTTTTTGCCCCCCAGATTGTAAGCAATAAGGACAGAAGTTACCTGACACTAGTCGATTCTCAAATCAATAATCAAAAATAGCTAATACACACAAGCACTCTGAGACTCAAAACAAGGGAAAAACCAGGCAATGTATTTAAAAAGTCTTGCTTTTTTACAAGTGCTGATGTCAGCTAGGTCCCTGCTGAAGTCCTTCCTTCGACAGCCAGGACTGGAAGCCCAGAACGGGATGCACACTTAAAATCCTTGACAGCTGCATGCAGACTGTTAATGCCCTCACTAAGATAACTCATTAAACGTTTTCATTCTCTGTTTCACAATTGCAAAGATTAGATCTTGAAAAAAGTCATTGGAAAGCTTCCGTTTTGTGCAATTGTTTGAATACTGGAGCTTCACAGAAGGTGTACGATACCAAAAGACAGCATAAAAACTGTACAAGCTAGCAACACTGAACGTGCAAAGAATGTTGACATGCACAAACAACCTTTGTGATTAAACCCGCTTGCTAGCACAGAAGTTGATGTGTTACAGATGTGCTATCAGCAGTAAACATTTTAAGTGTCTATTAGGTTCTTCCCTTTTTTATGAGTTGTTGCTTCAAATATTCGATTATATGCAAGACTTCCAAGCTGGAAGGGTCTATCTCCATCTACTCTTATCACTACAAAAACTCCACATTTCTCAGTAACAGTAAGAAACGGTAAAGAGCAGAGTAGCCAAAGCCAGTCTTGGCAGCAAAACCACATGTCAGAAATAGAGATAATTCCAGCTCTCGGAGAACTTGCCAGGGAAAAAAATGAAGCCACGGTAAAAAAGAAACAATCTGACATCTGCATTTCTGATGCCCGCAAAGGGGAACAGGGGGAGTTTAAAAAATTCTGCGTCACTGACAATGCACTGCATCTGCAAACCTTTGTTTTGATTAATCACGTAACATTATTTCATACTACAGGAAACTTAACCCTTGAAAAAATNAATAAAAACTTAAAAAAAAAAAAAAAAACACCAATGCTGAAAATGTTGGTTTTATGAACATTTTCTACATATTAAGAAGGTGTAAATACTTCTATGTAAATTAATGAATTTTCAAGTCCTTCAAAAATTTGGGCCAGGCATCATTCTTTACTTTAAATTTTATTTAGAAAACATAGTAAACTAAGCCATGGACATCTGTGTTTTGCCCATGTCCACATTCGAGACTTATACGTATTATATGTCAGTCTGCTGGAAATTCTACTTTAACATATGAGCCACAAAATCAGACTTCTCAAGTATAATTTAAAAAAAAATCTGAAAAGCTACACAAGTACAGAAGTAGTAAAGGGGAAATTCAATTTGCAAGAGCTCAGCAGCTGTAAATTTGTGACCAAGATCATTCAATCTGGCAGGGAGGGCAAAAAGGCCCAAGTGCAGAAGGGGTTAAACCGGCTACAAGCAAGAATGCTAGAGACAGAATGACTCCCTGCTGTCTTGTAGCCATCCTGGAATACCAGCAAGCCATCAGGGGCCACCTTTGCACAGCAGAGCTGGGCCAAGGGATGGACCCAAGGGCAGACTGGGATGTGCCATGCAACCACTCACAGGATTGGTGCTGGGGCAAGTATATATAAGGCATATGCTTGTGAGGCATCTTTGCAGACTCCTTTTAGAACCACTTATTGCAGTAGGATTCTACTCAATGCATTATTCATTAATTACTTTTTTTTATATTAAAGCACCAACATTTGTTTAATTCACCTCGAGGTGTACGATGAAAATTCCCCAACAGTAGTTTAAACAGTAGAAAAACGTAACTTACTATTTTAAAGAATGCTTGATTTTCTTCTGAGTCTTGCAGTTAGGATTTGAAAATAAAATTTCTGTTCAGTCTGAAGGAATAACACAATTCCTTCTTCACAACAAAGTCCACATTCTAATACAGATGGTACCCTATGATTTGGCATATGATTTCTTCTGTCCGTAATGACAGAGATTAATTGTGTAAAAAATGACAATGAATTATTTGATTAGAAGAAGTTTAAGTGGATCATTATACTATCATTCTAATACTTTTAGGCAGACATTTAATGATACTTTAAAACAGACCACTATTTATATTCCAAGTGGGTAACACACTGAGTGCTTACCACCCACTGCCATTTACCACCCATTTATCTGGTCTTGTTTTATGAGAGATTATAGCTTAAGAAATATTCACTATTTTACAGTGTTCTATTCTGAAAAAGGATTTTGCACTAAATAGTAGCTGATTTTCTGACTGAAACTGTCCATTACTGCAAGTGTGGTTTTAACATGGTTTTAGCAGTGGGGTTCCAAAGTCAGAGGAACTCCTTCACCACCACTTTCTCCTACACATACTTCTCTACTGGCAAGTGGCAGGGTGGGAAGATAAGGATCACAGGGACATTTCAAAATCTTGATGAGTCTGGGTAAATCATAACACCTCTGCCACTATTAAACAGCAATACAGGTGGGAAAGATTAATCTCTCTCTAAAAAAAAAATATCTGTTGATAAGTTAGTGTTCAATGAGATATGGATACAAATAACTATAAATAACTATAAAAGCACACATATAAATATGAACATCATATTTAGCATTTCCTAAGTAAGCCATTGTGATCCATCTTACTATCAGTTTACTGATACTGGTTCACTGGTAGGTTTTTGAATCATGTCGTTCAATCTATAATGTTCAAGTATGCACAACCATACACTGAAATTTGACATAATTTGATTCCACTCAAAATACATTTTCAGCACCTGTGGCAGTATCTAGAAACACGTCCACTGAGACATTACAAAAATGTATTAGAAACATCAAAACAGAAACTACCCCCACCACACATACACACTTTACTAGAGGTGAGAGTTAGATCAGAGAATTCTTTGTTAGAACTACCACCCTTCCCAAGAAAAAAAGTGTCAAATTTCTAAGTAGCCATTGCAGAGATAGACGAAGAAGGAATGCAATCTTTGCCATGGTAAATTTTCTTTTTCCCTCTGAAAACATGGCACAAGATGCTGAAAAAAAAGCTTACTTTCTACTACAGTGTCCTAAAGATAACAGAGATCAAGTGCAGCGTAAGTGTCAATCAATCCCTTATCCATTGCACAAAATTTGGGGCAGTCGGACCGGATACCTACCACTTCTGGGCTACAGAAAGCTAGCAATAGATGTAGACATTTTGCAACGGGTTCAAAAATAACAATCCTTCACTGCAGACAGCACAAAAATGTACATATTGGTACTTGCACATTAATCATCTTTTTCCCCAGTTTCTATCTCTTAAATTCTTTGTTTTCCTGTCCAAGGAGAATGAATCAGGACACAGTAAAGCACAGCTATACAACATAAGAATGATCTATGAGATAATCGCAGTTCACAAAAGTCAAAGCAAGTTTATAGTTGAGTACAGATGAGTTTTTTTGAGCCCTTGGGGATGAAAAAGAAAAAAGAGAAAGAAGTCATCATGCCCCAAAGCACACTAATAATAGACAAGGCATAGATGGTAAAAAGTGATTTTCTGTAAAAGAAACTTATACATTTCCTAAGATATCTTAAAGGCTTCTTCAGGAGAGTGCTATAGTTACCTTTAACCTGTCACCTCTGCCTAGGACATCTGAGAGTTTTACATTGATTTATTGCTATAGGCACTATAAGTTTCATCCAGACAAAAAAAGTACATTGATAGTCTCTTACAGTAACAGTGGGGCTATCAAATCCAAACAAAGGTTTGGTGGCTGATTCATTTATCATTGAATTTCTTCTGTATTTCATTTTACTTAATTACTTACTGAAGTCATAATAATGTTTTTACGGCACTGTGCCATGAGCAAAACCCTGTCATATTTTTGTTCTTGTGCCAGGCTCATGACTATCATCCAGACCTTCCAAAAGTACATTAGGAAATGATACCACGAACCACCGTGGCTTTGTGTCTCCTATTTTACAGGGAAAGAAACATGTTCAGTGACATACATTTACATTTACATATATGTTTTATGTAAGAATAAACAAGCTAAAATCATGGCTTAGTATTTGCAAACAAGTTTTATGATGTTCCCTCTTTAAGAGATCTGTTCTCAGTCTTAATTACTGGAGGATGTCTACTCTGTGGAAAAGCAGACTCTGAGACAGACTTTGCTTGAGGACAGAAATGTAATCGCTGCAAGGTACAGTGGAGCTCCAGATCGTGCTGGCATGGTGCAACTGAAAAACAGCCCCACAAATTCCACATTCAGGCTGATAAAATGAAGAGTTACTGCAACACACCTTGTAAGTTGGAGGGCAGAGCTCAGCAGCCTCCAGTGTGCTCCACTGCATTCAGATACTCCTGAAAGTACTAAGTTTTGAGGGGCTATTTCACCCTTGAAAATTAAAATCAATCATCTTGATGGTTTAAAAAAAAAAAAATGTTACCATTGGCTCAGAAAAACAGAGCAGTAGTTTTTCACTGCAGGCATATAAATTCCCTAACCACAGGAACTAGCTAAAATTCTAAATGTCTTTTTCTCCTCATATTTATTTTTTGTCAAGTGGGACAAATGAGTAATTCTTGTTTGTTACACAGTTCTCTATCCGAGTCCTCCAAACAAGGCAAAATGAAAAGTCTAGTACATAGAAAGGAATTAAAGAGATCAGTTATATTCAAACCATACAGCATATCACTGTTGAATGAATATTCAACTCATTCTTTCTAATGATTTTATTCAATATTTATTTAGGCAAATCTCCCATTGATTTCCCTAGAAGCTTTAGTTGAATATGGACATTGAGATGCAGTGTTATTTTTCACTGATTTAAAAAAAAAATAAAAATCTCAGTTACTAAAGATGGCATTTTTTCTTAAAAAAAGAATGGTAAGTCAGTCACACCATGATTACAAAACTATTGCAAAGTAGACTGCTGCATAGTAGATAGGCATCCTGTCATTGATCGGGAAAAGAAGTAACAGCGAGAGCCACAATGTGCTGGCTTGGAGCATGTACAGGGCGTCCTATCCTGTATAACAGTCAGTCTATAACCATCATTACATACTGGCTAGTAAAAAGGCTTTAACGTAACCATAAAAGTACCAAGATACTTTTATCTGTTTTATTACTGTTTTCTGAAAAGAAATGCTGCAGTATTCCGCTGATTTTGTTCATAATACAGTCTCTTTTCACTCTATGCTTTCTTTAGAAGCAAAAGAAACCCCATGTTTTGACAAGACTGGGGTTAAAATGGAGCTTTAATCATGGTTTGTCAAAGGGACGGAAAGATCAGACTGTCTCAGGCGGGCAGAATGGGTGATTCCAGCTTATTTAAGTTAATGAGATTTTCACTTTACCAGAACACTGTGTATGGTCAAAATACCTGTATATTTCATCCTTTCAGGAGTGAAAGACATTCTCACTGGTACGGTATTTCCAGCTCCTCACTTGGTCCCTATATTTTGTCTAGGACTATCAATAGCACAGTCTTAACCCTTGGGAAATCAAGCAGAACCCGCTTACCCAAACACAGACAAGGGAGACTCTGAGAACTTCAATATCAAACATGAATGAATTGTGTATAGCCAATGATTACTGTCCAAGGCAGTCAGTAAGGCTTGCTATACTTTTTCTAACATTCATTTAGAGTAGGATATTTTGATGGAACTGGAACCTATCTTATCTAAGTTTTGATCTCTAAAAAGCCTACAGCTGACCTAGTTATCTAGACTCAGTCATAATCAGTGATGAGACAAATGGCACTTCCACACTGCAAATGACTCTATACTAGAAAACTAACTGCATGCGATTTCTTCCCTCCATCTTCTGCATGACTTTTCCTATAAGAACTAGTTTTTCTCTCATATGACTAAAACAAGCAAACATCAATTTTTCACATTTTTAATTTTAGACCAATAAATCCCAATTTTCCTGTCTCTGCAGAAGCCATCAGAGTTCATCATGCATCTCAAAAGTAAGTCATATTTGCTAATAAATGAAGCAGTGAAAATTTAGGAATAATCTCATTTCTGCAGTTCCTGTATAGTTATTTCAAATTCAAAATATCTTCCAGCTTCAAATTAGTATTTTCTTATTAATACTGCATAGCGGTAATCATATGACCACTACCATAATTTGTAATCCTGAAGAAAAAAAATTCCCCTCTCTTCTCAAAATTTTTAGATAATTACAGAATATCCATGCTGAGCATATCCAGTCTAATGTAACAGAGGATACAGCACAACGCTACTGGTGAATTAACCAAAGTGATTCAGGCTCCCCACCTGCACCTCAGCCTGTCTACAGCATCAATTTTACAGTGAGTGTTACCCTGTGAAGGTATTACTCTTGCTGTCTTGTTCAAAACCTCTGGTCTAGACCTTATCTGATAATACTTATTCTGTTTGCTCCCCTAGTGAGGTTGTTTATTAGGTTATATGGCATCTGAGTAATAATGTATTTTCTACCCTGTTTAACCACATACTTTACAAGACTACTTTTTTTGTTGTTTGTTTAGAATTTTCTTTAAATGTATATTTTCACAATAACTCTGAACAGAACAACCAGACACAGCTGGGGATTTTTGGTGGTAAATTTTAAACATAATTAGGAAAAAATCTTTATGAAATTTTATTTTTAGGAATAGCAGGTTTTGAAAAAACTATTTAGATTTAAAAGTGGACAGATGAATGTCTGGAAAAGAGCAGGATTTTCTTCAGCTATTGGCTGAATAAAGGATGATATTAAGTAATAAGAATAAATTCAAATATTCCAACATGCTGTTTCTAATCATTTTTCCCTCAAGACCACATATGTAAATATGTTAATTGCTAAAAGATTGTTATAAAAACAAACAGAAAAAAAAAAAAACAACCAAGCAATAGCTTATTCTTGAGCACAACCAAATAATGAGATCTACTTAATAAAAAAGTAATTAGACCCGCTACCCAGCTGGATAGATTTCCTAACCGTATTTTTTCTATATCCTTTGAGATTTGAAACCCTAGAGGAAGTTTTCTTCACTAGTCTATTAAGTGAGCATGTTATTTAAATAATAATTCTGTAGTTACTAATTTTAATCTACTTAAAATGTCAGAAGTTTCCAGGATTTCAATCACGTTTCAAATTATTGCACTGAAAATAGTTATTAAGTAGACTATAGACAGTATCATTTTTACCTCCCAGTCCACAATACATTTTGCGTACTAAAAAATAGCATAGCAATTTGTAATAAACACTGAAAAGTCTTCTGAAAAGAAAAATAATTGGACACCAATCCTCCTCTTTGCTTCACAGGTTTAACTCAAGGTTACTGGCATAGGCTTCAACTGATGGAGGGACACCTATAGAGTATTCCTCTGACAAACATTAGTCTGCAATGCTATAGTTGCACATATATAAAGCACAAACACACAACAGATAAGTAAGCATGATTAAATACATAAGTAGAAAACATTGCAGAGTTAAAATTTCTGTTAACCACAATTGGTTAAAACCTAGCATTAAGTCGCATCACGTTTTGCAAAAAAATAAAGCAAAACCGTTTTCATTGTGTCGACATACTGTATCTCCTATACATTTTATGTTATTTTCAAGTTTAGAGAGACAGCTTTTGTCATGACATTTATATAATACATGCTAGTATACTGAGACACACATACCTCTTTTTCAATTTTAATCTAGAAGTCATGAACAGCCCCGACTAATAAAAGGTACAAGTTGTAAGTTACAAAAAGTATTTTATATTCAAGAACTGCCAGATCAGTCTACCAAAACATTTAACTTCTGTCATATTTAACAGTGCAAAAAACCAAGCAATTGTACAGAAACTTGTAAAATCAATGTCATCGCTATGGTTTTGGTTTTCCTTCCCTCTTCATAAAACAACTGAAAACTGAGAAGGAAGAGCAAATTTAAACTTTCCACTTCAGAAACCTCTTAAATAAAGTCAATGTGTACTTCCAGAGTCACCAACACACATGACTAAGTTTAGTACTCGGTATTTCTTGATCATTCTTAACAAATTGTATGGTGTGTTCAAGGAAGAAGAGCCCTTTGAATGTGACAGATCTTACTGCCTCCACCTGTGTTATCAACTTGTTAGTTGACAGTAACCAACAAGGAATAAAAGTATAAAAGTGCTGAGAAGCAGTTCCAGCTTTCCCACTAAACACAGCTCTAATCCTATGCGATACTGCACACTAAACTCTCAAACTTGCAAGGAGCACCAAAGCATAGGGTCGTTTTGGGGGAAAAGAAAACAAATATTTGAAAGGTGTAATGTTTCTTAAGCATTCAAGTGTTCTTTGATTTCTTTGTTTGGGGTGGGGAGTCAGCAGGGGTGAGAAGGGATGGGGGAGAGATTTGACTTATTTTTTCCAATCTAAACTTGTTAGAAGCTATGAAATTGTCATCGTTGATGTTCTTAGAGAATTGGTAAACAGAATACTGGAAAATACATCATATGAGATATAGTAATATATGGCAAACTTTTTGTTGGTTTCTACTGCAGCATAGATGCATTCAGAAAAAATACTAAACTTCAGCGTTATAACTCACATACAATGATAGCAATGTACATGATTTTGTGAGACATAGATAATTGGATACAACACCTTAGTTAAAGGTTGTCTTGTGGATGAACACAGATGTATGCTTACATCTACTTACTATGTAAGAAAGTAAGAAGAATGGCCATGGCTGCAGAATTATTAAGATGTGAAGAAGTTAGTGATTACTCTGGAACTCCTAACTGGTACTTAACTAAAACACCGTAGATCCTAACACATAATGCAAATGTTGTTACTAGCACGGACAACATACTTTACATATAACTTACTGCATTTTCTTTCTATGGTTGATTGTATCCCACTACAAGAATGTCATTACTTGTCCATCACTATCCATCAATCATGAACAAATTTGCTCGATCCATCCTGCTGACTGAGCCCAGGGACAAATATGTTCATGGGAATTTGAAAGCCTAGAGCCATGGGATGCAAATTGTTTATTATATTCAGCATAATCAACCCAAGGCCTTTCCGTGAATTCTCAGCCTTGAAAGTCTGAAATAATTTTTGATACATTTTTCCATTGGTATTGGTTTAGATTTGATGTTGATACAAGCTTTTGATGTTACTGTACTATAAACATGCAAAATATACTAGAGATGTCTATAATGTTTTATTCATGTAAATAATTGCCCAGAGGTGGCCTGATCTCTGATGGGGTCTCCATTGCTATCTCAGAGCAGAGATAGATAATAATAAATGGAAGATAAATATTAATGAGGCTAAAAGAGAATTAAGGAAGTTTCTAATTTCTCCTCCCCTACAGTTCACATCAACCACAAACTAATGGTAAAAGAACTCCATTCTAATTTAAATTGTTTGTGATAAACAGCATTTTAGTCTATCTTTAATGAGATTCCAAATTGGAAATTCCAAGTTGCAAATAACCTACAGAACTGTTTGGTACCAATGTTTAACATCAGAATGAAATTATTTTCTAAATTAAGATACAATGTTTTCCTTGTAGCCAGTAATCTCTTCCCTAGGGATATTACTTATACAATGACTTGCATCTGATAAGGTATGTGATCAGTTCTCTATTTGAAAACTTCAGCATCATTAACAGTCGTTCTCTGTCAGCTTAGAGTAGGTCACCTATTGTAGCATTAGCAAGAAGTCCCTGTTTTTTAATAACAACAGTAATAATAATAAACCTTTCTGCATTTATAAAAATTATTATCATTGCAGTACAAATATGAAAATATGTATTGATAAAAGCTGCTGTAAAACTGGAGAGTTTTAACAAAGAGAAGTAGGTATAAAGAGGTGAGAATTTACATGGAAAGTCCCTAATTTGTTCTCTTTATTTCCATTCACTGTCAAAATTAATGTTAATAATTTTTAGTCACAGTTCAGTTGTGTGTAGAGTGTTTAATTATGTTTTTTGCAACACTTCAGTTTTAGAGAGTTTGACAAAAAAAAAGGACTGCACCTATTAGAGTACCAATTTCTGGCAAGCTCTCAAGGGCTGATTTAGTAACTTGCTGATTTACAGCTGTAGAGACAGTTCCCAATAAAATAAAAATGCTTCTTAGCTCCAGTGGAAAAAAACTTACAGGAGTACTTGCTTTAATCCTTCATTTAAAACTCACACCTGACCTTATACAGTTACTCACTCAGGGTTGTGCACTTCAAACTTCTTTCAACTGCTTTGGAAGTGCAATTCTTTGGGAGGAAGAAAGCATAGGAGAGCATGGAACAGCACTACTACAGAATTTTTAAAAGATTTTAGTTTCCAGCAGCAATTATTACCTCTCTTGATTGGAAGTGTCAGCATTATCTTTCAGGGGGAAAAAAAACCCAACCAACCAATCAACCAATCAAAAAAAAACCCCAAAACCACCAAAATAAAACCCCAGAAATAAATTTTCATATTCTAGATGATAGGGTCTGTCACCTTCAGATAAACTAAGAACTTCAAAATCGTTTTACTCAGAAGAGGAATACTGTGATTTCTTTAAGATGGAAATAATTCTGAACACATCCATTTTTGATCCAAGAAATTTTCTTTATACAACTGACTCAGTAACATTAACATTGACACTTCAAGGTGAAGTGTAAAGGTCTTTACTTTGGTCTTTTCTTAATGGCAGCTGGCCTGAGGAACGACAAAGCAGAACTTACATATTCAGGATCTGATATTAAAGAAAGAAACATAAAATTAAAAGAAGAAAAATAGATCAATTTAGCAGAAGAATTGAAAAAACTTCCTATTTTCTTTTATGATTGGCAGATTACTGGACAATCTAGCCATCAAGATTCATGTAAGAAAACTGAACTTTACTGATTCTGTAAACGTATTTGAATACATTAATGCTAATAGTAGAACCACCTACTGAAAAGGATTTCAATTCCTCGTCAACTTCTCAAGAAGAAAGGAGTAAAGTAAGTTCAAGTGAGTAGGTAATGGCTGCTGCACGTATCTACTGTAATCAGTAATTATGAAAAACCTTTTCTCCTGAGGTCATCTTATGAAACCTAATGCACTAAGCAAATTCATGTCTTGATACTTGGAAAATGTCTTGACTTGGAAATGTCACATTTAAAACAAAGTCTCCAACAGAAATGTTCATTTCCAAAGTAATATATATAAAGAGATTTTACTTTTTTTTTCCCAGATTAGATGTTGAAAAGGAATAATATGCATTAGATTGGCCAAGTTCTTTTCACGTTAGCGCTCACTCCTTCTTAATTTAAATAATTTCATTTGCTCTTTCCACAATCAGTTTCCTTGCTTGTAGCATGGTGACAGTTCTTACTTTTTCAGTTCAGATGAGTGTTTTGACATAGTAGTTAGGACTTGTAAATAAAAATACTATACATTTATAAATACTAGCACAGATGAGAAAAATCTGTTCATTCAAGTCAGTCATTTGATACTGTAATTGTTTGACTTGTTTTTGAGAAGTATTTGAGAAAGCCAGTAGTAAATATATTTCATACCTGATTTGTTTTATCCTTCATAATTCTGTATTGGGAAGAAGCTTGAGCCTTTTCCTTAAACCTTGTTTCCTAAATTGTAAGAGTGACCTCTAGTGCTTTACTACTTTGCTGTGTGATGCAAGCCTTTTTTGCAACGGTTTTAATATGCCTCCCTGTAAGCAACTGATTTAGTTTTGTGCATAGTGCCAAATGCTATTAATGTGCAATTCAATTATCATGGTCTTGTGAAAATGGATGTATTCATAAACTGTACAATGCAGAATGATGAAGAGAATTAAAGCTGTGGCTGGATTGCAGCAGGGTGTTTAACAAGAGGAACTTAGTATTCATGTTTAGGGCTACACTATGCACTTGAGTATCAAATGAGATATCATTACTGAATGACAGCACAAGATCATTTCGTGCTGCAATGTGAACGTCTGGCTCATGGGAGCATGTTTAGTTTACAAACCATCCATATGCAAAACCCTAGGCTATAGACCCACCGAGCACTTCAAACTTCTCTGCCATTGCTCAAATGTTTCCAGGGAGCCGTCCCCTGCCACTGGGCTGTAAGGTTATTCCTGAACATTCCTCCTTGCTTTGGCATGCACTTTCTTCCCATAGAGGCATTGCTCCTGCCCTCCCCATTCCTGTGATGCACGACCAGTGCCTTAACAGGAAGGGGAGAAAATATGCTCCCGCATTTAGGCTACTGTTCTACCACATGTATGCAAAATGAAAACCTTCAGCTTGCTGAAGCTGAATCAAATGGAAAAAGAATAGCTCAGAACTACTACTGAATGACAAAAACCCCGAAAATTAGTTTCTTGATAAGTTTTTTCTTTTCTTTTCTTTTTAATGTAAAGATAATGAATTTAATTCAACACTGAAAAACAGAGATTTTTCAGGTATATATTAGATTTTCCTCCTAGAGGGCAGATTGTCTTTAAAACTGCAATCACTGTCTTCATTTTGCAATACCACCCTACTGGCTAACTATGAATTACTCATTTTTTAAAAAAACTTTCTGCTGGAACTGATAGCGTTCTCTTCTTTAGTCATGCATGAACAATACTCCCTAAGCAATCAATGCAGAAACCATAAAGTCTGCTATCCACATTTTTCCTTGTTATATTTATACTGCTCTTGAACTGCACAGTAATGTCCATCAGAGTTATTTGAGTGTCAGCTTAATTCAGGAGATGTAGACACCAGCTTTCAACATTATAAATTGCTAAAAACCAAGCTGATGCAGGACACAATAGAAATCTGCCAGTAATTTCCATGTAACTCACAATTCCTTGGAAAATACTGCACTTAAAAACAGAAAACAAAAATGAAAATGGGGCTGAACATGCATCCCTTAGTAAAATGCTGCTTTCAGATACTCTTAGACTGTAAGCGTTATAAACAATATTCTGTACATAGATTCATGACAAAAATCTATAGAAGGATTTCAGAACATTTTCAGCCTAGCAACTTGCTGTCATGATTTCAAGGCAGTAAGCATTTGTCTCAAAAATAATATTATTCTAAATGGAAATAAAATATCCCAGAAGTTTCCAAAACACTCTGGATCGAGTTTTAAATCATATGCAATACTTACATTTATTCCCTGCCACTGCCGTGTGCCAGTTATGAACAGACAGGAGAAACAGCAGCTTCAAGAAGATTTCAGTGACAGAATCCATGTTCACATTCACTGAGGCACCCAAAAGAACCAGAGTATTAGGAAACAGCTGCTCTGTACTTCAGTCTTGCTCCTGCCTCTTCCTCTCACTGCCTCTCTCTGCCTCTCTTCTCGCAGTGGTTCCCGGTGACCAGACACCTCAGACAAATGCGCTCCGCATCTCCTCACACACGCACACACACACCTCCAGATCTGCTCTTCCCTCTAACAACAGCAATCCCCGAAGAGCAGCAGCGAGATTCTCTCCTCCAATTTCACAGAATCACTCAGGGCTAAACTGCCAGACTCCCCTGCACCGCTCGGTGACTGAAGCCTCACGCTCGCCGCGAGTCCTGGACACCCCTTGTGGTGACAGGTAGGAAATGTGGGGCTCTGGTGAAAGCCAGACAATAAGACAGAGCAGCCAGCACATGAGCACTGAGACACAGCCGCTTGCTGGGTGCTCGCCCTGGCCAGTTCTTTATCATTATCTTTCTCTCTTTCTTTTTTTNCAACATTGCAGGCTTCAATTAAAGTCCTTTTTCCTCCCCCCCCCCCCTTTTTTTTTTTGGGGGGGGGGGGGGGAGCATTATCTGTGCATGCTGCCGTTCCTTGTGGGTTTTTTTTCAGTGTGGCAATTTTTTACACTTTCAGCTGCAAAAGCATTACAAGTTCTGCATTTTTGAATGAACACATTTTGCCTGTAGTAGACAACCTAAGCTTACAAGTAAAAGGAGCCGTCTGCCTTTACTTACAAAGTGAGCGTAGGACCGAATGATCGGCTGCCCCTCGGAAAAACGTGTCATGAACGTCCCGGGCTGGGTTTATTGCTATTAATAATGACATTATAAAATTACATTCTCAGCCCCTGAGAGTAAACACTTATAATATAAATGCACGATTGTGCCGAACTTTCCCAAAAACCTTTAGCCCCCACATACCCGCATAAAGCACATTTTGCTTTCTCTACTTCTGCAAAGACGAAGCTGTCTTTAAATTATCCTAATGTTTGTACTTAGGTTACATTGGGAAAAATAGCTTCATTTGGTAAAGAACTTCAGCAGAATTTTAGGTCATTATATTTAAATTTTATCCTAAAAGTGTTTTTGCAAAACAGGCTAAATTGCTGTGTATGTTAATTATAGAAAAGTTATAGTCCTCAAGTATGAGGAATAACCTATTTATTAGCAAACTCTTGACATTAATGAGGGCAAAGGCTGCACTAAAGGACTACATCAGTGGCTCCATCACTGCTACTTCTGGAGGGTTTCCACTGTACAGACTGTCTTTATATTTCAGCAGAAATTACTATGTCAGCGCACTAGAAAAGGACGTTCCTAGTTACCGTGACGTGCACAAAAAGCAGACTTGGCAACTCCAAATTAAGCCCACTGGCCCGAACTTTGTCTTCTTACTTCATGTGGACTGTTGAGGAGCTGAGATGTACCCATAGGTTTTTCAATTCAAAAGGATTCTGGTGTCTGTGGGTCAGACACTAGGCAGCATATTGCTGAGTTTTCTGCTTGCATGCCCCAGAGGCTATGGAATTTAATGGAAATTGCCATGTACCTGCCTGAAAGGAGGTTGTAGCGAGGTGGGTGTCAGGCTCTTTTCCCAAGTAATAAGTGATAGGACAAGAGGAAACAGCCTCAAACTGCGCCAGGGGAGGTTTAGATTGGATATTAGGACAAATTTCTTCACTGATGGGGTCATCAAGCCTTGGAACAGGCTGTACAGGGAAGTGGTTGAGTCACCATCCCTGGAGGTAGTGTACGGTACTTAGGGACATGGTTTAGGGGTGGACTTTGCAGTGTTAGGTTAATGGTTGGACTCAGTGACCTTAAAGGTCTTTTCTAACCTAAATGATTCTGTGATTCTATGTAGAACTCCTTGGTGTCAGGAGCAACTGTGGAACCGAGATGAAATGTGAATTAAGCCTCAGCAGCTTCTGAACTTTAGTTGTTTGTTTAAATCAACTTCCTCAGCTCTTGAAGGATGTTCTGATTCAACTAGAGAAGGAAGAGTAAGCTGTGTTTTGGTTTCATACTACCTCAACTAGACTAATTTAAGTTTTACAAATATATATTCAAGGCTTGGCCAAAATATCAAAAATAAAATTGCTAAACAATAACAAATATTTCGAAAGGTGCTTAATGCAGCATTTGGTTCCATTCTTTTTAAAATTGCAAATCAGCATGACTAATATTAAAAAGGCCTGTTTCTAAATGACCATACTGGGCAGAAAGATTCAGAGGAAGTTAAAATAATCTATTCTGCATCTGCTCTTTTTCTCCTCCTCCATATCAACTTTTATTTATATGAAAAAGGCACGGAAAACTGTATTAAAGATTAGGTGGATCATAACCTGCCTTCTAGCTCTCCCAGATCTTACCTTAAATTCAAAACTCTATTTCCAGAATTTAGTACAATTGTAGAGTAACTTATCCATAAACTGGATTTCTTTGTCATACAGTACCTTGAGTTAATATTGACCTTCTGACTAAATTAATATGAGCATAAAAATGTTCCTTGTGTTGCGTGCCATCTCTAAAGAGTATCCCATGAGATGGTCCTGGACTCTGTAGCTAGACAAAATTTCATGTTTAAAAATAGGACAAATATCACATAAAATCTTGGCAAGGACTTTCTGTGGAGCGATGTTCTTTAGGATTAGCTCTAAGAACCCCAGGGCTTTGAATTAAGAATGATTATTATTCTGGTAATGTAATGCAAATTCAGTAAAAAGGCCAGTGACATTCTGGGTAAATATTTGTCTTATAAAATAGCTTACTGTCACCAAAAAAGAATATCTTACAGAGAAGGTCATAGGATTTGGATTTTTTTTCTGAATTACAAGTAAATATACAGATGGATATAATGTACTTTTATAATTATGGAAAAGCCAGTCTTATAACAAAACAATATACTGAAATGTGTACATATGTTTGTGTGTGGACAGACAGAATTACAGAAGTCTATACAAGAGTACGTATCTGGAATGTCAAGATAATAATCTTCTTTATCCAGGGATTAATTACGGCATTTAGAAAGTGCATAAAATGGCATAGCTTGACTCACCCAGAACACTGCAACCTCCTATCTGCTTTTGCATCACAACGTACCTCCCTTCTGTGTCCATGAAATGCTTCTGCTTACATACAATGTCCAGGTTTGTCATTAACTTCTGAGCTCCTCTTTGTGGAACTCAGACAAGTGTTTCCCATTACTGTTTGGCTGCATAGCTTTTTTACAAACCTGTTTTCCTATTGTCCTCTTCTATTTCCCTCAATCTCTCAGTGTTTTGTTTTGTTTCTAATATTTATTTTTTTTTAATTTCCTCTGCATGCCAAAAATCTTATTAATTTTATCTCTCTGTGAAATGTAACATTTTGTCCATTTAATTTGATAGAGGATCTTTCCCAGTGGATCTGCATATATGTCTTATTTAGAAAGATCACAAGTTCCGCATAACAATGACTATGTCTTGTTATAGATTCATCCTCACAGTTGAAACATCTGCAAAATTTGGTTGTTCAAAACCTGAATCATTTGATTTGGGTATTGCCAGCCTTCATTTACAAATGAAGGACTTTTTAATGAAGTCCTTTCTCCAAGCAGACTCAAACAAATAGAAGAATAATTCCTCTTTAAAATTATTCTCACTGTGACTTTTTGTCTGTAAAGACGAAGCACTTTTAAATTCATGCTAACCATACTCCTGGCACTACTGCGATCTGCTGATTAATTGTAAAACAATTTTAAAAGATGATATGGACATAGGACAGCTATAACCTATCGACCAGGGAATGCACTTTCCTCTGCCTCTGGCAGACGGTCAACTTTACAACAGAATAATTATTTTCATTTTCAGTGTATCATAGTTATTCACTACACATTATTTAATGACAACAAATGTAATAAATGAATATTTGCTTGCAAGCACAAGAAAAGAAGTAAGCATAGTCAGCAGCATCCATACTGGCTGGCTGAAAATATTTGCTTTAATCCTCCCCAGTAAATTCCTTATTCCTCATGAAGTCCTCAGAAACCATAAGTGAAACTGGGAATTGGCTATTCACTTGCTACCTTCTGCTTCTCACCTTTCACTAATCCAGCTCCATCAAGCCAACATTTTCTGTATCCAACCAGCTGCGCCACTTTATCCTTATTGCAGGACACTAGAAAGAAAGAAATGCAAATTTTAAAAGTTTCTGTTCTTTTTATCCTATTTATCTGTTTTCTTGATGCCCTCATCCGCCTCATGGCCCCGGTTAACCCTCCTTCTAGTGCCACCTGCTGCAGCTTTATTGGTATTACAGGTTTCTCTTTACAGCATCTAGTCATAACATGCAGCTGGAGAATGTATCTTTCTAATGCAAACTGAACTCTTTCAAGATCATGTAAAATCTGCTTCCCAAAACTACTAGCAACCCTGTAGAAAAACACGGCTGTAATTGTCAGCAGAGACTGCAGAGAGCAGAAATGCACAAAGACAAATATAAACCAAAAATAAATGAGCAGAGTCACATTACACTGGGTACACTAATAATGAGATTTGGAATATTTAGCCATTTGTAAGACAAAATAAAATTCATATCCACCTAATAATACGACAAATATTTTTTTAAATCATAGATCTCTATAATAGGGATGGCATAGAGTAAAAAATGCTTGTCAGAAATAAAGGCAGCATAACTACTAGTCTTCACGTTATTTTTTTCCCAGTAGGGGCAGAATAGTACAGTTTGTCTTCTGACTGCAAAGCTGCAAGTTTCTGTTCAGGGTGTATTGGTTAAAAAGAAGAAAAAAAAAAGCTATCTGTGTGTGGCACATTTTACAAATTATTGCAGCTAAATATGACTTCATTAGGGATTTAAAACCTATTTCTTTTTCAGGTGAGACACAGAACCTAGAAAGAAGCAGACGTGGCTCCATACACCTGCAGGAGAAGAATTCACTCCCTTAACACTGTTGTAAATGTGGGTTTGAAGGATGGAACAAGATATGTGGCTGCACAGACAGTTTATCTACTGCTGCTGTCGGATCATTCAGATTTCTTACCTGAAAGGATGCAGTGAAAATCCTGGAGGTACCTTTTTTGAGGTTTTGTTAAAATAGTTCCTTAATGAATCTTCTAATTTCACAGGCAAGAGTTTTATTCCTTCCACAGTAAACACTCTTGCGTATCAGGGCTCCTAATACAGGAAGTCACAGTTTCAGTACAGGGCACAGGAGAATGAAGTTACGCATCTTTTAATAAACATTTTTAACAACACACATGAAGGACGTAATTTGTAAAAGGATAACATAAAAAGTAATTTGTAGAAATAAAAGAAATGGGGTGATAATAAAAGGAAGCATGAAAACAGTCTTGCAGGACTTGATACTAAACTACTACTGTGGCTTTGCTCCTAGGTGGAGCATGTCTTGAAGGACAGAATAATTAAAGACTAGAAGATTGAAAGGGGAAAGTAATGTCATAAAACATAACATGAATTTAACAAAGGAAAATCATGGTACACTAAATTGATAGCTCTCTTTGATATCTGATTCCTTCCTAAAGGAAATAAATACAGATTCTTGGCATAGTGTGCATGTGACTTTGCTATAGTTATGCTGTTTCTTTGATGATGTAAAAAAGATGGAGCATAGCAAAGAGTATGTGTAATGAATAAGAGGGAAAGATGGCAATGGAAGGGGCAAAAAGGTATCAATATATCATTAAAGTATAAGCCTTGTTTAATATATTCAGTTATGGCTACAGTGCAAATATGAGGAACAGGCTTGTGGGGCTGGTGGTTTGGGAGATGTTTAGGAAAATATAATCAGTGTAGGAAAGGTCTATGGTAACATACACAAGCACAGGATGACCTTCCTGAAGAATAAAAGTTAAACAATATGCAATAGCAGAATATGCAGAATGTGCATTATCTAAGGCTGATAATGATGACATCAGCGGTTAGTTCTTTAGCTGGACGCATGTGAGACTAGCAAGGTCCTAGCTGAATCAGCCNAAAAAAAAAAAAAAAAAAAAAAAAAAGAGCAATCATAACACACACCAGGGAGGAATTTGTAGTGGGAATGCAGTGTAGTAGTATATTACAGTAGGAAGGAAAGTTACTGAGCTGGGAATGGAGGGAGAGCCAAAGGGCCTGATAAGAAATGAACAGAGGATCTGGGGAATCCCTCTCCCTGGTTTTGTAGTATTGTGCTAGGGTATAAAAACATGGATTTGAAAATCTTCAGGGGCAGTAAAGAGCTGAGAACCCAAGATCCATGCCCTGGATTGCAACTCCAAACACCGGAAGTTTTGGAAAACTTTTCAAACAATGGAATAACCCCTGCTCCATTTTCCAAAGGAGACAATTAAATCTTGGAGAACACTCTGGGCTGTGACTCCTGTTTGATATAGGCATGGTCATCTGGCTGAGAATCAGTCTGTGAAAACTTCAGTAGGAATAGTATATTAAGATTATTCCCTTACTCTACTGCTCCACGCAGACTAACTTAGGTCATCGCCCACTGACTGTTCAGGTTGGTGCAATTCTCATTCACAACTAGCTACCTCTGAGCATCAGATAGGGAGCTTAGCTGCCTGGCTGAAATGTGGAGATTTCAGGCACCTGAAAGTCAGATGTGGAGCTGCTTGTTCTCATCATGCCCAAGGATATGGCTACACAGACTGATGCAAATAAGACTACAAAGCATCCAGCCTGGAGCTATCTTGTGACTGTCTACTCAATGTCTAAGAAATGTAGCTCAGGTCTGTCTGTACCTGTTTGAGAAGATATTGCCCGGTTTTCTTTGTATATCAAGCCTAGTTTTCATTGCCAAGAAAGCAGAGTCACAAAACTATGATTCCATAATGAGCATGGGTTTTATTCCTCCATGAAAAAGACAACCCTTCTTGAAGTAGAAATATTAGGAAGGTAAACATGAATATATTTTTTATATAAAATTTGTTTAGACCATATGAAAAAACTGCAGCACTTTTAGACTTTAGTTATATGTAACTGTTTCAAGTTCAAAATCTGTTAATTTAGTGGAAATCAGGCAAAGGTTCAGTTGCTGTACAACACAAGATATAACTTACACAAGCCTGATTTCCTCAACGTTAGGAGAAAAAGCCATGTAATATGGTTTCTGTATCTTAATTTGTGTGAAATTGTTCATTTGCCAACAGAATATGTGACTGCATTAGGATACAAATTTTGTGCTTTGTTGAAGCAATGTGTAACAGAGAAAACACAAAAGAAGGCAGTAAATAGACTTGTGCAAGTTGTACAAGGTCAAAGATATGGCACTCAGCTTTTTCCAAAATGTGAATATCTCTGAACGGAATGGGCAGGTCTCACCTGCATTGTCAGCACTTAAGGTAAGCTGCAAATAACCAATGTTTCATTGATCTGGACTACGTTTTACAGACTGGGGTCAGACTCTACATACTGTAGGTTAACTGTTGCTGACATTGTTCAATGCATTAAGACACAGACACAATTCTCTGAAGGGAAATTATTTTGTTCCTTTTTTTTTTTCTGTAGATATTATTTTGCAGGCCGGTTCTTAGTTCCCTCTTTCCTTTGTTATATCTCTCTAGGTATTACAAGCGAGGTATCCAGCCTGAACGTGCAGATTTGCTTACATATGGTTTAGTAGTATAAACATCACATGATACTATGAGCAACTCTTAATATACCAGTGCCAACCTGGTAAATATGATCATGATCTCTTCAAGGAGTAGAATTTTTTTGCAGGTGTGTTGCAGGTAGATAGTCTGCCTTTATTTCATTGTGAAACAGAGGCACTGAGAGGAAGAGACATTTGGGATATGAGCACTGACAGAAGGATTAGCCACCACATGAGTACTTCTCCCCATCCATTTCAGGGAACAATCAAGCTCTTGCAAAGGCTGTTTCTTTCTGAATGTAAAATGAGCAATTGCCTTGTATGATTCTCTTTTATATAAAACCAAAAAGAATAAATTCTTCTTGTGCTCTTTTTATTTTTGCAGACATGACTGGACAAATGCACTCACTTATTTAAGCTGCCCTTTTTGCTGAATACTGCATCAAGTATCCAGACCAGCTCTTGTCTGAGAATGAGAGATCCATGGGAATTATGTATTTCTGTTTGATCTCTAGGGAAATCTCATGAGATATAACATCTCAAAGTCCTGGGATGACAAACAAGATGCTAATGAATCAGAGGTGCCTAGCAGCTTTTCCCAGCTATTATTCTATCCTTTTTCCACTTACTGCCAGCAAGACTTTTCCTGCAATATTAGCAAAACAACAAAAAAGGCAGTAACTGGTTGGTTTAATATACAGTATCACGTAGTATTGCCTTGTTTTCTCTAGTGCTCAATACTTAGCCTCTGCAGGCTTATCTTTCTCCTCATCCTGAAGGAAGTACTTGTCTTTATAAATGCCTCATGCTATGCTGCCACTGCAGTTTGCTCAAAGCAGCATTAACTTCTGAGTCCAAACATTGGTGTTCTTCGAAGCAAGAACTAATACACAACCAGGAAGGCTGCAGCAGAGCAGCCACTAAGCCTTCCACATTGCTAAGAGGAGAGATGCCTCAAAGGAGTACTGCAGAAGCTAGGCATCTCTATCTTTGCACTAGGAATCAAGATTCCGTTCAGATCCTCACATTTGATGCAATTACAAGGAAGATTATATTCTTTAGGCCTTCCATTCTGTCATTTATCCCTCCTGAAACAGTAGATAATGCTCTGAGTTTTCCACAAATCAAGGTTTAATATTGATCTTTCTCAGTGCTTTTCCCGTAGAAGAGAATGATTTGTCTGTAATATAACCTTGATTGAGCTATGCGTGCCCCTGCTGATATCAGCAATACTGCTAGCGCAGTTAAAAACTAAGCAGGGTTAGGAAACATGTAGATTTTATGGAGATGTTGAAGAACATAAGCAAATGACAGACAGACTGACGAGTGTAGACATTAATTTTGTGATGCTGGAAAGGACTGTAAGGTAATCCTACAATCAGCCAAAGCAATATGGTAAAGTTTTGGTCTTATTTACCGTTTCAGAAGTACGAAATGAAGAAGACCAGACATAAGTTCCTGGGATTTAAAAATCAAAAAACAAAACCCAAAACAACACAAAACCCAAATCCAACAAAAAAAGAAGAGAACAATTTTAGGGTTACTCCTAGCTTTACATCACTAGAGAGGTGATGTCTTTCTTTCTCTTCTGCAGAAACTCTCCAACTTTAATTAAACCAAACTGAAAGAGGGCCTATACTCACTCTAATCCCCAGTCCTGCGTTTGTTCTGGGAGCCCACACAGGGATGGCAACATAGTGAAAGCCATCTATACTGGTGGTAAGTACTTTCTTCAGCAGGAAAATTCTCTCCCTTCTCCTGTAACCCCTTTACAAACTTTAGACACACAGCCATTGTAACACAAGCCACTATTTGTCCAGTATCTGATAAACAGAGATTACAAAAGGATGGGTTTTTTTTACTTTTATAAAGTCCTTAATACAAAAACCCTACAGAAAACTGAATAAAATCATAGCCAGTGTTGTATACTGATGGAACTGCTTATTCATTTCTATATTGCATATGATCAGACATTGGTCTCATATATGTCACGTTTAGTATATTTTATAGTTGTTCTCTTCTTTTGCTTTTTCATGTTTTAATAATAGGGAAGAATCAAATTGTATTCAAGAGGGTTTTCTGTGTTTTGAAATGCAACTTCATCATGAACTTTCTGAATGAAAATGATAATAAGATTTTTATTTCTTTTATAACATATATAGGAAATAATGATAATTAAAACCTGGGACTTTATATTGAGACAGAGTAATGAGCTTTCACTGATTTGTAACTTCATATGAATAATGCTTATTTTTTGCTTTTAATGTGTACATAGAAAAGAACTAGTTGACAACTGATGAAACCTTTATATGGATTTGGTTTCAAAATTCCCCATTAGGTGATATTTCAAGAATGTATTAATTTTTACCTCACACGATTTAAGTGTCAGAACTTCAGAATATTTGCACATAACAAAAACAACACAAAATGATCTGTCTTGTATCTGTTAACAGGACTATGCTTCTAGTGTTCCAGTCTTAGTCACACAGGTATAAATGAGAGTTTTATTAAGCTAGAAAACTGAACCTTTGAGAGAAGAGCAATACTAAAAATCATAACCTTTAAAATCTAGAATGACATCTTCAGAACAGGTGTCTATGATTAAATTTCTGTTACCACATATGACATTAAAAAATTATTAATCTTGGATATCAAGGAATCGATAAATTATTGATAATTTGACTAATTAAAATAACTAACTTCACTTGGATACTGGCTTAAAATGTGATTTCCCAGCCTTTGGAAATGAGTTAACTTCAAAGTTTCAGTTATCTTTAGTAAGAGCAGAGGCATAAGCCAATAATTTTGGTACTAGTCTAATACAGGCTATTGAGTATACTTTGCTGGCACAGCTTTCCTGAATAAGTCTGAGCCATTTAGGGCAAGATCAAAGGAAGCTATCAGAGACTTATGATTTAGGTGTTGCATCCCGAACTGCAGAGCTACAAAATTCAGCCATCCGCTAGTCCTGAAATCACCTTTAGTCCCAAAACTGTCTCTGTCTTCCCACGTTGAGCACAAAAGTGGCATTCTCATACATGACTGAGCTCCAGAATCAAAGCATTCACCCTCGTGTATCTTTCATAGGTCAGTTATAGCCAGCGTCTAATGCACGTGCAAGGGACTTAATAATCCACTAAATATATTAGTGTCAAAAATATCCATTGCAAACTGCAGTAGCTTTGGCATTCTGTCATTCCCTTTTTACAATAGCCTGAAGGTTGGAGCACTTGCCCCATGAGCCGAAAACACCAAGCAGCCTCAACAGAAATTGAAGGCACAGCTGTCTGCTTCTTAAAAGGTTGATTTTGAAAGGTAGAGGACAGTGTCTCCCATTTTCTGCAGCTATTCCATTGTCAAAAAAAGTAGTTTCAGATTTCTTGGCCAGTTAGTAATGAGAATAAGTGCACAAGCAAGGGCAATGCTGCAGCCTAGGAGTCAGGGGAATGCATCTGAACTCCCCTTACAGCTTCCTGGACTGGCTCTGTCTTCTGCGTAGTGACTGCTCTGTGCAGAGTGCAGAAACAATTCCCACGTCAAGGCTCCAATTTTGCTACTCAGCTCTACCACTGTCACCTATGTTTTAGGCACAGGGAAAACCATGGAATTGGGCCTTATGCCTGTCCTAGTTCCCTCCTCTTTTTGAAAATACATATAACTGATATCTTTTCATGTCTCAACCTGTGTAAAGGAGAAAACACTGTTAGTTTTGAAGTGCGTGGACAATGCAATAATGAAACCGTTTAAATGCCAAAGACAAATAAATTTAGTAATGAAGTTTTTAGTGAAAATACTTCTTATGTCTTTGTGATAAAGTATATTTGGTTTGTTTATACATTTTAAGCACAATTATATTATAAAAACTTAAGGAAGCTGTTAATAGGATTGACAATTCAGAAATATATATACATATGAAGTTGCCTCACATTTATGGGACATAGTAACTGTGATAAAATTCATCTCTCTTGAAGCAACCTCTTTGAAAGCTTACACTTTAAAAAGCCCCAAGGTATATTTTATGGTTTTCTTAAAGCTGCTCACTTTTCTTTTCCCTCATTTACAGGATCTTTATATTGGTTTGTTATGATAACCAGTAAGAGAGGTTGCTACTTATTCTTTACTACTTTTATACTTTTCTCCTGCATGCCAGGATTATCTTCAAGGAAATTAAGCTCAGGAAATACTATAGTAACACATACAATAGAACTATCATGGGGAAAAGCAACACAAGAACCAAAAAAAAATACAGCAAGACTCTGCAAAGGAGACTCTATGTAAGTCTGCAAAATAGAATATTTTTCTCATTCATTTCAAAAATAAATTAATATATTTATTATAGGTATGATCTAATTCTGTTTTTCTAATACAGCTTTTTAGGCTGAAATATTTATAAAAGCACAAGTTTTGGGGATACTTGTAAACACATACACAATAAATCCACTTTCAGAAGTAATCCTGATCCAGAGTTTAGATGACATCACTGGAAAGCATTCCATCAGTTTCAAGGGGTTTTTGCCTAGGCCTCAACTGGGTCATTTAACCTAACAAGCGTGCAGTTAGGGCTGACAAATTATGTTCATATTTTAAGAATCAAACAATTGAATCTGTTCAAGCACCATTCAAATCAAAATTTAAGTACAGAAAAGTTTATGTAATTTTTTAAGTAAAATAATTACAAAAAAGTTGGTTTTGAGAAGTATAGGAAGTAAGGTAATTAAAGCACGAATTTTTAAGTGAGTGGTACTTTTGGCCTCTCATTCTAATTTAAGTCCCATTCTAGAATATTTTCAAGTAATTTAAACACAACGGCTTTGAATGACCTAGTGTAGGTGAGCTTTCAGGGCTGGTTGTTCAGATTCACAGGTGCCTCCCGTTGTTTAAATACAGGCTTTCTGACAACACAGATTAAACACATAATTTTAAAATGTAATTTTTACATTCTACGGTAGAAACGGAGTACAAGCTTCTGGGGGAAGGAAGGCTGATGTGTGAGACTGAAAAACAGTCTAGATAGAATACAGTGGAGAGATTACTGAGCAGTAGGACTGGCCTTGTTTTAAGACAACCTTTTCTCTACTACATGTTGTATTCAACTTATTTTACTGGCATTTTTTACATCTGCAATCTGTATGGCACACAAATTGGCTCTTATTATCTTGAAATAAAACACACAGGGAACTATTACATGGGATATGAATGAAAAAAGAAAAAAAAGAAATATAAATGTGTATAAAATGTCAGAAATTAAATACAAAACAAATTGATACCTGTAGCTTGATGCCTAATGTAACCAACATGTCTTTTTCTAGAAACATCCATTACCACAATCTCAGAATAATCATATTCTAAATGTGCAAGAAACAGAAATATCTGGAAAGAATATATAGCACCATTTCCCTCTCTGTCTTAAATTTAAATGTGACAAGATAACTCCTCTCACATGACAGTTGTACAATTTGGAAACCCAGGTTTTGTATTATCCTTTTTTAAAAACAATTCCTTTCATCTTCAGTTTCTACCATCTGCAGACAACCATGGCCAAAGATGCTTCACTTTTTTTAGTCAACTCTCTAGAAGCTGTAAGAGAGCTGATCTAGGAGATCAGTCATGACAGTCATAGGGTCAACAAATGTTGTGCAATACACTCAGAGAGCTAGCAAGGTCTGAGATGAATAGATGTAAAGCCTGTTCCCAAATACAGTCTGGATATAATGAGAAGTGGGGAAGGGAAGGGGGACTAGGATAAATTGCAGAAGTTTAAAGACCAAGATATGAAAGAGGCCTAGGGGAGACAGATCTGGAACAAGCAGAAGATGAAGTGGATTGTGTAGAAGGTGTCTAAAGGAAACCAAAAGACTTTGTACCCAGTAGGAAACCTTTAATCTTGGGAACAAGTTTCCCATGTGTCAGTGTTCCTCTGCAAGAAGTCTGTGAAGCTCATAGCCAAAAATTTCTCATTTCAGTAGTGCTCTACACAGAAAGTATCAACCTACTAGTACCAATAGATGCTGAACTCTTTTGTGCAGCACAGTCTACAGTGGATGTAAAGACAGTCCCAGCTCTGAGATTTCAGTAGTTCTTTCAGTGATTACGTTTCAGTATTAACAATGTTATCCTAACAGCTGTTATTAAGGTGCCTGTGTGAATATAATCGTGTGAAGGTATGTGAACGTTCAAATGAACCAAAGAAGCATTTCACAAAAAGTCTTTGGTTTGATTTCTAATTCCAGAGCAGTTATTTTGCTATTCAAGCAAAAACCTACTTACAAGGGCAGCACAATGCTCAAAGTGTGATTACCTCTTCCACAGAAGAGTAACAATATTGTGTCAGAAATCTTTAAATGACAAAATACACTGTTTTCCCATTTTAGCATTTTCAGAATGACTAAGCTTCTAATAAACTAAACAAATGACCAGCCTTACTGAAGACCTCTATCTACACTCCCTTATTCTTCAAAAAAGTATTTGTTTTCCTAAGAATATGCTTTCTTTATGACATTTTTATTCTTTCCTGTCTGAGTTGGTTTAACCTACGGTAACTTTATCCCAGCAACTTTATCCCTTAGTGCTAATTGAGGGGCAGAAAAATAAGTAAACCAGAGGTTTGGGGAGATTAAAGTGTATTGAGCAAAAGTGTTACCAAGCATTCAGTATTTTCTTAAATATTTGTTCCAGAAGTAAGCAAAAGTTTGCATGGTTTCTTATGTTTTCTGAATCATCGTCTCATCACTAATTCAAATGTGTACAGCCCTCTGTAGAAGTACATTCATGGGCTAAAGGTAGAGCTCAACCAATTATTCCCAGCAAATAACATACTCACTACATGTACGCATTTTCCTGACATTACAGAGAAATCATGAATATAAATTTATAAGTGCAAATTATATTTATAAATTTATTATGCAACAGCCACTTACCCTTGACAGTGTCCAGGCCATTTTGTACAGTTTTAATGCCCGCTGCTCCAGCTTGGACATGGACGCCTTTGGATTCTGAATATGATCTGCGGCGATCCAGAAAAAAGATGCTGTAAAGGTGATCTATATGTTTTTATATGCATGCCTAATAACAGGAGAAATGGCTAGCCAGAGGTCTGTGTTTAATTCTTTGCTTAGTCTGTGAACATGCTTCCCACATATTCTCCATCTTCCAAGACAGTATTGCTTCTGACTTTGAAAAAAGAGTATTTAGTGTGAAATTCAGGCTCTAAAACAGGCATCAGATCCCTTGCTTGTGAAAGTCCTAAGCACTAGTTTGTTTGTTCCAGCTTATTCTTTTTTACACTTTGAATCTTTTATTTTTGCTGGAGTCATCCAGCTTCCAGTGAAGGAGTGCACAGTGCCTGTTCTTTGCCTTTGAGATAGCATAACAGCTAAGACATAATCCTGTGCAGTTGGAAGATAAAAACTGGAACCCTGTCAGATGAGGAACAATAGACAACCACAGTTTTCTATCACCTAGGGCAACAGTCCTGTGAAAGATTGGTGGCTATGGCATCATACCAAATTAGAAGAAACAATAAAGGTGGGATTTTATTTATTTAAAAAAAAAAAAATCCTAATTTCTTCTCTGGAGGAAAAAAAAAAAGAAAATTAAAAAAGCGTGTTAGGATCTTGCTAGATTCAACACATCAATTGTTTTCCTTGAACATTGTGATTCATGCCCCTACAGCACAGAAACACAGGTTTCCACATTAAAAAAATAAGCAAGCAAATAAACAAACAAACAAAAAACCACTTCATGTTTAGTGTTTCTTAGATAAAGTTTGCACTTTTTAGGTTGTTCCATGTCTGGTATGAAGAGGTTAAAACCCAGATTTGATGTTCTGTGTGGCCATTTGGAAGACAAAGTGCTTAAAATTAGGCACAGAATCCACTACTTTGTTGACACCTACATCATTAATTGACCTAGTTTCCAAGTCTTGTGTAAATAATTCTGAGGCTTGCCACTGGAATTTTCGGAAAAAAACCCAGTACTGGCCTGACATCATTCTGTTTAACAGCAAGAGTAAAGTTCTGATTTCATATTTGTAGATATTAAAAACCACTATAGAGCATGACTCAACACAAAAAAAAGAATTCTAGCTAGGCTTATAATGTTTTCTGCATTTCTTGTACCAGTGGCACTGTATACACATATTTAATAATGATGGCAGTGACCTCATGCTGTTTGATATCAAAACTCAGATTATGGAAAATCAGCTTCCCCTACCTATTTTTGTAGCTGTTGAAGTAGGTCTCACTGCAGCATAAAACAGAATAAAAACAGGCTGTACTGATACAGTGTTTATAATTAAAAAATACAAAAGATGACTGTGAAAGCAGCCTGCTCTCCTTCTAATTGCAAATATCTATTAGTGGAAGTGGCACCATACAGGACAGCCAAATGGTACATAAATATTTCCATTTGACCATTACAGAAATGAGTCTTTTTGACTGGAGGAAGGAAAAAGAAATTGGTTCCCTGACCATACATAACTTCCTGTTATAACAGTATGTACCACATACATTGATTTTTTTTGCTTATATCTTCCAGCAGCTTTAGATACTTCATATTATCCAGAGCCCAGTCCTTGAGTCACAGTCTTTGCCTTCATTTCCCGTACAGCTTTGTGCCACAGAATGATAATCAGCTGAATGGATGCCTATTGGGAAGAGATCCAGAGTTACAGGTAATATCCCTGCAGTCTCCATGTCTCCCACAAGTATTCTTTGATGACTGAAGTAGTAAGGGGCACTGCTTAAAGCACCTTCACTTGTATTCTCAGTTCTCTCAGACTGGCAGTCAAAACTGACACTTGGTTTCATTACAGGAGGTGTTCTTTTGATAAACAGTTCCTTAGTGATAATAGGAACAGCAGCAGAAGAGGAGGCCATATAAAATACATTAACCAGGCATTTTGACTGATGTTCTAAAACAAGCAAAACCTGCAGGGGGCAGAGCCGTAGCTTGCTTGGCTTTCTTTTCCAATTTTTGCANCCTGGCTGGGAAGAAACACAACACAAAGGAAAAAAAAAAAAAACAAACCACAACAAAACCAAACCAAACCAATAAAACCCCAAGATGTGCAAGGTAGCAATGTTGGCCTTGCTCTGATCACAAAGGATAAGGTGACTTATCGGGACAGAAATTGCCTAACCCTGCTTACTGGTCAAAAAGCAGATATTTCAATCTAGAGTACTCCTTTTCCTTTGTCCTTTACTCATATTCTTTGCCATTTGTCTTTCTTCTTGTTTAACTTCTTCCTTCACCACCAGCTTGTTGTCTGGCTCTTCCACCTCTGTATCCTCTATCTTGTCCCTGCTGGATTTGGTTATGAATTTATCCTTCTAAGAGAAAGTCTGCTTGGGTTGAGAATTATATGCAACATAGGAAACAGATTATAAAGCTAACCAACAACAAAATATGGGACTAAGCAGCCAGGGACACGGAGAGATACATATAGTGTTAAAGTCAAACTAAACCAGATATCTGAGGTGATTTTAGGAAAAGAAAAACCCTGTTGTGGTAAAACTTAAAGAGATGTCTCAGACCTAAATGTCCATCACCATGAAACCTATAAGGGTCCTTTAAAGGATAATTGCAGACCCTTTTGAATAGCTAAAGCCCTGTTAAGAAGCATTTAAAGGACGTAGGGGAATCATAACAAGATAAAGTACATGGATAGAAAAAAAAACCACCACAAAGATGATAGCGCATTAAAGCCACGATCTAATAACACATCACTTTTTCACACAATATGTATCAAAATTATTTACAGATTTAAAAGTTTATTGACCAAGTTTGGCAATGAAGGAAATGCCACTTAAACCATTTACCACAAAAGTCCATTCTGTAGAACAAGGATGCAAAATCAGGTCTTGTGCCTATTTGTTTCAGAAAATGATTACATGTTCTTCATAGCCCCGTGTAAAACTCTTCTATATATTTGATATAGTGAATAAGGATCCTTTTGGTCTTTATTCTGTCCTGTTGTGTGTGCTGAAGAGAGATCCCAGATTGCTAGCATTCTCCAATTCCTCCACTCAGAATAGATGCACATATCAAGTAAGCATGACTTTACTTTACAAAATACACAAGAAAAAGATTTTATTATGGCTGCTCGTGTACCATCTGCACACTTGTGTAAAGCTAGCTACAGTCAGTCCAAAACTTGTACTCAGGCATAATCATTTGAAATTTGTGATGTAAAATATTATCTGTGCAGTATCTGTGAATCTATTTATTGTTTTTCTGCTCAAAACCCAAAAGAGAAATAGAGACGTGTTACAGATTTTAATTTCACAGTTTAATTTTGCATTCCAAATACCTAGTCAAATTCATTGTTTAGTAGAATATCAGCTCTGTAAAAGGGAAAAGATAAATTCAGCCAGCTAAATCTGATCTCTGATCTCATGGTGATCTCCCCATTCATATATGTGAACATAGGAGATTCTACAGAACGACTCTACTGTATCATTTCATAAAGCTGCACTGTGAAATCTGTAATAATTAGGTTTTGATGGTTGGTGTTGGAGTAGATATTGATATTATAGATAAACAGTCTGTAGTGGTATGTTTCCTTTTTCAAAAAGCAAAACATCTACAAGGACCTCATTTTTGTTTTGATTTGTTCAGTAGCAATTACCTCTAGTATGAATGTAACAGACAGAAAATTGTCAAGTTAAGTAGCTTGTCAATTAGTAAAATAAAATGTAATTTCTAAAAAAAGTATTCCTCATTATATTGCTTTAAAAATCCACACATTGACCTATTCTTTCTCATCAGAATGTTCTAAAACTTCAATTTTAAACAATAACAAAAAAATGTTTTATCAGTTTTTGAAAGCGAGTGGATTTCAACTCCTTGTTTAATCTTTATTGTTCATTTCATGGAACAAGGTAAATAACAATCCAAAAATTCAAGTAGCACGGTAGAACTTGTTTTTGAGGTTAGGAAATAAGCATCTGAATATATAGATAATAGCCTGCATGGACACAGATTTACAGCTAACCCCAAAGCATTTTGTACAGTATATAACTAAAAGAGTAAGAAAAGCAAATTAAAGAGATAATAACTGCATGTACACTGTTCACAATAATTAAGACAGGTTTCCTTATGTATAAAAGTTTCTTTGAACTATCCTCACAACAGAGGTAGAGCTTCTCTTAAGTATCATAATAAGACCAAAGCAGAACTAACCCCTGGATGTTGTGGAGACCTAACCAATCTAGGCTGCCTTAGTAGCCTACAGAGTCACAGGCTATTCACAGCGTACTGGTGCCAGAAGACTAGATGCAGTACAGCCTCACAATAACAGAAGTACAAAGATGTCTTTATATTCGTCTCTTCCTCAGCTACAGCTAGGGATTTCTCTCACTGTGCTTAATACACTCCAGATCCATCCTAAAGGTGAAGTGCAAAACAATTCGAAAACACCAGCTGCTGCATTTATTTTGAAGATATGCATGCTCAAAAATGCTTTATAGTCACACACACAAATCAATACTTGACAGATTCACAGCATTTCTGGATGGTGTACAGGAACACAAGCGAAAAAAAACTCTCTGGGTAGGGATATCAGTGCATAAGTAAGTATGTAGGAACTGCTGATACATGTGCAACATATGTTATAGCTGGGCATGAAATGAACAGCAGAATACACACAGTTGCCTTGCACAAGTCACTAGGAAAAAACATACAGCAGAACTGAAACTAACCTAACCAAGTAAAAAGCTGGAGACGAGTGATCTTTAAAACATATATGTATGTTATAAGGATTTTAGGTCAAGCTTTTGATTATTTTTGCAAGACTGGTTTTCCAGATCTGATCGTGACTGAGTAAAGGAAGAATTTTATTTTTTTAAAGGTATCGGTGATTACAATATGAATTAGCATCACAGAAAAACCTCTTTATAGAAAAATGAGACCATTCAGTTCTCTAAAAGCACTTCATTACACCTTCTAGTTAGGTCCTATGTAGCCTAAGAAAATGGAGCCATGTTCATCTTCTATAAGGATTAAACACTTTCTTTAAACAAATTCATTTTCAAGCTTCAGTTTGTTTCTCACCATACTAAATCTTGGTTTAGCTGTACTACAAAGATTCGTACCACAAAAATTAAGTGCAAATCCTTTAGGAAACAGCGAGTAAAAGGCAGTACATGTACTCAGGATTCTAAGAATAGTTGGCTAGAAAGAAAGTCACACCCTTAAATATTTGAACATAGCGTTACAACCCGGGGATTTTCTGAGGAGAAGTAGTTGTCACATACAAAAATTCAGCGTGGGTGTTTACCCTCCTAACTCCCTGTCAAGGTGAATGTGGCTGATGTGTATTTCACCTTAATGACTGTGTGTAGCTCCTATTAACTTCAATTGCCTAATGGATTTGTCAAGAAGAACAAGGCCCTGGAGTCAAGTTGCAAAGTTTCCATGAATTTCCCTTGTCAGTTGAAGGTAAAATACAAAAATAATGTATTTACCTTACTTAGACAAAAATGAAATAATGCTAGATGCTACAAAAAAAACAGGAAAAATGTAGTCTTTTATACTGTTCCCTGTTTTACCAGACCATACTTTAATTTAAAATCAATTCACAGTCTGCTGAAATAAGTAGTGTTCATTTAGATGGGAAAAATTAGACAAATGGGAATTCAAGCTACAGATGTGCTAAACTATCCACTGGTAATTTCATCTAAAGATGCATCCGGATGGAAGACTAAGACTTCTGCACATCATTTATTGAGTTAAAATTTGTTCGCAGAAAATCATAGCAAGGTAAATTGCCAGAGCTGTGAAAAACAACTCATATTTTTGTTACTATGTTTTGTGAATGTAAATTCTACAGCTCTTATTTTGGAAAACATAAATTTCTTCTCCATCACCTCCATGCTTATTTGCCCCATGTCTGCTATTATGAAGTTCCTGAGAAAAGAGATATAAAACATGAAGACATGTAGATATTTACAGCCCTACATTTGCCAACTTTCAGCATAAACCATAAAAATATAAATTAATAATAATTATTATATGATCCATTAAATTTGAGAAGTTGTGGCAGTCTGATGAAGCTGCCACTGACTGGAAAAAGGGAAACATAACCCCCATTTTCAAAAAAGGAAAAAATGAAGACCCAGGAAACTACAAACAGATCAGTTGGACCTCTGTGCCCAGCAAGATCATGGAGCAGATCCTCCTCGAAACTCTGCTAAGACACATAGAAAATAAGGAGGTCATTGGTGACAGTCAACATGGCTTCACTAAGGGCAAATCAGGCCTGACAAATTTGGTGGCCTTCTGCAACAGGATTATGGGGTTGGTGGATAAGGAAAGAGCAACAGATGTCATCTACCTGGATTTATGCAAAGCATTCAACAGGACGCTGTCCCGCACAATGTCCTTCTCTCTAAACTGGAGAGACATGGATTTGATGTATGGACCACTCACTGGATAATGAACTGTCTGGATGGCCACACTCAAAGGGTTGTGGTCAATGGCTCCATGTCCAAGTGGAAACCAGTGACGAGTGGCAATCCTCAGGGGTCGGTATTGGGACCAGTGCTGTTTAATATCTGTGTTGGCAATATGGACAGTGCGATTGAGTGCACCCTCAGCAAGTTTGCCGACA
>RSEF01000001.1:124499710-124514481 GCA_003993805.1 Himantopus leucocephalus | reverse complement strand
AATCCTGTGGGAAACTGTGTCAAAAGCTTTACTAAAATCCAGGAAGACAACATCCACAGCTTTTCCCTCATCCACTAAAGTGAGTGAAGACCCTCTTCTTCCTTTCAGAAAGGTGAATCTCATCTGATGCCAGCAAACCTGATGCTGTGTAGGACACCCCATTATCAAAAAACCCAAAAATGTGGTGGTAACACCAGCCACAGAGCCACATATTAATAGACTGGGCCTGTCTGTTTCTTCCAGTGTCAATGCCTGCAACTGGAAAGATAGTGGCAAAAATAATCTGTGCTCCAGATTCCTTTACCAACTGTGCCAAAACCCTGAAGTCTCTTTCAATTGCCCTCGGACTACATGTTGCAGCTTCACCACCATGCACATGGAAGAGCAGTAGTGGGTAATAGTCTGAAGGCTGTATCAGGCTAGGAAGTTTCCTAGTGATGTCCTTAACCCAAGCCCCAGCAGGTCAGCAGACTTCCCTAAGAGGAGGGTCTGTCTGGCATATTGGACACTCTGTTTCCCTCAGAAGGGAGTCACTTACAACTATAACCTGTCTTTTCTTCCTCATGGAGGTGGTCATGATACAGTGGGTAGGCCTTTCTGACCTTGGCAGAACCTCTGGTGATGATGATCCACATCATTCATTGACTGACCTTCCGTATCCAAAGCCTTGTACCTGTTGTGCAGAGGCATCTGGGAAGGCAGGATTGGCAAGGAGGGGGTTTGCCTGCCACCCCGAGCGCAGACTTGCCTCTCTTCACTCCTTTCCTTTAAGGTACTGCCTTTAGACTGGCAGGGGGAGGATACAGGATCCCCTTGATCTTGTTTTTTTTCTGGTGGCTGTTCTCGTTTCTCACTCAGGGAGGGCAGAGCATGATTCCACCACTCTATCTCTTTCTCAGGCTTCCTGATGCTCTTTTCTACTTCCTTTCATAGCTCTGCCACCAGGCTGAGCACATTGTCTACCTGGTCACATCTCATACAGCTGTTCTCTCTACTGCTATCCGTTACCAGCGAAAGGCTGTGGCACAGCCCACAGGCTGAAACCTCAGGGATGCATGTTTTCGCAGAAGCTCTGTCTGGGTTGCCACATCCATTTTGCTGAGTGCAGAGGACCTGGTTTTCAGCGGGTGGATACCATAGCTGTGCTCCTTCTGAGAGGGTGACAACCCCCAGTTGAACTCACCCCTTGAGCTGGTAGGGTGACTACGCCCTTGCTGCATGCCCTTCTGTGCAAACTGATGCACCAGGCTCTGTTCACCGCACTCCTGGTTGCTCGCCTCCCCAGGCTGCTTTTTATAGGCATGGAGGGGGTCATGGTTACTCTGGCACTGCCCAGGCCTTGTCACTGCCTCCCATGAGAGCTGCCAGCTCCTGGCTGGTCTCTCCACTGCCCTGAGGTTTCCCTACCTCATGAAACCCCCCTGTGCACCGAGGTCTGCTGCTCCCCTAAGTGATACACATTTCAGGTGACTGATGCTGAAGGCCTCACAAGATGCTTCCTGGTATTGCCATGTTCCCATTCCTTGCCCATGATATGCCACCTTCCTTCAATAAATTCTTTGTTAACTCCAAAACATCCCCTCCTTATGCCAAGCACGATACCAGGCATGCTCAGGACCCTGTTCTTGATAGCCAAGGGGTTGCAACAGTCTAGAGATGCCCGTCACTTAGATGAGAGAGTGACACACTGACAAATTAAATATAATGGGATGCAGGACAGAATTCCTGCAATCAGATTTTTAGTTGTACCAAAGCAAATCTCAAAATGGCATTCAGTTAGAGTGAGAGTGTGGAATTTGCCTAGGTGGTGAGTGAACTCGAGCCTAAGTGCTATTTCTGGACTCTGTAATGTGAGAAGCCCAAAGTGGCTGACTCTAGCATGTACAGTGGAAGTTTTTTTCCTGACAACAGTTTAGCTCCACAGCTGCAAAACATTTTTTGGAGGACAAAGGCTATGGGAGATCTTCACAATGGAGGTCACAACTGTACTAAATAAAAAAGCATAAGGAGGCAGAAGAACCCAAAATGTAAGACTGAAGTTCAAACATAGAGCCGAATTGTCACTCAACAAGAGCCAGCATAGCTTCACTTTCACTAGCTTGGGTCAGCTCGGCCTTTTACTCCAGCACCAGAGTTTTATTTATGTACAGCCTCTGTCACTATCTGTTTGCCTTCTCTGATTGGAGTGGCTAGCTAAAACCTAAGGCCTTGCAAAGTATTTCCGTTAGGAAAAGAAGGAACATGGGAAGGACAGTAACTCTGTGATTCCATTTCCAAGGGAGATACAAAGTATACCTATCCTAGACCACAACAGGGAGTGGGAGTGTTAACCTAAATCCCTCACCTCAACCAGCACTTGAACAATAATCTCTCAGTTTCTTCTTGCCTTTCCCCTCAAACGAGGACTTTATGCACAGTTCTGCCTTTCCCAGAAACTGCTTCCTGAGCTACAGGTGGGAATGTGTCCCTGTCTGGGGTGGATGCCCTTTTTGTTCCAGTTTTCTGACTGCGTCAGCAAGCGTGAGGCTGTCAGACAAACTGGTGACCTGTCCTGAGGCCCAGCCTAGCCATTGCATGGTTTGCTAAGAGCCACATTCCAAGTAACACCCACGCCAGGGTGCCCTCCAGGATGATTGGTGGATGAAGTACCTACTGTCCAGACTCTCTCTTTCCTCCACCTCTTCCATCACAGCAGGCAGCCCAGGGAAGGAAGGGGCTCTCCAGTGGGCTGAGCTGTCTGGTTTCTGTACCCACTTTGGCTTGGTGCACTGTCTCATTGCACTTCCCCAGACTTAGCGTAAGCTGAACCTTCCTGCTCCTCTTGGCTGCAGAAATGAGGATTACTTGTTTGCTCCTTGCTGCAAGCCAAATGAGCCATCCCCAGGCTCAATGTGCCAAGGAAGGCTTCCAGCTGGCAGGAACACAGTGGCTCTTATTTTTCCTTGGCTGTCATAAATGCACAACACCTATTACAGTGTCTCATTTACTGCTCTGTCCCATCCAGGAGTCTATTCTCTATGATTTACAAGTTCATCTCCAGACATTTCCCCTGGCTCCTCACCCTGGCTCTGTAATCCCCATGTTGTTCAATGCACGCAGATAGCTAACACTTGAAAGGTACAGAACCACCTTTCCCAAAAGCAGAACTCAGACACTCAGCACCACTTGGGCTGACCTGTGCTTTCTCTTCTCTCTTGACAGGTCATAGCTGTGATGGGAAGTTTTGAGCACACATGGCTCTTCTGTTTTTCCGCTAAGGGAGGACTTCTCTATGCTGCAAAAAGGACTGCCGCTTTATCTCCAATAAGAACACTCTCTCACAAAATAGGACATAAGACTTTTCCTTTCTGTTTTCTCCCCTTTTTGCACTCTGGCAGGTGTGTCCTGGAGGCACACAGAGTAAACAAGACCCTGTTCTAGGCAGTGCTGAGTGGTGGAGCTCAGTAAGGGCTACAGGGAACATTTAGTTCCTGGAAGGTGAATGCTGAGGTATTGCATGTGCTCCATCCTCCCCTTGGCTCTGTGGTAACAGGAGCTGTATGCATCAGCCTGGCTGCACACAAACCAGACCAGCCACCTGCCCCTGGTGCACAGGGTCCAGAAGCAGAAAAGGGTGCTGGAAAAGGAGGTGGGTTGTAAAAGTCTTGTACTTACTGCATTTGCCAGACATGGCAGTTTCTAAGCAAAAATATGATCCCATTGCGCTGGCAGCAAGGAAAGTCAACCAGAAAAACGAAGTTCAGTCCTGAACTTAGCCTCTGCAAAAGTGGCTAAGTTCCCTCCTCTTTTTAGTAAGGAAAATGCTCCAGAAAAGCCTTTCAGTGCAAGTAGGAAGATTAGTCTGTGGGACTGTGGGACACATACTCATATCCTGCCTGGTCCTCTAACACACCAACCTTCAGGTCTCTGCAACCAGTATCACAAATACAGCAAACTTTTAAGAAAATTCCAGGGCCACCATCAGAAAACCAGAGCAGCATTCAGAAACTTGTGTGGTTTCCCCACGCTTGCCAAACTGAAGTCTGTCAGATCTTCTCCTGCCACCACACCCCCACTGCCCTGCATGTGTAGAGAAACATTTGTCCTGCTATGTGGGCAGCAATGGCCATCTCTAGTGATACCTGCAAGGTTGAAAAAGACACTGGATTCATAGTCTTGCACAGTAAGAAACTCTTTTGTGGGAAACACTGTTGTTTCCTCTCTCCTTGTGTTGGGACATTCAAATGGGATGCAGGCTTCCACAGGTCTATTTGCTTATGGTTATTGTCTTATTTTGGTTGGATTAGGAGAAGGTTTATGGTATCAATAATGTCTAAAACTTACATCAGGCTATCATAGACCAGTTAAGCCAGTTTAATTACAATGACAGCACGCTGCATGTGATTTGGCCATATGCTCTGCATACACCTGATGCTTTTATCTGTATTAAGGCATGCATTAATTACCTGAGGCATTTCTGCAATATTGAGCACAATTGCATGCCATCTCTGGCCTAAAAAACACCCCAAGTTTCAGTTACATTTATCACACAAGCCGATCATAGCAAACACAGTTGTCCGCTGACTTAGTGAAAGAAATAAATTGCAGGAAGTTATGAAAAAGGAAGAAAGTATCACTGAAAACAAGACAAATAAAGATAAAATCATTACTTAACTTTTAAAACATTATTATTTTTAAAATGTGGGTTTTTTCATTACAGAATCCAGTTAAAAACAAAAAGGTTTAGCACACCGAGGAAATTAGATGTTTAGAAAGGATCCCACTACTCCTCTTAAAAAGAGGAATGGGAGAAAATCCAATGAAAATGTAGATACCTAGCTCTCTTAAGACCCCTTGAAAGACCAAAGATGGTATACACTGAGTAGGCCGAAACTGTCAAGTGACAAGATGTCAGGTGTCCATCAAAAGATGAAACCAGTCTTGTCTGTTTTTCTCACACATCCATCTGGATAAACACTGGTACCCTGCCTACAAAGGTTATGTTTTTTCTGGCCCTGTTCCAGATAACTAAACATTTTCCCTTGCAACTTCTGATTTGATTAGACATATAAGAAATATGGTGCTTTCCTTGGAAAAAGAGGAAAACAAACACTTTTTGGCCCGTGGAGGACCTGTTCAGTTTCTGTCTCAGAAAACTATTTGCTCATAAGAAGGTGTGGATTATCTGTGGCAATTCACTGCTGTTCACCAGAGAACACTAACAACAGGTTACTAATCATTCCCCTTGCACAGCAGGGAGTCTCATTCCCATGCTGTGATGTTATTTCTGCTAAGTTTAATTTAATATTCCACCTTTGGACTCTTGCAGTCACTTGAAGAAGACTGAAAGCTCTAGCTTCAAAGTACAGATGCCAAACACAAGAAACAACTCTGCTAGGGTCCAGTGTGAAACCAACACTCCAGAACTCATGGTTGTCAAAATCGCCCTAGACAGATGACCCCAGTGTCACTTGAGAAATACTACCCAGGCTCTACCAGTGTGGCAGACCCAATGTGTTTGCACCATTGCCCTAACTGTCTAGCCTGTCTGCTTTCAGCAGAGCAAGGTAACCTATGACAGCCTCATTTGCTACCTGAGTAGTTAGTTGGAAATTTTCATGCTGCATGCTATTGCACGATATTGTGAATGGATTTTGGCAAGGAAGGAAATATTCAACGCTGTGGACACAGCATAGAAGGATGTGAAGAAAGGAACAGTAAGCCTTGCTTGAGGGTTTTTCTCCTTATTGAAAGAACTTCAGCCTTTCAGGGCTCAAAATTGAAATTTGCATTAAGTATTTCTTGCAACATTTGTCGCAAACATGCTGTTGCTCTACTTCTAAGTGCTGTATGATGAAGTGTTTCACTGGACCTTCATTCCTAGGAAGGCAGGTGGATTTTCAGGGTACCCTGCTATACTGACTCAGACTACTAATGGGAAGAAAAGCTATGGGAAACACTTCACACTTCCTATTACATATATTCATCCCAACTTGAGACAGAAAACATCATTTTGGAACCCAATTTTTATTTCATTTCTATGGATTCTAAGCACTATCCTAGTCAATGGACCTAGTCAAATAGAACTGATTCACATGGAAGGTCAAGGCTTTTAGGCTTAATTTTTATTTACATTTGGTTTTATTAAACTGAATGTTGCTGAAACTATAGCAATTTAGCGGATCACTTTGACTCCTTCAAAATTTTATTTCCCAGGGTGTATTACTCTGATGGAAATGTTCTATCCATCTCTGCTCAGCAGCCTATCAGTAGAAACAAAGCCATGAGCAAAGGTAGACTCTTCCTGCCTAGTCAATATACAGTGACATTCAGTTGGAAACCTAAACCACAAAACATACTGGTTTGATTCAGCAATATAACTGATTTCTTAAGGTGGAAGTGATTATAGTGGCTTCAGACACAGCCTTAACACAAATTAATGGGGTAGCCTAGTTCAACAGAGAGGATGATAACTGAAGTCGAGAAATGCAGGACACGCTCCTGGTTCGATCACTAACTTTTTGGGTAAAACGTTTAATCTCTCTATGGCTTTATGTCCCTCCTGCTTTTCCTTTTTTTTTTTCTCTTCTGAAGCAAAGCATTTTATGAAAGGACAGGTTATCCATATTTATAGCATCTAGTACAACAATGACAGACTTCTGTTGCAGGCTTTCAGAAAAATGCATTGTAGCACTGGAGATGTTCATAAGACCTCATAAATGATTTGCTGAACTTCCCAGACATCTCCCTTTACCATAGAATCATAGAATGGTTTAGGTTGGAAGGGACCTTAAAGATCATCTAGTTCCAACTCCCCTGCCACGGGCAGGGACAGCTCCCACTAGACCAGGTTGCTCAAAGCCCTATCCAGCCTTGAACACTTCCAGGGATGGGGCATCCACAGCTTCCCTGGGCAACCTGTAACGTGGGCATTGCCTGTTGTCTGACTGCAGAAAGACAGGAAGACAGGCAGTCTTTCAGCTGGAGTCTGCTGCTTGTCAGGGAGGCCTTTGCTACACTTTTCCCTTACCAAAGAGAGCTGTCCAAGACAAGAGTCACCAAAAGAAACAGTGCACAAGCTCCAGCAGGAAGGTTCAACTCTGGCAGTAAAGATTCTTCCATCCACATTCCAGGTTCTGCGATAGCCAAAGTCTTGGTCTTAACCTACACCAGAGAGATTGAAAATTTCCCCCCCACACACACCGGGGAACATTTTGGAGGGAATCCCTCTTATCTTCCTGGGAAAAGCCCTTTCCCACTCCTTCTAGACTGAAACATGAATGGGGTTGTCAGTGAAGAATGCAGGAGGAATGGAAGACAGGAGCAAAAAGTCAGAGCCTAGTCCTTCTTCAACACACCCACTAGCCTCTTCCCACCATCCGTGGGCTATGTCTGAAACAATGTAGTACCAAGGGGATGATAACAGTGCAATTATAAGAATGAAGCTCAACTTAGAGGAGTGGATTCCTGTCTCAGCTGATGTGAAAATGTACAAGGGAATGCAGGCACTATTCTCCAGTTCCCCTACAGACTAACAGCAGGGTCACCTCAGCTTTATGTTCAGTGAATTCTGGGAATGTGGCAGGGTTTGGTTGTTTTTTACCACAGTCAAACAGGAACTTCTGCCCTATATATAGAAAGGAATGCTTTGTGCAGAGTCACTTGATTTGTGTTTTAAACAACCAACCTCTGAGGCACATTGCCCACTGAGCTGATAACTCAGGCCATTCCAGGAGCCTGATGTGAAGCCTCAAATACACAGTTCGTAGTTTGAAGACAGAAGATTCAACTAACTATATTGGCAAGCACTGTGTTTTTGCCTAAAGTCCCAGCTCCTGAAGTTACATGATCTGACTTGCTCCTTATTAACCAAAAATTAAGGTTCTGACTTTCACAGTTGCAAAGAAAACCCTGATAAAAAAAGGCACCCGAAAGACTCAAAGACATGAGGAAGACAGTAAGAAGGCAAAATATATCGCTTTATGATTTTAAGTAAATATCAGTATTGTTTGACTGCAAAGGACTGAAAATAATTTTCAAAGCAAAGGACTTAAAATTAGTTTGCAAAAAAACAAAAGTTTTCTGAACTCTTAGGTATTAGACGTGCCCAGTTTTGTCCAATTTCTTCTTAGTAGGAACTGAATATTAAGTTCCACCAGCAAACTATAAATTGACTTTCAGTTTATAGATAATGGTTTCTAAACTGAATCTAGTGATACCCTTTGAACAGAACATGAGAATGAAGCACAGTTTGCATGCCCTCTTCAGAGTGCTTGAAAAGTCTTTCCTCTCCTGAATGACAGACTACAACCCATTCACAAGCTTTGAGCAATTTCAGTATTTTGTGGCACATGCTCTCTGGGTTAATTATCGTTAGTGAATATTCTTGGAGCACCTGACATGCAAACCAATCTTAACACTAAAGAAGCATAAACTACACTCAAACTCCTGAGTTAAATCATTCCCTGTCCTGTCAGAAGGTAAAAAACTCTAAGACAGGCTTCCTACTGGACTTGGAGAAATGAGATCTTGGAGAATGGTGTTACTGGCATAGTCCTTGAGATTACAATAGTGTGCTGCTTTGCCAGCACTTGCAGGACAACAGTTGGTTTCTGAGATAGCAGCAAGGCTGAAAACCTCCTGCAGGATTTCCACTGTAGCAGCATGGAGCACTTCTTGAAGAATACCAGGGTGATTGCTGTACCTTTTCCCAGAACCAGCAATGACAGTGGAGCTTGTTGCAGCTCCTACATGAGCTTTGGCATTACCTCCCTTGCCACGTTACCTGCTCCTTTGATCCACCAGCAGAGCTACTACCCCAGGACCACTCCTTCACTGGAGCAATCACAAAGAGCCAGGTTAACCTATTTCACCAGTAAAACTTTCCAGCACTTGGTGCAGAAAAGCACAATGTTTCACACATCTGTTTCACCTCAACAATCCCCAGTTGCTAGATGTGAAAATGTAGACAGTGTTTAGCTAGGATTTGACTACAGAAGGAGGAAGGAAAGACCCGTGGGGGTACCCTGGTCGCGTGCTACCAAGCGTCTATCATCAGGATTTATCAGTCTCTGACCTCCCACTGCCTCACTCTGTAGCTTCATCTCCTGGACAGCAAATCCTATGAGATAACTGCATAGGCTTGGTTTGGTAATTACACGTGGTTCTTTCCATTGTTGAAAGGGAGTTTTTTATATGACATCACCCTCCCTGAATTTACAGAGACAATATAGAATACAACTCAACAAGCCAGATTTGCCATGCCAGGCAGGATTTTAGCAGCTGTTCCCAGAAGAAGTTCATGAATGTTTTCTTAAGCCCCAACTGAGAAGTGGAGTGCAGCAAAAATTCAATTGACTTTTTTTTTTTTCTGAGAAAGGGAAAGATTTCAGTGAAACAACTCATTTGCTCAAATGCAAATCTATCTGGTAAGCAAGAAAGAAATGTTTTGGTTTTCTCCCAAAATGTCAGATATACATGGTTCCAAAAAAAAAAAAAAGTTTCCGTTTTCAATCTGTAACAAGAATTCAATACTTTAGTTCAGCTAAATCTTAGACAAACAAAAATGAGATATCTGTTTTTCTTTTGACTGAAGTTCTCTGTCCCTGAACTAAACTTGGAGTGGTCAGCAAGACAGAAATTTTATTTGGTTGGTGAGCCTTCAGTCAACCTAAGAGGAAAAAATTTTTCAGCTGGGCTGGCATATTAAAATAAAGATCTCTGTTGATTTGCAAGGATGAGTAGTAATTTTGCTACAGAATACTCAGTTTCTAGTAACATTCCAGCTCCACTACGGTTGGTCGATGCAAGTCTGCAAGCTAAAAATAAATTATTTGCTCACAAATTAGGACTCCATTCTGCTAACTCCCAGAAATATTATGGGGCTCTCAAAGGGGCTGGAGTGACTACAGTGAGGATCCAAGTGTGAACTGAAGACAGTCCAAATAAAAAAATCTCATCAAATGGCAAACCAGCCATATAGCAATAGATGAAACAAATGAAAAGGCAAAATACATGCCCTGGAGGTTTAATGACATAGCCTCAGCCAGCTCGGAATGCCCCATCAAGGTGTGATCCAGCCAACATGGGCAACAAGCACCATGCATCATTTCTGTCTTCAGTCAGGACATGCCAATCTGGGTGTTTTCTGCTGTGCAGTACTTGCATTTGTAGTTATAACAAAACCTTGGACTGGCAGATCAAAGGAGCAGTGTTGGAAAAATGCATGAGTTAGTCCAGTCAGTATGCAAGCCCCATAGCAAGCTGCACCTCCCAGCATATTATGCTCTGAGCCTCACCATTCTGCTAACGAACAGAGTTGCCTGTCCACCTGGACTGCATGATGTTTCTCCCATCTCAGAAGTATATACATCAGAGGTCCAAAGGTCCAGCATGTGCATTCTTATTTATCTTTAAGGTTTATATTTGCTTCATTCAGGCGTAGAGCTTATGGTTAGGAAACGAGGATCAGGCACCCAGGGACACAAATGGATCACAGAAATGGCAATTCCCATCAGATTTTTTAAATTTTTTTTAATTATTATTATTTTGAGGCCTTTTATGTCTCGCCTTTCCCCTTACCTTCAGAGACCATTTCTCATACCCCAGTCCCAAGAGCTACAAATTCATTTTGGTGCTTCTTTAAAGTCCAAATTCAGACATCAAGTACCATAAGACTGGCAGTTAGACTCACTACGACTCACAACACTTCTTGGTGCTTGTTCTTCTTGTTGACTCCCCTTGGAAGCAACCCCTCATCAAACTCAACACAAATTTCCCCAATGTGAAAGACACAGCTTGATTTAAGTGAACCTGCCTACACCTTCCCTTGATACCTGGCCTTCCAGTCCATAAACTGCTTTTTGATCTTCTGGGGAGGCCATGTTTACCTTTATGTGTCATGATACCCATGTTGGCTTCAAATGCTGTACCCATAGCAGTGAGACAAAGAGCTGTGGTGAACTCTCCCCGGAAGACCCCATTAGCCTACGCTGAGCTGTGTTCAGCCATGTCAAGAAAGAGGTAACAGTGCCAGAGCTAGCCAATTTAAAGGGGACTTGGCTTCCTCTACTTAAAATCACTTCTTCCTGGTCCCTTCATTGCTGCTGAAGATGAATTCTGGACACCTGTCTACAGCTCTTCTTGGTCCTTGCACACCACAGCTCTGCTTTGACTTCTTATATGCTAGCGCATTCTATTTGGTAAGACCTGAATAAAACACACCATGAAGCTTCACAGAGTGAGACAACCCAGCTGACCCACGTGGGTACTTCCCCTGCTCCTTTGCACCAGTTTTACTCCATTAAACCAGTAGTTGTTAGAGCATTTCATATTCATAGGGAAGCCCCCACCTTATCCTATCACACAGCATTTCTCAGAGGGAATCTTTCCCTGCAAAAGGCCATGGTAAGATGTTCATGGCTTTCCTAACTGTCCCTAAGCTTAGTCCATTAAGGAATCACTGAACGACTCCCTTGTTCTTGCAACTGTAGGTATGTAGGTTCATGGTACAGCACAGGTTTTCTCTGATAGTCTTCTTAGATCATAGCGTCCTTGCAGTCTCAGGAAATGTATTTGTGTTTCTCCTCCCAAAAAGAAACTGGGCTCAAATAAACTGAAAGAGATCAAGGGAAAGCAGAGAGAATCCCAGATACTTTATTCCCCCAAAAGGTAATGGAGGATTTTGACGCCATGTATTTCAGGTTTACTTAATTTCTAGAAAGTCCCTCCTGATCTCTGTTAGAAGATGTAATACTCTCCTGACCTCTTCTGAAAGAGGTACTGAAAGAGACACAGGTTAAAGAACAAACACAACACACCTTGATTAAGGCAATGGTTAACTAACAACAAACATTGAGGTACAGATCAGCTTGGTCTCTGCTGAACAGGAAAAGTGAGTTATTTTCTGTTGACATCTGGGGCAAATAAAACTTAAGTCCCTGAAGACTAAGTAGATAAGATATAAATATAATGAAGTTTCTAGTGTCAAGGGATCTAGGAGGTGGAAGGGCATGAAATCACTCCTTTTCACCTGTCTTGAAGAAGCAGCATTCATTTCTCTCCAACAAAAAGCTAGTATACACTGCTTACATGGTCATGATTAATTACCTAACCAAATTTGGGTTCAGGAGTGAATTATTTTTCCATTTGAAACGAACAAGGACTATCAGGACTGGGGGTGGGGGGGGTGGGGGGGGTGTCCTCCAGAGCCTTCTCATCTCTCTGTGGCACAGACAGCTATCTGTGATCTCCCTCAGCTCAGCAGCGCATAGCCACAGAGCTGCAGAGCTAGGGTTGCTTCAATTCTGCCTCAGGAACAGGTTTCAGAAGAGGGGAATGAAAGTGACAGAGTGAACTGCTGCAATCAGGAGCCGTACTGTCAGTTCCTGACATAGGCCTGCACAGGAAGGACCCAGAAGGAAGCTTCAGACCAGCACCTCTATCAGCACAGCTCTGAGGGGCAGGAGCGTGCTCTTTGTATAATATTGACAAAGCAGTGCTCACAAATGCTACAGAAGGGTTCAGTTGTCTCACAGGCCTGAGATTTACTGGGATACCACATCTTGATCTTGGAGCAAAAGTGATACAAGTGTATAAGAGATTTACTCAGAGCTGCACTGTTGCCAAAGCACTTCGCTGGTACAGCATCCTGTAATTTTGGATGAGCACAGTGCTGAAGTAGATAGCGACCTCACTTGTTTTTGAGGTGAACTCAAAAACACTACCATCAATATGTATGCAGGCTTTGACTTTTCTTTGTATAAGAGTGTCAGCCACACAGCTCATTGCAAATACCTTTGCCAAGAACAGAAAGACCTGCTCTGTCCCCTGTTCATCTCAAACATTAAGTATGAACTCACTTGCAGGGCTGCTCTCACACAGTATAATCAGTGTTGCTCTCTTTGCATTCAATGCAAGAATAGTGACTTGCAAGAAGACGGCTCTGCCTTTTTGTCTTTAAAGGAAAACTTGCTTAATAAATACTCCTCTGAGTTTGGCTCTGTTATAGGCATGATGCCCAAAAATATGCTTGCTCTATCCATTATATACAGGAAATCTGCATCATCTAGGGCTTGTTTTCCCACCCCTGGATTTTCAAAGATCTGTTGGAGGTGTAGATTCAGTACGTTTCTGATCCAAGACATTTCAGATCCTCACTTAAACACCCATGATAGAATTAGGCCTTCTGGTTTTGGGACTTATCCAACAGTAGAAAATGGTCATAAAAACAAGGCTGTCCTGTCAATGATAGTTTGCACCAGGAAAAAGCCCAAATCAAACAATGATCTGTATTTCTCCACAGACAATAATCTAGAGCAATGGTATCTGATCCAGTAGCTTTCTGTTTTAGCCTAGCTTATAGCCAGAAAAAAGCAGAAACAGGCCTGCGTGGATGAACAAGGAGCTCTTAGACAATCTCAAACAGAAAAAGGAAGCCTACAGAGGGTGGAAGCAAGGACAGGTAGCCTCGGATGAATACAGAAAATGAATACAGAAATTGTCCAAGACGCCAGGGATCAGCTTAGGAAAGTTAAAGCCCAGATAGAGTTAAATCCATCCAGAGGCATCAGGGGCAACAAGAAAGCCTTCTATAGGCATATCAGTGACAAAAGGAAGACTAGGGAAAATGTGGGCCCACTCAGGAAGAAAACAGAAGACCTGGTCACCCAGGACATGGAGAAGCCTGAGTGACTTTTTTTTGACTTTTTTACTCAGTGACTTTTTTGCCTCAGTCTTCAATATTAAGGGCTCTAGCCACACCGCCCAAGTTGCAGAAGGCAAAGGCAGAGACGGAGAGAATGAGGTACCACACACTGTACGAGAACACCAGGTTTGAGACCAGCTGAGAAACCTGAAGGTGCACAACTCATGGGACCAGATGAGGTTCATCCACGTATCCTAAGGGAAGTGGCAGATGAAGTTGCCAAGCTACTATCCACCATAGTTGAGAAGTCACGGCAGTCTGGTGAAGTTCCCACAGATTGGAAAAGGGGAAACATAACCTCCATTTTGTAAAAGGGTAAAAAAGAAGACCCGGGGAACTAAAGGTTGGTCAGTCTCACCTCTGTGCCCAGCAAGATGATGGAGCAGATCCTCCTAGAAACTCTGCTAAGACACATGGAAAATAAGAAGATGATTGGTGACTGCCAACACAGCTTCATTAAGGACAAATCATGCCTGACAAATTTGGTGGCCTTATACAATGGCAATACAGCATTCGTGGATAAGGGAAGAACAACTGACGTCATCTACCTGGACTTTTGACACTGACCTGCATGACATTCTTACCTCTAAATTGGAGAGACATGGATTTGATGGATGGATCACTTGGTGGATAAGGAACTGGCTGGATGGCTGCACTCAAAGTGTTGTGGTCAATGGCTCCATGTCCAAGTGGACACCAGTGACAAGTGGCGTACCTCAGGGGTCAGTACTGGGACAAGCACTGTTTAACATCTTTGCCAGTGACATGGACTGGACAGTGACATGGATTGAGTGCACCCTCAGCAAGTTTGCCAACAACACCAAGCTGTGTGGAGCGGTCGACACACTGGAGGGAAGGGATGTCATGCAGAGGGACCTGGACAGGCTTGAGAGGTGGACCCATGCCAACCTCATGAACTTCAACAAGGCCAAGTGCAACGTGGACTGGGGCAATCTCATGCACAAATACAGGCTGGGTGGAAAATGGGTTGTGAGCTGCCCTGAAGAGAAGGACTTGGGGGTGTTGCTTGATGAGGAGCTCAACATGACCCAGCAATGCACACCTGCAGCCCAGAAAGCCAATCACA
>RSEF01000001.1:124475147-124499700 GCA_003993805.1 Himantopus leucocephalus | reverse complement strand
TTTGTCACGTTAGGTTAATGGTTGGACTTGATCTTAAAGGTCCTTTCAAACCTCAACAATTCTATGATTCTATGAAGAAGTGAGAGAAATTCTAGAAGAAAGTTCATGAAAGACTGTTATATACAGAAATGTGGGCATAATCCCTTGTACAGGAAGTGCCCGTGCTAAAATTGCTGGAAACACAGAAGAATAAACAGAAAAATATTGTTGCATATTCCCTATACTCTGATACGCTTTTAGTTCCTGACTGCACCAGAGGCAGAGTACAGGGCTAGCCAGACCTTCAGCCTGACCCACTGTAGCTATTTGTGTGTTCTAGTTCACTTTGAAAATGTTGTATTTGTGTTTTCCACAAGTCACACCCTCATGTGTAGAACAGTGTAGGTCAAACATTTATGTACCAGGAAAAGAAAATAAGATATAGCAATTAGTTTGACCTGATGTTGTCAGTGTAATGTAAATCATAAGCAACTCTGTTAAAATCAGTAATGCTGCAACAAAGTAGAGTGATAAAGAGGGCATAATGATACTGAATTGTTACTTTGCATTTGCTCTTTTTTGGGTTTGGACATTTGTTTTGTGGGGTGTTTTGGGTGGGTCATTTTTGTTTTGTTTCTATTGTGAGCCATATAAAAGAAGTGGAAATTCCTATGCAATTTTTTCATCTCTAGCTTCTTCCTGATTTGCATACAAAACCTGTTATTTTACCATATCTAAAACTTACTTTCAGACTGAGACCTGCTTATTATTTCTCCATACTTTCCACTGAAATGCACATTCGATTTGTTATGCTCAATTTGAGAATGATGTCTTCTAACACAAGATTTCTCTTTCAAACTGCCAGTCATACTACATGAAGTATCACATTTGCACTCTGAAGCCCTGATGCACTTGCCTTCATCAGGTTGTCATAGTCTAAAAATTCTGTCCACAGTGAAATTTATTTCTAGAATATTGGATGAATGTGCTGGTGTTGGAAGGTGGGCTGTGATACTTTTCATTAGAAAGGGGTTTTGCTAAAGGAAATAAAGAACAGAATATCCGATTGGAAAGTCCCCATTACTTTAAGCCTGATTTTATAAATTCATCTCTGACTTGAGGGAATCAAGCCTCTCTGGCTGTAATTCTTTGGATGAAGAATTAAATTTTGTATTTATGCTATGGTATGTATCCTCTAAATAGCATAGTTTAGAACTATATCTTATGTAGTTTTGCCAAAACTGTTGTCCCAAAGTGGGGTCATTTACCCGGTGTTTATTTATTTATTTAAATCACTTCTGTGCAGAGATGGGTACTAGCTTTGTGGATTACCACCTAGCACTGGGTAATAAATACCTCTGCTCTATGTATACATTGGCATCTCGCACACCAGGTAAATGACCCCACATTGGGACAACAGTTTTTTATATTTATATATATATAAAAATAAAAATAAATAATTCCAACTGGTCTGCTGTTCTTCTTCACATCTCAGATATGTTCATAGTTGGAAACACTATTCACCCAGGATGTTAGCCAGAAACATACACCAGCTGGCTTGGAGTTACTAGCTTGGAGGAACCTCCATAATTAATTTTTTGGCCCTTCCTTATCTCATTGCTATGGAAAGCAGGTAACTGTACAGTGCTTCCCAGCATCTTTATTCTCAGATGTGGGCTTTTATAACTGAATAATAATATGAATGAGGCTCTCACTTTTTTCCTTGTATTCTCTAGTGTAGAAGTCACACAACAGTTTAGTCCCTTGTGGTTTACTAGTTGGATAGCTAAATAATCATAGACAAGATACAATTTGGCACCTTCAAAATGTTATATATCACTGATTTTTAACTTAACAACAGAAGACTTTTCCTTATGAAGTGCAAAGTTAATTCAGTCTTTGGCCTCAGTATTGTGTCTGTATTGTACTTTTAAACGGATTATGTGCCTAAAGCTTTTGACTGGCTCCCCTAGTTGCTTTCACATCTATTTTCTGCTTAGCCACTAGCAGGAAATAGTATTTGGTATAAATTGATTAGGCAGCCTGCAGCTAAGGGATTTTTTATTATTACATAGTCTTTTGAGTCATACTGTTCTCTTGTCTTCATTACATATCTCACACTTCAGATACCACATGACATTTGGTAACTTTGACTAGAAATAAATAGCTGTATGCAGCCACGAGGTTAAGTCCTGAAAATTCGAAAGTCACTCACATTAAAATGTGCACAAATTAATATGAAATATGGTCGATGCAATAGAAAAAAGTCTATTGTTAAATAATTCTAATTCAGAGCTGGACAGTTACTTTGTTAAATAATAACAGCACCAAGTCACTCTAAAAGCATTAAGAAAGATCCATGCCTCCTGTTCTTGTGAACAATGCAAATTGAAACCAGAGTATTAAGGTCCAACTCTATCAGTATTTTCCATGGAATACTGGTCATAAACACCCTTGCCAATAGCTCTTTGTGTAATTATATTGAAAGCCTTTAAAACACTGAAGCACTGGTATTGTTGCAGTGTGCCACTGTACTACTTAGCTCTTCAGCTCTGAATTTAAAACATGTAAATAAATAAAAAATAAACGCATGCTGTAGCATACGATAGCCTGTGGCAACCAGGGCACTGAATGAGTCTGTTATGCTCAAACTAAAAGCACAATCACATTAGATATTGCACTTTGTACCTACACTAAGATAAAAAGCCCTATCTCAGAAATTGGCATTATTTCTAGAGCTTGTTAAACTGGTGGCTTAAATGGGCAATGAAGTCTTTTCAGATACCTCTCTTCTCAGATACCTCTTCCAAATTTCTTTGAAAAGTGTTCTGAGAAAACAGCATTAAGTGAAAAACTGTATTTTAGAAGACAGTTTTTGCTGGAATAAACTTTCATCCCATCAGAAATATGACACATTCTATTTCCTCTTTTGTTCTTGCAGCACGATTGAGAAAATAATAGAAGAGGAGAGAAAAGGAGAATGAGTCTCTGTGATCGTACTGCAAGATAATTCTAGGTCACAGCCCAGCTAAAGAACTGTGAACAGGATTTGGGTGTTGGGGAAAGTCTTTTACTTCATACTACTGATTGCCAGAACTGTGCAGGCACAAAGTACTGGAATATCTGTCCTCAATATTATTTTGATAAAGTAAGAAAAAGGCAGAAAATCTCATATAGTGTTTGGACAATAGCTAACATAGGACTACCTGAAGCAGTTCCTTTGGATGAAAACTGCAGTCAATTCATCTTGTGAAGAATGTTCTGATGTTTTAACACTACAGAAGAGATCATTTGGGCATGGTATTAATCAAAATGGAGTGGGCGCTACCAGTTAGATATAGAACTATGAGGTTTCTTGTGCACTTACACTGAGGTGCTAATGGAGTTTTATTTGAACCTGCAAACCACTCAACTTGTGTGTGCCCTGATACAGCTCATAACAAAGGACATTTCATGTGATTTATTTAAACCATTGCCTGTTTAAGAACATCTCCTAGTATGTTATTATAGCCCATGTTTAAGAGAAAGGTACACTCTTCCTAGGGGGGGCAAATTGGGTAGATAAGATTTGCCTGGGATGCCCTTGATATTATCCAAGCCCTGCAACTTTTATATTCCATCAGTCTTAACTGATCATCCATTTTTAACTAGCAGTATCAGCTAACAGAATTGTTTAAAACTCGTGTTGTTACTTGTACCCGTGTAAAGGAGAGAGGAGCATGCAATGTATCCAGGAAAAGGCAGACAAGCATTGTCTCTGGCTAAGCCATTTATGCAACTACTAAGTTTCATCAGAAGGGAAAAAAGAATGAATTTCTTTTGCTCTGAGGTATAGGGTATTTATTTTCTCTCCGAAAGATTAATAAGCAGGAGAAACAAACACCTCAGGTGTGTGTTTTGAGGTGTTTATTTTGCTAATTCCCCCCAGCTTCCTATGTGAGAATGATCAGCAGGAACGGGTGAGTGCTTTTTAGCTTTGAGCGCCCCAGTAACTGCTTTTTCTTTTCCTTCTGTTATCAGCACGCCTTTTTATTTCAGCATTTCCCAACTGCTTCTTCCTCCCTCTCTATTCTGACCCCTGCCTCTTCTTTCTTCCCTCCAATTAATTTTGAATAAATCAAGCCTGTGAAATTCTCTTTATGAAGAAGCTTGAATCCATTAGAATCCATTAAAAGTAAAACCTCCAGAGATCTCTCGTCAGGATAGAATACCCTCCCACTTGAACAAAGAGATAAGGCTAGTTAGAGCATGCGCTTTTCTCAGGATGGCACAAAATTTATTTGCTAAAGTTGAATATTTCATATTGATAGTTTTCAAATGAGTTAATCAGAGATTTTCATTTAATATTTGTTAACCCTTTCACCTGAAGTCAGATTGCACCTCACTTTTTTTCCCTATGATAGCAGGAATAACTACTAAAACTTAAATAAGAAACTTTGTGGAAAACTAAGGTAAACAGATCTTTTGCAACTTATGCTGTCCAAATTAATACGTAAAAAGTAGATATTCATTTTATTAGTAGTTCTAATATTTTTCTAGTACCCACCCAACATGAGAAGAAAGGAAATGATCTAATTAATCTTCACAGCTTGCTGCAAAACAGAGAGTCTTTTTCCCCTCTTCTTTGTCATTATTATTTTATTTTTTTGGTAAACGGTCAATTAAAATCTCCACTTGTTACTTTACAAAGCCATGATTGTCACTGTACCAACACATGCAGATGGTAATTGCTGCTTCATTCACTGGCTGTACATCAATAAAAGTTAAGATTGTTCCACTGAGGTAGCAAAAAGCTTTTTAATAAGTCAGCAGTTTTGAGCCTACAAAAAAAATTACAATCTAAATGTAGGTCAGTGTATCTTATTGTTTGCCCAGAGAAAAGTAACTGCAAAATTTGTTACAAATTTCTGGTACATAACAGTTTTAATATCCAAATAAATCCCCTCATTAAAACCCAGCTATTTTATGCACAATATAGAACACATGAAAATTTAAATGTAAACATAATATATAAATAACTAGCAATATCAATAATTCAAATTGAAATTTAGCTTCTATTTTTTGTACTGAACTGTTGAATTATTATTGAAAATGATGGATATTTTATTCAAAATTATTAGGAGAGGCCATTTCGTAAAGTCAGATTATATTGCCGCTGGACATTGTGCAAGGCAAAAGTATAACTGGATTAAAAAAGGAAAATTTGTGGAAGATACACAGGTAGCTGTTAAAAGCAATGATCTAAATGCTACTTCAGGAATGACTGACAGAAGCTAGAAGGATATTCTAAAAGGGTACTCTATAATTGAGCTCTTTCCTAAACATCTGCTAGTGCCAACTGTCAGAGCAAGGTTGGAGGGCTAGATGGATATTGTGGCTATGCCCACATTGTTTCACAGTGTGTGCAGTAGAAGTGGATCAGCAAACTGAAGCAGCTGGTGCTGTGTTGCCTAAATGTAACCTGTGAGCATTATTGGGGATTTATGTCTGACTAGATTTAGTCTGCTCCCATGTATGGAATACTCTTCGAAACTGGAGGCACAAAGTGTCTGAGGGAAAAGTATCTCACAGACCTCTGTTTTCATGACTGTGGGTCCTGTGAAGGCCACCTACAGAAATGTCCGACTGACCTTTTACCACCTACCTAACACAAGTAACTTTAGCACTGCCACAAGGACTCACAAGCCTGGTTTTAGTTCCTGCTCATGCTTCTCCTTCATTTCTCTTCCTCCTTACTCTGTTCCTGCTCATTTCCAAATGATGCCATGATGCGTGCTGTCTAAACTGCCTCTGAGTTGGTCATTGGTGTAAACAAAGACCCTGCAAGGGGAAATGGTGGGCTTAATTCTGCAGCTGCAGGAGACACTCTGTGGGGACATCCCAAAGGCTGCTCTGGCCCTCTCAGATGGTTTTTTCTTTCACACCTTTTTTGTAGTCTTTGTCACTGTAACTGCTTAGCTCCAGCTCAACTTGAAGGTCTAGGCCTGATAAACAGATGTGGATTGGTGGCCCAGCGTTGCCTTTGTGATGCTGCACAACCAGCAGTGTCTCCAAAACTTTTGATGTGAAGGGATAGCGTAGAGATCATGTGTTGTTGGCTGATGTCCTAATGTTATCATGTTTATGTCAAACTTTGGGAGCATAAATTGATGTTGAAGAACCTCACACCTTTTGATTCTAACCAGGAATATCTTATGATATGGTGTGGGCAAGTCCACCGAGGGAAAAGCTATGATTAAGGTTACCAAGGTTGTTCTCCAAATTCTCTTCCTTGGAGGATGAAGGGGGAAGGGGGGTAGGGTGAGGGATGGGGGTGGTGGTGTGTGGGGGTGAGTGGGTGGGCAAGTGGGAGGCATAGATTAAAAATATCCAGACTTTGTGCTCTGAATACCTGAACAATATACAGGTGGCTGATGGGTACCCCATTCCCTTCTAGTGCCTTCACCTGGCCACCACTACAGCTTTTTAAACCATGAGTACCACTCACATGATGAACAAGCCTCAATATATCAAGGAGATAATAGTCTTATCAGGCTTCTCCAAAGGTTTCATCCTACCCGTGTCCTTACTCCTTTGGGTCATGATGCAGCACCCTGACAATGAACCAAACCTGGTTTAACTGTGTTTAATATAAAAAGTATCTCGATTCCACAAGGATATTTTAGTAGACAGTAAATGGACCTCTGCACACCCTTAATATTTAGCATTTCCTCAAAATAAGGTTTTGATACAGTGACCTCTGCCAATATCGCTAAAGTACAATGCAATGTTGTACAGAGACAGATAAGCTAATTCTGACATAGTTCGCGCAGGTTTCAGAGGCAGTATCACATTTACAGATTTCTCTGCTTGAAATAATATATCTTATGTCTATTAGGAGCCACTAGTAAGCTAGCAAATCAAGTTCTTCTCTCTTACATTTTGGATCATACAACTTAGGTAAGATCTATCTTGTCACCAATACATTGAACAATCTCAGATGAAATTGTAACTCTGAAAAACAATTGGAATTTAGCTATTTCCTGCTTACAAATGGAATAATTATCTTCTAACCAGTTATTTTTAAAAAACTTTCTATCTGCAACAGCTTCCTGGACTTTTTTTCGATATCCCTTGATTTGTAATGAAATTACTCATGACAAAATAAAATATTCCTTAGTTCATATTTTAATTCTTGCTATGCTGATGTCCACTTGACTCCAGAATAAAACATTCTGGGTTTTTTTGACTCATGAAAAATTTGAGGTTTATGAACAGATAAAAACCTGTAGATTTTTCATAATAAATATTTATTCACTTAAGTCTAATGTAAAATCCAAAAATGACCTGGAGAATTTAGAGAAACAGTGTTCAAATACCATCTTTCAGTCCCTCAAAAACAGCCAATGAAAGATATGTTTTGTTCACACAGAGGTGAGAGGTTATTTGGATTTGTTTTGTTTTTCTTTCTCTTTTTTTTTTTTCATCTTCGCTAGCATGTAAAATAGTTTTAGCATCTTCTCAAGATTTTAGGAGTCTCATCCTGTGTTATTGAAATCAATGTCAAAATATTCATTGACTTCCATGGAAATAAGACTTGGTTTCACATCGGTATTAATTCCTCTATTATTTCAGTTTTCATCTCCCTTCTCCTTTTACCTCCTATGTCAAGCATATTCCAAGTCAGGAAGACTATTATCTTTTTTTTTTTTTTTTNTTTTTTTTTTTTTTTTTTTTTGGTTATTTATTTAAAGGTATTCTGATTAGAAATGGAAGTTAATTTTAAACTACTTCTTTTTGGATATCTAGAGGGAAATTCATTCTTGTGCAGACCATCAGCACAAGACTTATACACTACTTAGCATAAAGTTTGAGCAGTATGTGAGTGATACACACATCTTGAGCTACACCTTTACATGGAAAAGAATTACATTCTTATGGAATTACTTTTTCAATATTAAATCTCTTTTTAAATGTTATGGAAACAAATACTTTATATAGGTCGTAAGATGGACATGACTGGTCTCCTCTGAAAGTATAATAAAAACATTTAAAATACATTTAACGTGATTTTTACTTTCCTCTGTCATTCTAATAATAGAAATCTTACCCAAATTCTTGGCAATTAATTAGTGTGAAATAAAAAAGCTCTGCCATAGCCAATACATTCTTTCTTTGCACATATATACAGAGTCTTAGCATACTTTTCTATGGAAACAAGCTTTACACAGTCTTGGTTTCTGTCAGTTAACAGCCTGTCTCCATCACACCAGCCTGAAGTGGATTTAAGAGAAGAAGTCTCAAAGACAATTACATTCCTGGAAGCATGATGAAGTAAACGGATGCGAAGGGGGAAAAGACCCAGCAAGGGCCGCATGTGAGACTTACTAGACACGAAACGATCCCAATGGAAGAAAATATTCCAAATACTCAGCCACAAGTGAAGCTCTGTAAAGTTCTGAGACCCTCTTAGTTATCAAAATAACCAACCTGAGATATAAAAATCTAAGAATAATTAACTCTAATGGGCATTTTTGTTTTTCCATTAGCAACAATATGATGAAGGGGGACACATGACAGTTTAGTAATCGAGCAGGTAACCCCAGTATGTTTTAGCAAATCTGTATTTGAGAGACTCAGTCAGGCTAAGTAATTGAAATATAAACTGGGGGCATACCATCTCTTTCTGGGCTAAGTATATAAAATCTTATTTTTATGTTGACTTCAGTCTTTCATAACATATTCTGAGGAAATAGTCGGTTTTTTAGTTCTATTTTCCTTTCCCCCACCCCCCCCTTTTTTTTTTATTCTTTTATTAATTAATACTCAGAGATTAACTGGCAAAGCTTAAAAACAAAAAAGACCCCAAACAGCTGACTATTTTATAAACATTGACTAGGCCTGTGAGAATTCAAGTCCTACTAGTGATGTTACTAAGCAAGTTTATTTCCTATTGGCATAATTCCCCACTCAAAAAAAAAATTACACTATATTCCATTCTTTCTACAACACGAGGTACTGATTTTGGCCAGACACAGCATTAATACTTGACAGTGCAGTGCTATTATATTTTGTGATATGATATGACTGAAGCTATTCAAACTTATGCTCTCTAATTTAAATATAGAGGTTTGTAGATCCTCATTATTGTCCCATAGAGCCTCTGCAAATGGGTCTTTCTTGACATGAAAGTCCAGGTATGACCTTAACATTTTTAGGTAGAGCAGAACTATGACTCGCTATGAGTTTACATATCAGGATAGGTTTATAGTTCAGCAACCATGTAACACTGTGTGTTTGTTCAATTTGTCAATTCAAGTCTTTTCTATACAAATCCTATATAACTAGTTGTTCTCATGTATTTTTTCAATTAATATTTTTTTTCATGTGACTATTTTTTTTTCATTTTACAAAGGTCGTTTTGTACTCTAGTCCTGTCTTCTAACATAATAAAAATCTTTCTCAGTTTGTTATCTTCTGAAAATATAAAAACAGGCATACCATCTTCCACATCATTAAGGGTGAAAAGTGAAGTGGCAATGCATCTAAGAAAAATCACATCAGAATCCTATTTCATAGCATCCTCCATTTTCATAGTGAACTACTGATAACTATTCTCTGAATATACTTTATGAATGAATTTAGCATCTACTTGGTAGTAAATTCACTTACAGCGGTGTAACCAGACACATTTCTAACTAATCTGTGCTAACGATTTTCTTCTATCCTTGCAAACAAAATTCTGATTATTTTTACCAAAATATTTCTGGGAATTGAAATTATTTCCCAAAAGATGATTCTCCTCTTTTCAGCGCATTAAAAACTTCCATTATGTGTTCCTGTTCCTTGTCCTTTCATATCTTTCTGTCTCGTCCTCAGTGGTTCCAAGATTTCATCAGCCACTTCTGTCACTAGTGGGTCCAGCCATATGCATGAAACATCTAACTTGTCTGTATACTATCTAACCTTTCCCTTTCTCACTCAGTGCTGTTGCTGATGCTAGCTGTGTTAGCTGTATGTCAGCAGTTAACCTTTCTAGTGAAGACTGATTCAGAAAGTATCAGCACTTTGGCTTTTTTGGGTTATCTGTTATTTTCCATTGCAATGATGGATGTATGGACCTTTTCCTTGGTCTTTCTCGTACTTTCAGTGCTTTGACAGTGTTTTGTTGCTCTTAATCCCCGATTGTTGCATACCATTGTGAGCGTTGGATTTTATTATTTTGCCTTTAAGCAGATATTGCTATATGGTTTTGTTTGGCTTTTGATTATCCAGTCAAAAATAGTGAATAATTAATTCTGCTAAATTGCTCTGTAGACTGTTATGCTGTCTGCTTTTCCTAATAGATGGTAAGACAGTTAAAATCCTGCATTATCACCAAGTCCTTTTCTCCATACAAATCACATAATTATGAAAAGCCTCATCTGCCTGACCTTTGTTGGTATACAGCAGATCATAGATCACCACAATAATAACAGGTACATTTTTTTTCTCTCAGTCGTAATCCAGAAACAATGTTGGTAGTTGGACCAAGGGAAGGCATTATCTACAAGGTAACTTTTACTACACAGCCCCATCATCATTTCAAAATAACTTATATGTCACTATAAATATTATAGTTGGAATGATTTGGTCAGGTTTTTATTATAACAATTAATTTATATTACTGGTCTCCTATTAATACTCCTAAAGGTGGTCTATTAATACTTCTAGGTCTCCATTTTATTTTCAGTAATAAGCATTAATAGATCAACTTTGAAATATTCTGAGGTGTTCTTTCTTCTTTTTCATCCCTCTTTAAATTTTGACTCCAGATCTTTGTTGAGGATATTGTTGTTTGTATCTACCTGAGAACCTTTTTTATTTTAAAGGCCAACTTTTATTTTAAAGGTCAACTTTAACAAGTCATCCAATATGGCCATCCATTTGTCTTTATGATGTTTCTGCACTGTGTCTGAGTAGGAGGACAGGGACAGCACTGAGCCTCCTTTCAGCTTCTCCAGAGTCCATTGTGACTACAAGTCCTGAGTGCTCACAGGTAGGAATAATCAGTTGGTAAGTAGTTGTGTTTCTACATTTGTTTACAAATAAGAATAAAACCTAGAGAGGGAAGAAGGAGAGAATTCATACTTGAAGAACACCTTCAGTGTAACCCCATTGCCTATGAAAAAATAACATGACTGGGTTTAGAATATGGTAGAACGAGGATTTTCAGCTGTTTGAGAACTGATAATACCAGAATTTTTCTGTTCCCTGTGACAAAATGAAAAGGAAAGAAAAATGTGTTGAAATGTGGACTACAGCTTTTTAAAACATTAACAATTCAGGAGTTGAAATACAAAACATTGAAAGAGGACGCATTGACATTTCTAAAGTGCTACCATTTAAAAATCTTTTCTGTAACTAGAGTCCTATCCAAATTCATTTTTGAAGTAAAAATATGATACTTTCTGTTGAAAAATCCGTATGTAAATACTTCTATGTATCCTGTGTTGCCATTAAAGGATTGCTCATATCTAAAATATGAGGAAAACTTATTAAAGTAATTGTCTATTTAATATTAGATTTGTATCTAATGGCTGAAATCCAAGGAAGCTGAAAAAAAAAGAACATAAGAACTTCAGTCTGCAGAACCTGAACACTTTGCCAAGCATCCTTGACATGCTTTCTTGGGTAAGACTCTATGTTGGACAGAATCTGCCTGCTAGCAATCATTTATTACCTTGGGAGGGAGACAATAAAGGACATACGGACACTGTCAAGGTAGAGAAGAGAGAAAAGACTGAGCCTTCTAAGGCAGCATTTTATCTGTGTGGCACTGAACAAGCCCTGCTGCAGCTCTTGTATTCAGAGCATGAGATGCCAAGCCTGGAGTGATCATTTGTGTGATCAGAGCTCCTGACAGGCAAAGGAGTGCAGAGAGACCTTCTCCACTCTGCCTGGGTTTTTGAGAATGCCAGAAGCCTTGAATTAGCCCAATGTATTGGTAATATTGTGATGATATTCTACTCATCTTTTAAAGCCTGTTATTCTTTTCAATGAAATACCTAATGTAAGTATTCATAAATCATAACCAGTATGCAGGAGCTCATAAGCTGGTTGAAGAAAATATGGAGTCTAGTTTTGGCCAAGTACGAGCACAGGATGCAAAGCGTCAGGGCAGATAGTGGTTTTGTGCAGTGTGAAGGTAAAAGGAGAGTGCTGGACACAGCACAAAGAGGTTTTGATTTCTCAGAAAGCAGATGCCAGGCACACATGTGATATAACAGGTATGGGTGGCCATGAAAGAGCTTACATAGTTGGAGATGTCCAGACTTAGGTCTTGAACTAGTCATAAACAGCCTAATACCATCTGATCTTTTTTGCAGGATAACAGGCCCTAGGAGCAGGCAATGGCTTACAATATGAAAGCTCATTTTGCTTCCAGGCAATTGGGAAGCTACACTGCGGGGGTGAGAGGTGGGGGCGGGGAAAAGATGTTATCAGTAGCACTGAGAGAGGTAGTGTGATGTCACCAGTGATGAAGCACCACCCTGGGGAAGGTAGACAGCAGGATTATAGCCATGAGCCCAGCTACCATGAGCTGCAAATTTGCTCCCCACATAGTAAGGATAATGCCTGTAAATTTTCTCTCCACACTCCATACAAGTGCTAAAAGCAAAGTAGGAGCCACTGTCTGGCATGTGTAGCATCAGCACAGGCTTTGTAAAAGGTGACTCTGTTCCCTATTGCTAGTCAACAAGACTAGCCAACAGCACAAGTAGCCATCACACTGCTCATTTTGGCATAGACTCAGTGAAATGTGTCAGTTAGCCATCTTGCAGAAAGCGGACTGGAAATTGGTACCAGAGTATTGTTGAGGCAAAAATGTTAAAAGGTCCTACATGGCTGAGGGCAAAGCACGTGAGTAACTACATCCCAAGACAAAAAGGCAGGATGGATTCGGAGAATTACAGAAGATGATGCCCTAATGTGTAGCCAGCTGGTTCGAGCTGCTTGGTTCAGTGAACCTGAGACTGAAATCAGGCACGCCCATGACATACAATTTAAAATCAGACCATATGTCTATCCACATGTCTGCCTCCGTGTTCCTCACCAAACTATATATTTGGTTTTTCCTCTTCTAAGCCTTTCTCAGCCACTGTCCCTTTATTTTAGGCATGTTTTTCAGGTTAATCCATTTTAGTGTTAACTGGTGTGCTGAAAGACACCTTAAATGAGAAATCCTATTCGGTAAGTCATTTAAGTAGTTGCTTGTTTTAAATGAATTTCCACAACCTTCAGTGGGAAACAATAACCAACCTGCAGGAGTATTTATGCTTTCTTTGATGCTTATTCCACTGAGTCACAGACAACATCTTTTTCTTAATATTCCATCCTTTTTTTTCTTCATGCATTTTCCTGCTCCTTGCTCTTACTGCTTTTCTCTTTCCCTTCCCTTGAAATTTAGCATATGTCTCTCTCTTTTATATGTTGATTTCCTTATTTACATCCACACATTTTTGTTTTCCCCATATCTTCTTTTATGGTGTTGTGATGTGAAGGTAGTTTATTGAATTATATGAAAAATCTATTCAAAGAAAGAAAGAAAGGTAAAATTGAAGAAGCCATCAAACACCTTTGAGACACATCTTTCTCTGACATGATGAGATTATAAAACCCTTCTTTCCTTACTTTTAAGTTGTCTATGAAATGCTATGTTTGATGTTATTTACCCCCTCACCCCTCTGTGATATGCAGGGTAACTGAAATAAGTGTAAATTAATTACTGGCAACCATAGCAGTTACTGAGGCACAATATAATCTTTCATGGCCTATAATACCCTGTTAAATGAGCATTTAGTGTATTATCAATATTCTTGTCTGCACTGGAGAGAGAGGCCTGGAGTGAAGGAGTGGAGTAGAGGCTGGGGAAGGAGGAGGGATGTGTTTTCCCTAGGTGTGTAAGTGTTTGCTTCTTTCTTTACTGTTTTTGTTTCCCAATACCCAAAAGAATAATTAGATATTTATATTAAACAGCATGAAATTAATTTTCCCAAGTTAAGTCTGTTTTGCCTGCGACAGTAACCATTAAAAGATCTTCCTGTCTCTATCTCAACTCATGATTTTTCTCACTGTCGTTCTTCCTTATGTTCTTCCTCATGTTCTTCCTTGTCCTGGGGAGGAGGGTGTGTGACCGAGTGGCTGTGTGGCATGGCTGCCAGCCGGGGCCAAGCAACCATATTATGCAATAAATTTTGTAACACTCCCAGAAATGTCACACAAAACGATGACATAACTGATTACTGAGCACTTGTATTTTCATTTCCTGTGCCATGAAAAGGTGGTTTTTTTCCTTTCTTTATATGTTTCTTAATTGCACATAAGCACTATTATCTAGGAAATTAAAATCTGCTTTGAATTTTTCGGTTAATGTTTTCTGCTCCTATAGTTATGTTGTGTACATTTTTGATAAGATGCTGTCTAGGTTCACAGTAGCATTTGGAGGAAATAGAGAATGATCTTATACTGATGAAATATTCATTGCCACTGAATACCTTTGCTTTGCTCGTGTCTGTATCTCAATTAGCACATTATGTGGGAGATGATTTAAGATACACTTCTGTGCAGTAAGTAATTATAAATGATTAAAGTAGATGAGAGCACAATTCATAAGGGTCACACAGTGCTGGCAGAAACAATTGCCAACTTCTTGTGAGATATTCTTTTTTCAAGCTGTCTCATTAAGGTTTTTCTGCCTTCTAATGCTTCTCTCTCATAGTTTATAATAAACAGCAGTGAACCTATGAATCCAAGTTCTCTGGGGCTGGATATGCCTTCAATAATTGAAAGATGGCACTAAAGGTCAAAACTGGCAATTTTCAAGCATTTTATAAAATTATGTGTCCAAACTTTCTTTGAAGTGAACTGGGAATTGTGGCTGGGAGCATATTTTATCAAATGGCAATGAAATGCATGGCTGATTGCCTCAGCAGCTTTGAAATTCCAGGACATAAGGGACATTGTTCTTTTATAGAGCACTGATGTTAATTATTGCATGTGGTCAACAGTTATTGCATTGTCATAGGAACCACTGGGAGTTTTGGGGTATTACACTTTTCTAGAATATATTTACAAACAGTTTTCAAATATTTCTTAAACTTGGCCTTAAGAATTTATGGGTGTTGCTGCAGGTGTTAAGGCCAGGGGTGGCCTTCAAGGGGAAGCACAGCCAAGACATGAGCTTATGAACCAAATTTCAACAGGCTCTTTTCTTCCCAAACACCCTTCTATTTACTTGATTTTTCACACAAAGAAAGAAGTGATGCCTATTGTGAGTATATAAATGAAGAAGTGATCCCTATATAGTGACAAGAAGTGGAGTGATCCAGGAAATGGACAACCACCCCCAAGTTTTTCCATTGTATCTATGATACTTATTAAGACTTTTTCTTATAACAATATCTTAATTCTTTTTTAAAATAGGAAAAAAATGTCATGGTCAATGATCATAAGGAAAAAAAAAAAGTCTTTTTTTTCCTGGGAGGCTTGTCTAGATTTGGGGGAAGACTAAAATAAAGCTCCCATTGTTTATCAGACCTCCCTTCAAGTTCAAAGCAGGAATCAGAAATGTAGTATATATCTCATTAAAATAGAAATGTCAAGCCTAAGATGAGTTCTGAAGGACAGCAAAAGGTAAAGCTCCCGATTAAATACCATGGCACTGCTAGTTCATTACGTTGGGACTAGAATTGTTAACTAAGCTGTTAAATGGTACTGAGAAGGAATTAAACTAAAACAGCACTTTGATATACTCAGTGGGTGCAAAGATTTAAATACCATCTTTTTGTACCTAATGAGAATCAGATGTTGAACAAAATGTCTTAAAATGTCAGTCAGTAGAGCATGTGCTGTTGAGAAAATTTTCAGGAGGCAAGCAGGGAGACGGATTCATTGTTCTTATACTACAGAAAAGACCCCTTTAGATGGCCTTTAAGGAGATATAATAAGAAAATATGGTGAAATAATCATTAAGAAATTACCAACCTCTTCTCTCATAATCAGGGATGATCCAAATTATAGGATTATATTCTGAGAATTAGGAACCCATTCTCTGTCATTGTATTCCTCTGCAATCAGTCTTCCTATGTTTTAGCTTCTTATATATATTTAATGACAATGATAGCAGAACTGATTAGATAAGGTATTTCTGTGCTACGATGTTTGTGATTTCAACAGATATTTTTTGATCATTAATTTCAATGAGAAACTAAATATTTTTTTCTAAAAGAAAATTGCTGCATGAAAACTGAATTGAGCTAACTAAAATTTTGCATTTTAGTATATTCTACCTGTTTTGCTTTTATTTGATTATTTTGTAGACAGAATTAATAACAGCCCATTCATCCATTAAGCATCAAAATTAAAAGTAACAAAAGCCCTAATGTTTTGAAACCATTTTCCCCTGCAAATTAAATTACATCAAACCCTTTACAATTTTAACACCCAAAAAACCACGTTGAACAATATTTACCACTTTTTTAACAAAACAGTTTCAGGCTCACTGACAACACTTCCCTCTTTAATAATACCAAAAATACAAGACTAGGTTGAGAAGTATTCAAATCTTAGGCTAGCAGAGTCACATAAACACTTAAGCCTGATAGGCAATTAAAAGAAAAGAATAAAATGGGATACAAACCTGAAAAAAAAGTGTGGGAGGGACTGAAAAAGGAAAGAAAAAACATATCTGGAAAAAGAAGCAAGTTACAGAAAAAGTCAAGAGAAAGTAACTGAAAAAAATACAAAGTGAAGAGAAAAACACCTAATGTCTTCTTTTCCTTCATAACATGGAGGCTGGGAGTTTGAGGAACTGTGTTGTCCCTCAGTACATGAACAGAGCAGCCAGCTGGGCGTAGACATGGGAGTAAAATGTTCAGTGAAATGAGGCAAGTTACTCTCCTGAAGCAAGCAGGAACAGATTGGAAACTTACAATCACTAGGCAGGAAGGTACCCCTGGAGATCATCTAATCCAATCTCCCTGCTCAGAGCAGGGTCAGCCACAGTGGATTGCTTAGGGCTGTGCCCAGCTGGGTTTTGAATATTTCCAAGGTTGGAGACTCCACAGTTGTGGGGAACTTGTTCCAAGGTTTAGGTTTAAATGGGATCTCTTGTACTTCAATTTGTGCCCATTATTTTCTGTATCACTGGATACCACTGAGAAGTGTCCGATGCCTTCTTTTTTACTCTGTGCCATCACATATTTATACACCTTAGTAAGATCCCCCTGAACAGAGAAGTCTGCTGCAGGCTGAACAGTTCCAGCTCTTGCAGCCTCTTCTTACAAGACATATTTGAAACCCTTAATCATCTTTGTGGCCCTTTGCTGGACTTGCTATGGTATGTCTCTGTCTTTCTTGTACTGAGTAACCCAGCACTTAACCCCACACAGTAGGTGTGCTTGCAGGTGCAGAGCAGAGGGGAAGAATCACCTCTGTTGACCTGATGGCTACACTGCCTAATGCAGTCCAGTATGCTGCTGGCCTTGTTGCCGCAAGGGTACATTGCTGGATCATGGGCAACTTGGGGTGCACCAAAACAACCAGATATTTCTCTGAAAAAGTGATTTCCAGACAGTCAGTTCCCAGCATGCACTGGTGCATAGAGTTATTCCCTCCTAGGGTGCAGGACTTTGCCTTCTCCTTTGTTGAACTTTATCAGATTTCTGTTGGCCCATTTCTCCAGCCTGTCAAGGTCTCTCTAAAGGGCAGAATGACCATCTGGGCTGTAAACTGCTCCTCCCAGTTCTATATCGTCTGCAGGCTTTCTGAAGGTGCACTCTGTCTCATCATCCAGGTCATTAGTGAAGACGTTGAACAGTATTGGAACCAGTATCAACACACGGGATACATCACTGTGGATGGGCCTCCAGCTGGACTTCATGCCACTGATCACAATGCTTTAATCCCAAGACTTCGGCCAGTTTTCAGTTCACCTCACTGTCCACTTATCTAGTCCATACTTTATCAGTTTATCTATGAGGATATTATGGAAGACAATGTCAAAAGACTTATTAAAGTCAAGACTAACAACATCCACTTCCTTCCCTTTGTCTGCTGAGCTAGTTGTTTCATTGTACAAGGTTATCAGGTTGGCTAGCGTGATTGCCGCTTCATAAATCTATACTGACTCCACCTAGTCACCTTCTTGTCCTTCCTGTATTTGGAAATGTTTTCCAGGATTGTTTCTTCCAGGCATCAAGGTAAGGTTGACCGGCCTGTAGTTCCCTGGATCCTCCTTCTTGCCATTATTGAAGATAGAGGTCACTTTTTTTTTTTTTCCAGTTACCAAGAGCTTTCAAATATGATTGACAGTGGCCTCACAGTGACAACAGCCAGCTGCCTCCGCACTTGTGGGAGCATCCTGTCAGATTCCAGGGTCTGTGTACCTCCAGATTGTTTAAGTGTTCCTTAACCTGATCCTCCACTGAGGATGAGTGTTCCTTGCTGTGGACTTTCCCTTGGGTCTACGGTGCCTAGGATTCCTGAAGGCCAGTCTTACTGGTAAAGATTGAGACAAATAAAGCACTGAGCACCTTTTCTGTGTCCTTTGTCACCAGCTCTGCTGCCCCATTCAGCTGCAGGCCCACACTTTCCCAAGTCTTTGTTTTGCTACTGATAAACCCGTAGAAACACTTCTTGTTGACCTGCATATAACCCTCAACTCCAGGTGTTCAGACAGTATCCTTGTTCACGCAAGCAGGCCTCCTACCACCTTAGGCTTCCTCTACCTGGGGATGGACCATCTTTGGGCTTGGAGGAGGTGATTTTGGACCCCTTTTCTCTCCGGGACCATATTGTATGGGATCTTTCCAAATGTATCCCTGAACAAGCCAAAATCCAGTCTTCCGAAGTCCAGGGTTGCGATCATGCTTTTTGCTTTTTTCCCTGCTTTCAGGATCCTGAACTTTACCATCCCATGGTCACTGAACTCTAGGCTGCCAACCCTAACCCTCAGTCCCTGGCCAGTTCTTTCTTGTTTCTAATTATAAGCTCCAGCAGAGCATCTCTTCTCAAGAGATCCTTAATGACCTGTGTCCAGAAGCTGTCATCAATACACTCCTGAAATCTCCTGGTTTGCTTGTGCCCTGCTGTGTTGCCCCTCCAGCAGATATCGAGGTGGTTCAAGTCCCCCATAAGGACTAGGGCCTGCAAATGTAAGACTTCCTCCAGTTACGTGAAGAAGGTTATATCTGCACCTTCTTCCTGATTGGGCAGTCTGTAGCAGACACCCACCAGTTTTGTTTACGTTGGCTTGTACTCTAATCCTGATGCCTCAGGTCTCTCATCATCCCAAGGGTGCATTCCCACTGCTCTCTCACATAAAGGACAACTTGCTATCATTCCTAAAACACCTGTACCCATCCACTGGCAGCACACTAGTCATGGGAGCTACCTGTGATGACAATGAGGCGGCATATATAACATAGAAAAAATCACACAAACTTCCTGATTAACGGTGAATTATCTTTACAGAGTAAAACAAGGCAGCTGCATGCAATCTCTCATGGACGACAGCAATGATAATATTAGAAGTGTTATTTAACATTTTTTTATACTAAAAAATGTAGTCTTAGTTAAAGGACAGCAGAAAGCACCTACTTCAAATGGACAAATGGGGCACATTCAGCATGGCATGTGCAGTATTTGTTTTGGGGTGTTTTACAACATGATAACTCTAAATGTGCATACTTTATATCTGTGTATGTAAATGAGAGTAAAGGCAGGCACAGCACCTGGGAAAAACTTCTGGGAAACAAGTTGAAAGCAGATCTAGTGACTTTTGCAATAAATCACAGTGCCGATTCAACACGTGCACAATACATAAGACAATCATCATTTCACACTTCCTCTTGGTTAAACAGATTCTAATGCTAAAGCATTTTGTATCTTAGTGTTTTTTTATTAACCACCTCTATTTCACTCTTCCCTCTGACAAGCGGTGTAAATGATTTCCTCAACACTTGTTTGCTGTGATGAATATTTATATCTAGTTAGAAAAAGTGAATGTTTTCTTTTAGTTCACCTCACTCTATTGCTCTGTCTTACTCCCATACCTGATTTCTGCTATGACTGATAAGTGCAAAGGACTAATGTGTGAGTAGTACATAATCATAGAGGGTTATTATTCTGGATGAATAATGCATAAGTCTAACAGCAAGGTTTTGCTATTATCTGGGAGTGATTAAAAGTGAATAGCTGTTAGGAAGCTTTGCGGTTTGCCAATTAGATATCTATAGGTTTTTATTGTGCTTGATTTCAACTCTAATTGTTTTTGTTGCTTTTCATTGTCATATATTTGAATATACCAATATTAAACACAAAAGAGGAATAAAGAAGGATTTTATTTCAACAAAACAATAGAAACTAACAGTAGCTTTCAACATTTTAAAATCAAACAAATGATTGAATGCCCAGTCCCCCAGCTTCAAACAATGATTAAATCCATTTTGCAAATTCTGACTCGTAACAGTAGAAAAAATATAGTGTATTTCATTTCCTCATTTTTCTCCGCTTTATGTTTTTCATTAGTGAAAATATACTTACTGATTTAGCAGTGGAATTCAGAAGGGCTTTTGTGATTAAATAGAGAGACCAGACGCAAGATACTTGACTGGTGTAATTAATGGAACTTTACCAGCTGATGGGTCCAGAAGAACCTGAAGCTCTCTCATACAGGAAAATACTACTTGAGTCCTTTCTTCACTCTTTTCCAAAATCCTGAGTGACTGCTGCACCAGCTCTTTTCTCTTTTCACACTCAAAATATTGTTATGGTTGAAAAGGAGACACAATGCTTAAAGCCAAGCATTTATTTTTAGTATAGCTGAAATCTTAATAGTTTAATCAGAGAATTCGGAGTGGTCCAGATTTAATTAGAAGAAAGAGAAAAAAATTAATACTGAAAAAAGTCTCAATAATAATAACAACACATTTAAAATTGTTTGCAACCCTTTTCTGATGTTATTCTGACCCTCCAGTGCTCCTTTGAGTCCTCATCTCTGTAACTTCAGTCTGGTAATGACAGTGGCAGGTGGGGTCTACAGTCATTTGTCAGCATCTGGAGTCCTCTCTCAAGTCCTTCACCATGAGGAATATGATGCTGATGTTGGTTTCTTCTTCTTTGCTTCTTCTTCCTTCCTTCTTTCTTACTTTCACACACGTTCGATTCATCTGGGGTTATTTTTGTATGTTTTCTAACATGCTTTTACACCTTGCTCTTTCTCCAATAATCTGCAACTCCCTTTTATATTCAAATTTTTGCCTGTTAGACTCTACATTTTTGTCCTCCTTGTTTCCTCTACAAACATTTTCCCAGCTCCAGGTCTGCATTTTTTTTAACTGACCGTGGGCGAGTTGCTTATAGCAGGGGGAAGAGGGAGGAGCACAGGCTGTTCCTCATCTCTTATGATGCCATGCCTGTACTCTCTACATGTATCCTCTGTACTACTGGGTTACAAGGTTACACACATTGCTCTACTTTTTACAATTATATATTCACTGGAGCAGGAAAATGAATTTTGACATAGTTCAGAAAATATTTGTAATTGCCTTAATTCCCATTGGCTATTCTGCAAAAGCACAATGCCTCTGATTTGAACCCAAACCTTTGTCCTTAAGCTATGAAACTTTTATTGATGAAAATTTCCTACAAACTTGTGAACTGCTCTAAAATATTTTGGCTACAATGAATCTACTTGTCAATACTGTGTTGCATATGTAGCAAGTTTCTGATTTCACTTTTCACCGTCTCTTTTGCAGAATGTTCCATGCAAGTTAAGGGTGGGAAATATTCTACGTGCTGTCATTTGGAATATAACTTATAACAACATCAGACACCAAAGAGAAATAGTGAATGGTTTTGTTTAAATAAAAGAAAGGAAATGAACTTGGCAGTAATTACAGACATAGTCTAATTACTGATTGATTATTTAGAAAGTTTCTATTAAAGATAAGACTTTATATTCTAGGAGCAATAAAAAAGATTATCTTAACTACTTTTAATCTGGCCATAATATTTAAGAAGACAAAAGTTCTGAGTTAATCAAACGAATATCAATTCTGTGAAAAAATCATATACTTTAAAACTTGTTTTGCTTTAAGCAAGGACAAGAAGTCTTAGTGTCAGTTATAACCAAATGAAAATTTTTAAGCAGTTCATTAAGTATACATCACAGTGTTTTGGGATATTTGAAATATTTCTCTTGGTTTTAATGAGCTTGATACACTTTATTTCATTGAGGAGAGAACATTTCCTTTTAGATACCGTATAATACATGACATCAGAAGTTCTGTATTTTCATTAAAACATGCTTAACTTTGTTTATCAATGCAGCTTTTACTTGTTTGCCTGGATTGAAAGGACNTTAAAGTTTTTTTTTTTTTTTTTTTTTTTTGTCTGTGGTGCCACAAACTGTAATAGGTTTTCTTAAAGAAATATTTGCATAGGAGTAAAGATGCCTCATGATGACATGAAGAAATCCATTATTAGTCAGAAACATGGTCATTAGGAAGGTAGCAAACATGGAATGATTGCAATAACTAGAAGGAAAGGTTTTGGGCTTCTGGAGGCTTTGTGAAGAACTAGCTGCCTGTGTAGACTTTTAGGAGGGGATTTTTTAGCCCTCTAGCTATGGATCTTAAACGCAGTTCTAGTTGGCTAATACATGCTGGCTTGTTTCAGAAAGTTGTGTAGTTGCTGCAAAGATCTCCTGGCTCAATATGCACTACAGAATTGAAGTTTCCACAGGTGTTCAAATTTTTCGGGGTTTGCTGCAAGTGGTTTTCATGAGCAGTAGTGATGCAACCAGAAACTCAGTTTCATGATAGTGTGAACCTATGCTGTTCAACCTGTGAAACAAAGGACATGAAGGCCTGAGCCTAATGACAAGTTACTTTCCAATGAGACTATGGAAATAAATTTATGACAATACTCTGGAAAATTTTAACACCACCATTTATACCATGAGTAGCTATTTTTGGCCCATCTAGTGGGCTAAAATAAACCGGTGGGTATTAGTTAATAGTAGGAATATATTGATAGGTTTTGTCTTTTTTTTAAACATAGAAATACATAGAGATTTTTAATCTTGAGAAGGGCGTCCCCTGTAATTACCCATTAATATCTACGCAGGCAGAAGGACTCCACTCTGATTCAAACTGAGGATATGGAGAGACTGTTACAAAGTTTCCGGACATGTCCACAGGAGTGTGATCCTGCCTGGAAGATTCAAAGGTACAGACTTAAGCCCTAGATAAGTAGATGGACTTCTAAACTGCATTGCATAGAGCCTTCCTCCTCCTATGCCTGAATAGGCTCCTGTATCTCTTAAGTTCTCACATGTGATAGATTTATTTAGCTCATAAATTTCATGACCTTATCACAATTCATAATTCGTGTTTCATAATTCATTGTAGAAATAAAGTTTCCACTACTGCTGAACACTTTGAAGTGTTGTCACTTAAAGGTCACCTTTACAAATAAGTACTCTTTTACTTGAGGAAAGACTTTTAACACAACAGGGTGTTTTTCGTGTTGATAATTCTCATCACAATACTTCAAACTCCAAAGAATTCTTAAAAGGAAAAGCAGCTTAGCTAGAGCAAATAAGATATACTTGAAATCACTATTGATCTGTATCTAAGGTCTTCTCTGGATGTTTATGAAAGGTTATGAATGCAAAGTGTAAAGACTGTTGATCTCCAGGAATATGTTTTTGTATCACCAGATAAGAAAGCCATATATTTTATCTCAGTTTATGAGATTTGTGCCTTTCAGAACATATACCACTTTGAGATACATTTTCATATTCTCTTCCTCCCACTAAGTCTAGAGGAACATACAAAATGATAGTAAACAGGTTAAATTATTTTCTTCCATACTGAAAAAACCAAGCTGTTAAAATTTGAACAGAAATGTGGATTTCTATCATAGAAGATGAAGGCTGAAGAATATAGCACTAAACCTGAACTCTTGACTGTGATAGGGAGAGCTTGAGTAATGTTTCCCAAGAAATATGTTGGAGAAATCCTCTCAGCAAAAACATCACAGTTCAAGTAGAAGAACAGAAAGTGCACTCCTTAGTGCTTACTTTACTGTTACCTATGCAAAAAGCAGCAGCAGTGCGTTCCAGTATCCCGCAACTGCAAGTCTCTGCCCTAACAGTTCATGTCTGCTGCTGAGATAGATCTAGTTCCACAGCTCTCAGCTGGTGAAACATTAGAGCTGCTGCGTGGAGTGCACAAAGAGGATCTGTGCCTCTGCTTATCAGCTTGGGCTGTAGCACAGCACTGCTGCCGTGAGTGGGGGACGAGTGAGAAGCTGGTGGGAACCTTGAAGGGAGGATGGGACAGTGGTCAGAGATGGAGTGAAGGAATAGACAATAAATGCAGAAAATAGGCCAGTGACTACTAAAAGCCTGGAAGTCCCGAGGGAGATAGAATACTGTGGTATCCAGGGTCAGTGGGCATACTGATTACCATAACAAGAATGATTTAGAGGCCAAGAAACTCCATCTAACTTTTCATGCAACAAAAAAAAAAAAAAAAAAAAAAAA
>RSEF01000001.1:124452234-124475137 GCA_003993805.1 Himantopus leucocephalus | reverse complement strand
AAAAAAAAAAAAAAAAAAAAAGAAAAGAAAAGAAAAAAGAAAAAAAAAAGCAAAAAAGAGTCTCATTTGGCTCCGCATGTTGAAACCAACAAGCGTTATATAAAAAAAACCCCAAAACACAGCAATATAATTACAGTAAGAACTTGCACTTTTACTATAAGATACTTCTTAGGTGAGTCAGATACTACCCAAAAATGTGCTGGCAGTTGCTCTGAGGTTGCTTGTCAATGCAAACCAAATGAGTCATCAAATGATTTCATCTGAAAACAAATTCTTTAGGCCCTAACTTTTTCTGAAGTCACACTGAGATTCTTTTTTTAACACATTGTCTCTGTTTACGGCAGTCACACTCAAAGTTTTTAAAGTCCTAATTCAAAACCATTTCCTTTTGAAATCATATGAATCTACATTTTTTTTCCTCCACCTAGGTGAATATCTACACACCCATGAACTGGTGATCTGTCTTCCTCATATTTTTTTTTTTTTCCCTGCATGCATTCCCTCCTGCAGAAACAAAAATGAGAAAACCTCTTTGTCTATGATGGTGATGTGGGATGCTGAATTCCGCCCATGACTTCAGGGTTTGATTAATAATTTATATAAGTTACTACAGCATCAAAAGTATTGATAGGTAGAGTTGCACTTAAGCGTATCCTTAATCATGGCCTTTAGGTCAGAATTCTTTGCAGTGCAGAATGTGAATTCTCATCTCCAAGGAAATGAAATAGCTCCCAAGATAGAAGTATTTACTTCAAATCCTTTGGATAAAAGGAAACAGCAGCACTGTCTTTTTCCTTTGAGCTAATTTTTCATTTCCTGTTACTTTCACACAGATACATGTGCAAACCCCCAAACACATTCTGGTTGACTTGAAATTAGTGATTTTATCTTTCCTTTTTGTCTGAAAGTGTGTACAACTTTGTTGGCGTGATCTAAGCTGAAGTTTTGTCATTGTTTGGATAAGCAGAAAAATGTGTTATTTGCACAATAGTACTCCTAGCTCCAGAAAGCTGAATGTATCAGTCTCCTTCTTGAAGTAGGTAAGATCCAACACTTACTGATATCATAATTTTGATCATTTTCTCGATATGTTTTTTAATGACTGCTTCTCAATGTTTTTTTTCCAGTACCTTATGAGGTACTAGAAGCAACTGGTTCGTCTTTGTCCCTTCATCTCTTACCTATTTACAGCAAAGAGTATGATGTTGCAATATGCTAGCAATAATAGTACCGAAAATTATGGAAATGCATTTTTGATGTTATAAGCTATATAAGGACAAATCTGCCTTAAATCTAATTTGCTGACTGATAAATATAAGTTAGGACCAAGATGCCCTACGTTTTTTTTCTATTTAATGGAGAGAGAAGGTGCTCCAGACCTTGTGAGGTATCAAATCAGTCTATGTGGTTAAATTCTTATCTTTGGTGTTTATTTAATAGATGAATTTAGAATGAAGATACCTAAGCCTTAGATGGACTCCTGTACCCAGATAAAGACCCACAAAATTCAGCAGCTCTGCATAAAGTTTCAGCAGTGAACTAAGTAGCATTCAGTTCTGTAAAACAGGTGTCTTGGACTTGGTATCGTAACTATTGCTCTACCCCTAAAATGCAAGTAACTGATTTCTTGGATACATTTTTACAGCTTTCAAAATGGAAATAATATTCTGATCAAGCAGCAAAACCCAAGTACGACAAGGGTAAGGCATATTTCTAGGGTTTTTTTCCCTCTGAGTTCTTTGGATTTCTAGCAAAACAAGAAAGCAATACATTTCACTGTCAATCATTTGAAAAAGAAATTACTTTTCCTTGCATCTTTTCAAGACCTTTCAGTATGTATGCCCAGCTGCTTTTTTTTAGTAAGTGTTTGTTCAAAACATGCTGAACTATTTGAAACAGCTTTTGGTAGGAGTACAAAGGGCAAAAAAGCAACATCTTGTTGATTTTTTATTTTGAAATGTGTCCTATACATGTAGAACAATAGTAAAATAGTGTGGATAAGTTTTGAAATGCATGGATAGTAAAGAAACCTTTTAAAAAATTCCTTTTCAGGTCCTTTTGATTTATGAGCCTTGGTTTCTGGTACGTGCCAAGAACAATAGCTAGAATAGATGTTCTAAAAACTTAATCGCCTGTCTCTCAATTATGGCTGTAGTACTACAAGGCTGAGTAGCCTTTGATACCAGTAAGTTCTGCCAGTAAGACAGTGGCTGACCTACTTAAATCTCCAGGGAATTTAAGTTCTGGAACAGTATAACATGATACAAGAAGATGTCAGAACACAGGTCTTACATGAACCTTATGAAGATCAGGCAGATACTACTTATAGTACACATGTTGTCGATTTTCTAGTCCCAAGAAAAACTGCCGAATTCTATTTATCTTTTTGCTTTGTAGAACTTTATTATATGTCAACATATAAGAACCAATAAAAATAATTGTGGACAGAATATGTTAAAATTTAAAAAGAAAAAAAGAGGCATACTGGAGGGATTGAATATCCATTACTATTTTTGATCATCTGGAACAAAACCATTGATTCTGAGAATGAATCTACTTGTACTCTTAAAACTTATTAGGTTACACCCATTTGAATTAATGTAAAACAAAACAAGTTGAAAAAGTGGCTTTTAGAATTCTGAACTACATTTTCCAGGAGGCTTTTCTCTTCATAAAGTACATTTTGAAGAGTTTTAAAAACATCTTCTAATTTAATGCTTTTAATTACTTTAGATTAATCTTGAAGACGAAATCCATTCTAGTCTGTTAGAAACAGAAAGAACATATACTATTTTGTAAATTGGTAGAAAAAATCTAATCCAAATTCTTGAACCAGAAAACAAAATGTGTTAGTAAACCTGAATAGGAAAACTCAAGATATAGTTTACTGAAATGGTTTTTATCCTGCATCAAGACAGTCTTATTACATGAAGGAAGGTTGGAACAATGTTGTGAAACATTTGAGATAATAGATTAACATTCCTATTCCCATTAATCCTCATATTTTTGATCATTTTTCCCAAAATACTGTTAGTTTTGGCACAGCGGTGCTTAATGTTCAAAGCAATGTTTCTACAAACATCCTTAAAAGAGTACAACTTCTGTTTTAACAATGTCTCACTGAATTTCTGAGACTGTGCCTTACACTGATCTTTCAATTTGTATTCCTGAAAGTTGGGAAAAAAATACAACTTGATTTTATAAAAGGTAGATCCGTCCAAAGAAACTTGCTGCCTAAAAAATATGACTATTTTTCTGAACAAAAGGACACAGAGTAGCTTAAATTTATCCAATCTTAATATCCCATAAAGCTTCAGATGAGATCATTAAATCAAAATGGAGGAGAATATGATATAGTTGAAGAAGGGTGAGATGAATAAGGCAGGTATATAGGCTGACTAAAGTGGTTTCACCACAAAACAGAGGACATCAGTTGTACTGAAAGATGAACAAAGATGGAGATTTTTGTAAGTGGAGTATCACACACTGCTCTTCAACTGTATTTAATATTTTCATTAACAAATTTGGCACACAAGCTGAAAGGAGAACTTTTACAAATGACAGAAAATTATTAAAGTAATTCAGGAAGAAGAGAATAAAATTCATCAAGTAGAAGTCATAGAGACCAATAATGAAAATTTTTCATGTACAGCAGTGTGCATTTTAGCTAGAAGTGACAGGAAGGAAGAGATGTGGTTATATAAGTCACAGAGTATGGGGTTCATCTCCACTTTTTCTAATTAATTGTTGATGAGCAAGACTGATCATACTGACTGTTAGATGGTGCCAGTGCAGACATATTGGTTCTATCTTTCTATATAAAGTTGTATAAAAGTTTCAGACTTAGGCATCTTTATGTCATTCTCTCACACAAAACAACTTTAGCTGAGGAGGGATGTGATTGCAGCTTACATATAGGTTTGCAGTTCATCTAGCAGATAAGAATGAAATTACATTATTGGCATAAGAGGAAATGGATCAATTTTACTGCTGAAAAAATGAGACTCAAAATTGGAAGACAAACAAGATTTTTTTAATAAGCATATTAAGGACAAGAAATTGAATAATTTGAAGATGGATCCTGACATTTATGAGCGGACACTTAGCTCAGTGAAATAGAAGAAAACTTCTAGTCCTCTATTTTTCTATTACATCGGATTGGGAATTTCCATGAGACAATATGATATAATTTGAATCACATTACATTGAGTACTGTAGAAACATAAAATAACTGAGGTTGGAAGGGACCTCAGGAAGTCATCTAGTCCAGCCTCTTTCTCAAAGCAGGGCTAATTTCCAAGTCAGACTGCATTGGTCAGGGTCTTGACTGATCTAGTTCTGAGAATTGCCAAAGATGGAGATCCTATGGCCTTTCTAGGAAACTTGCACCCATGCTTAACCTCTCTCAGTGTGATTGTTTTTAAAAATTTATTTTATTTTCAATGTCCAAGGTATTTCTCTTGCTGCAATTTGTGACAGCACTTCTTGCACTTTTGGTGGGCAACACTAAGTGAGGTATGTCTTCACCTTCTACATAACTCCCCTTTACAAAGTGGAAGATGGAAATTAGATTTCTGCCTTTAGCTTTCTTTCCTGAAAGCTAAACAAGCTAACTCTTTTGATCTCTTTACAGTTACACCATGTGCTCCTGCCACACCCTAGTCATCTTGGTGATCTCCCACTGGACTCACCCCAGTTTGCCAATGTCTTTCTTTTACTGATGGGATGAGACATAGATGTAGCCTCCTGAGTGCAAACAGAATGTGAAGAACAACTCCTATGATGTGCTAGCTATTTTGTCCCCCCAACCCCCCCATAAAAAAAAAAAAAAGCTGCAAAAATGTTGCTTTTAAGCTATTGACTGAATTTCTGTTTTGTCATCATTTTTGAGATTTTGACTCAGTTATTCAGTTACTTTTAAATGAAGTATTTTAATAATCTTATGATAAAATATATGATTAAAAAATGACTACTTTAAGAAAGTAACATAACGTTGTAGAAATAGTCCATAAAACTTTTAAAAGTTTAAAAGAAATAAATCTAGCAGCAGGTGGATTCTGAAAGGAAAATTCATACTTATTTCTGCGGAAAACTAATTACTTAGAGAGAGGAAAAGTAATCACATATTTGGTTTGAGGAATTACTGGTGACACCAGCAATTAAAGATAGACTGTAATACATCAGAAAACAGTATCATAATTGCAAATATCTGCAAAATGTATCCGATGTATAACCAGAGAAAATAAGATACTTCTTAAGTGCAAGATATTACACCTTGGAAGGAATAATCATCACAGGCTATATCTGAAGATGTAACGGATCAGAAGCAGAACGTGTGTTAAGAGAGGTGGTGAATACTAGTGACAATTATTTTGATGACATTTGCAGGAGAAGGTTTGGGTTCTGCATTGTTTAATTAAAAAAAAAAAAAAAGGCTTATTTTTCACCTTAGTGTAATCACAACACTTACCACAACACTCTTAAAGAGCTCTGTTCCTACCATATACTTGTAAATGTGGTTAGTGCTATATAATGGCAACCGTAACTGTAGTGATGTGCAGACAAGATGATGGTCTGTGAATGCATATGTGGGTCTGAAAGTTTGAAATCTAAGAGGGATATATTCAGCAGACAATGCCAAACATATCTTAGAAATTGCCTTTTGTAGGTTTATTGCAGGTGTTCAAGGTAAATCAACGTTCCAGTCTGAACATGGCATTAGTACTACATCATAACTATTCTGGGAAAATGTCGCTTATGTGATAGAACTATGTTAAAGTGACTAGTTTTACCAGTCTTCTCTTTTTCACCTACTCTATTGCCTCCTACCTAACTGTACATAATTTGTAATAAATTAGGTCTAAAGATTTTTAACAGTCACTAGAATGATTGCATTGGCTGAAATAGATAAGAAATACCCATTAAGATTCATTATCTTATCTATAAAACATTAGCAATCAATTTGGGAACAAAGGCTAATAATATTTTGTCTTCAAATTGAAAGAAATGTGTTAGTTCAATTTCATTTACAAGTTAAATAATTTCATTTGTAGGATTCACAGACATCTCTTCTTGCTACTATTTAATTATTCCCTGATACAAAGAGAGCAGAAATGCTTCAGCAAAATAATAAAAAAAAAATCATTAGTTACAGCACAAATCAAAGACTAGGCCTGAATTTGAATTTTGTTGTAGGTAAGAAAACTTGGATCTAGATTTCTGATTCTGGACAGAAGAATGCAAGGAACTGTAATCCTTGCATCCAGGTTAAGCTCATCTGCGCTAATAACAATCTTTTGAAAATTTTGAGCAAATTAACCTTTTACAGGGGATCACAGCATACGAGTAAATTAAGAGATTAGAAATCCTTCATCATATTACAGGTTGAAGCAGCACAGCAGTCCCAAAACTACATTGACGAAAAAATCATTGTCTGTGCCTTCATTATTTAAATGATAGAAGGGTCACACTCTTCTTTTCTCCATGGATTAGGCCTTTAAAAAAAACCAAGACATTGTTCTGGCACTGTCCTGTACTTTCAGGTAGAATAGACTTTCACATAGCTTTTAGCTGTCTTCACTAATGTGAGTTTGTTGACAAAACACCATGAATTTAGAAATTAAAGACCCTAGCCTATTCAGTTCCTCAGATAAATGCCCAGAGTCATCTGAAATGAAGAGGACTCTTTGGAAGTGTATGACTCGAAATGACCAGATGACACACTAAATAAATACACTTTAAACAGACTAAGAATCCCTCAAAGAAGTTTTGTGTTTTCTTGGAAGTGTAAATTGTAAACTATTTCTTTGGTTTGTAAAATATTTCTTTGGTTTGTGGAAGGCAGAAAAGGCAAACATCATGTTATTTTTTTATTTATTATCTTGAAAAATAAAAGAAATGTCAGTTATAGACATCTAGAAAGAAACTATTGCAGTGAGGCCACAAAAATTCACCACACTAAGAAAATAATTCAGTTTCAATACCATAAAGCTCACTACAAAATAATTAATTGCTTCTAACTTTAAATCCATTTAAAGAAAAAATGTATTGACTTAATGTAAATGAAAAAAAAAAAAAGTGTATCCCTGGAAATTCCATTACACCTTCAAATAGCAAATCTGTACAGATAACAGCAAAGGAAACCAATAAAAAAAAAACCAAGACGGAAACTTATAATTCAGATACAGTTGTACAACCCTGGTTCATGTGCAGGCACTTCCAAGTACAGATGAGGATCTTTGTTACAGCTGGGTCCATCTGCATCCATTTATGTTGTTGGATCCTGTTTTAATAACAACAGTCTTTTTTGCTTTTTTGCCCCTGCTGAATACATGAGCTTTCATTTAATTTAGAAAGACGCACTGCACTCAGGTCTTTCTCAACTAGTACCAAACAAGTGTCTTCCCAAGGCTTTCACAACTGTATTTTTTTCACCTATGGCTCATTTTGAAGATGTAGTATATATTAGCAGCTAAACTACAGAAGAGTTTTATTAATTTATTTACAGTTCAAGTATAAAGAAGTATTTAATGTCCCCTTTAAAATTGCTCACTTAAGCTGTGTTTTCATTGCATTGAGGAGATAAGGTTGCCCTTAAGAAGACTTGATGACTGAAAATGGGAGCATCACACTATTAATTTAGGAACCAACTTGAAAGAGCTGGCGACTGTAGTAATAAACATAAGATACAATGTCTCCCTTAAGAGGAAGCAACATAAAAAAGGCAAATAAAATGATTCTCCAATAATTTACTGAAGCTATTCATAGTAAGAACTAATTCTTTTCTCTCACTTTCTCTTAATACAGAGGATAATGAATATGTAGGGAAAAAAAAATCCCCAATCGCAGTACTTTTCCAGTCTGAATTCAAACCCAATTCATTCTTACAATCTTTCAATTCAGTGAAGGTACATAAAATGTAATTTTCAATTTTCCAGACAACAAAGTTGATGGTTATCTGTACGGGGTGTGTGTGCCCAGGCCGGGCTGTCGGGGGGGGGGCTGCCCCGAGCCGGACACAGCCGGTTCCAGCCAGCTCCAACTGACCCACCGCAGGGCACGGCTGAGCCCCGCAGCCACCATGGCGGCGCCGCGGGGAAAGCCTCTGTCAGAAAGGGCAAAACGCTGCCCGGCAGCCGGGGCTGAGGGGAACAGTGTGAGAAACAGCCCTGCCAGCCCCCGGGGGAGGGGGGGAGGAGGGGAAGGAGGTGCTGCAGGCCCCCCAGCAGGGATCCCCTGCAGCCCCTGGAGAAGATCATGGAGGAGTAGGTATTTCCTTGCAGCCCATGAAGAGACCTCAGTGGAGCAGATGTCCACGCTGCAGATCACGGAGGACCCCATGCTGAAGCAGGAGCAGGATATGCTGTGAAGAAACTGTGGCCCATGGAGACTCCACACTGGAGCAGGCTTATTCTGAAGGACTGCAGTCCATGGTAAGGACCTACACTGGAGCACGGGAAAAGCGTGAGGAGGAAGGAGCGGCAGAGGGTAGCTGTTATGGACTGACGGCAGCTGCCTATTGCCCATCCCCCCCGCTCCACTCAGGAGGAGGTAGAGGATGGAGGAATGAAGGACTGAAGTTGAGTCTGGGAAGAGGGGGAGTAGGGGAAGGTGGTATTTTTTTTTTTTTTATTGGCAATAAATTAAATCTATTTTTCCAAAGTTGTGTCTGTTTTGCCCATGACAGTAACCGGCAAATGATCTCACTCTCTTTGTTTCAACTCACAAGCTCTTTCATCTTATTTTCTCTTCCTGTCCTGTTAAGGAAGTTGAAGGAGTGAGGGGCTGCATGGGCACATGGGTGCTGGCCAAGGTTAACCCACCACATTATCTCTTACTGCTTTTCTTCAGCTGTAGTCAGAAATCACAGCTGTATAGGTTTTATGTTCCTTCCTACCTAAAAATAATCAAATCTATGCTCCAAAATAGCCATTGTATCCCCTACAATGCGTGACACCTTACATGTGAGGATGCTTGGCACGCAGAATGGTCTTTTCAGTTATTAGCTAAAGGTCTTGCAGGATTTCCAGCTTTTTAGTATTTGCGTATTTTTATCCAAATAATGTTTTGCGGAAAACATATGCGTAGTTCCTGAATCAGAGTTCATAATCCACAGCCTCCGTACTTTTAGTTGTATACAATGTCCAGAGTTGTATCTTCTCTGGTCCTTTCTTTCTAGACCAATGACTCTTCAATTTTAGTCCTTCAGTCCAAAACAGGAGGTGAGAGAGAATAATGTCATCACCAGTAGACTAAGGAGAACACAAACAGGTTTCTCATGCTGTAGATGAATTCACTTCTCACTGTACTCAGTCCTGAGTATTTGTAAAATTGGTACAACACCTGTGGCCTGTTACTAGCAATGTTATTACTGCATTTACTGCATTACAGGGCTATACCAGTCAGTGGAATATTTCATATTAAGATCTCAGGTCCTCTTGAGTGTACATCAAGCTGCTACAAAGCTACAAGGTGACAAAGTGACAGCAATTTCGGTCATTTGCAGAAGTAGAATTTTGTGTCCTTGGAGCAATAATTGGTTAATTTTTCAATACCTATGCATTTACAGGAGCCAAGGATTTTAAGAATGACTGTCTCTGACTGAGATGTTGCCCTAAATTTAACTTGACCACCACTTTAGCTGGTAAATTTTAGTGCCCCCAAATAAATTTACCTATGTGTATCTATCCATGTATGCATGCATACTACCTGTGTACCCAAATGTCTGCTGAAGCCTGATACAGTTTTTCCAGAACAAAGTCACTTTCTTTATTTGTATCCATCTGCTGTAGCCAAGAAATTGCACATTACCATAAACTAAGATTTCAGTTTCGTCCTGGTAGAGCAAGAGTAGTTCAACAGCCTCTGGCATACTAATTTCTGCAAGTGGTTGTTAAAACACACAGTTAACTAAGCCTGTAATCAAGATTGCCTTTTATTGATAAATAAGTAGTTTATAATGTGTTAGCTAAGATGCCTTGTACTTTAACATAGACTTGAAAGGTGGCATATAATAGCAGTTCTAATGATATACTTTACAAATCATGACTATCCTAAATTGAGGTAGCCTCCGGAATGAGCTCTCTTCCACATACAGCAGGATTAGAATATAAGAATATGTACAAAACAGTACATGAGCTAGTTAATATGCTGTAAACTTCCACTTAATTTGGTCTCTTGGTATCTTGCTAATTCTTATCACACTACTGTTTGCCATATATTATGTCCTTCTACAAGTTAATAAAAATTCCATCAGAATGAGACATTTATTTGGAAATTATTAATTCAGATGTATTTTTCTGCTGTCTTTGTTAGTATTGTTGAAGCACTAGAAGTTTATATAGAATGAGGGGTAAGGCATTTACATTAGGGAACATTCAGATACCAGCCTTTTACTTTGTAATCAGGTCTTATTGAAGGACGTTACTCATAGAACCATAGAACAATAGAATGGTTTGGGTTGGAAGGGACCTTAAAGATCATCTAGTTCCAACCACCCTGCCATGGGCAGAGATATTTTTCAGTAGATCAAGTTGCTCAAAGCTCCATCCAACCGGACCTTGAACACTTCCAGGGATGGAGAATCCAAAACTTCCCTGGAAACCTGTTCCAGTGTCTCACCACCCTCAATGTAAAGAATTTCTTCCTAATGTCCAACCTAAGTCTACCCTCTTTCCCTTTAAAACCGTTGCCCCTTGTCTTGTCACTACGGGTGCTGGTATTTACCATCTCTCACCATCTTTCTTATAAGCCTCCTTAAAGTATTGAAAGGCCACAATAAGGTCTCTACAGAGCCTTTTCTTCTCCAGGCTGAATAATACTAACTCTCTCAATCATTCTTCATAGGAGAAGTTTTCCAGCCCTCTGACTATTTTTGTGGGTGTCCTCTGGACCTGCTCCAGCAGGTCCCTCTCTTTCTTGCACTAGGGACCCCAGAGCTGGACTCAGTGCTCCAGGTGGGAACTCCGAAAAGCGGAGTAGAGGGGGAGAATCACCTCCCTCAACCTGCTGGCCACACTTCTTTTGATGCACCCCAGGACACGATTAGCTTTCTGCCTGCAACTGCACATTACTGGCTCATGTCCAATTTTTTGTTCACCAATATGCCCAAGTCTCCTCAGGGCTGCTCTTAATCCGTTCTTCCCCCAGTCTGTATTGATACTGGGGATTACCTCAACCCAGGTGCAGGACCTTACATTTTGCCTTGTTCAACGTCATGAGGTTCGCATGGGCCCACTCCTCAGGCCTGTCAAGGTCCCTCTGGATGGCATCCCTTTCCTCAAGTGGATCAACTGCACCACTCATCTTGGTGTCACCTGGGAACTTTCTGAGGGTGCACTCAATCCCACTGGCTATGTCACTGATGAAGGTATTAAATAGTATTGGCCCTAGTACAGACCCTTGAAGGACACCACTCCTTACTGGTTTCCACTTAGACATTGAGCCATTGACTATCACTCTTTGGATGCAGCCATTCAGACAATTCCTCATCTATCCAATAGTCTATCCTTCACATTCATACCTTTCCAATTTAGAGACAAGAATATTGTGTGGGATCATGTCAGAGGTCTCACAGAAGTCAATGAGATGATATCTGCAGCTTTTCCCTTGTCCACTGATGCAGTTGCTCCATTGTAGAAGGCCACTAGATTAGTCAGTCATGATTTCCCCATGGTGAAGCCATGTTGGCTGTCTCTAATCACCTCCCTGTCTTCCGTATGTTTGGACATTTCTTCCAGGAGGATCCGCTCCGTGATCTTACAGGGAACAGAGGTGAGGCTGACTGAATGAGGCTGATCAAATATAAATAAAATGTAATATATAGACAGTATTGAATATGGCAGACCACACTGCCCCAAGACTTTTTTTCTTTTTTTCACAAGCTACATGCAGACTTAGGCTAGTTGTATGATTGTATGTTTGATTTGGGTGTACATCCTTCTTCCCTGCCTTCTTGATATGAAAACAGAGATTCTGAAGCACAGACGTATGATTGAAATGGGGTGTATGGAAAATATATCAGGAACAGATCATGGAGTGTGTGATATGAAACATGCTACTAATCTGAATGACTTCAACAAGAATTCTTTAGGAAAATACTGAAATCACTATTTATTGTATTTGAAAAATTGGTTTACATGTAGGAGTTTTCCAATTTATTCATGGGCAACAGCTCCAGTGTCAGTAAAATTAGGTTAAGCTTAAAGATGCCTTTATTATGTAATTTTATCACTGAATGTTATTGTTCATACTGTATGTAAGAAATAGCAAGAACTATTGCAAGAGAAATTAAGAATTAGGTATTTTTCAGGTGGTTAAATTGCAAAGCTGTTATTGGTTGCTATCAAGAGTACAAGCAATCAATTCAACTTCATATCACAATAAAAAGAAGAATTAAATAAAATGTGCCTTTATGAACCTTGTCTCTTGGTAGCTGTTTCATGTTAATGAGTTTATTAGCTCAAGTGCCTTTAGCATTTTGGAGTAGTATTGCAATTACAACAAACTCAGAGCTGTAAGTGCCCAGAGATTTTATCAGTGGGAAGAGCTTTTGAAACGTTATCATCGTAATAATTTTAGTCATTTTGTGGGAGTGAAGAGAAAGGTGAAAATATGAATAGCAATTGTTAATTATATGGTTATTTTATAAATTAGATAGGAAAAAGCTTAGTTACAAAGAAATAAGAAATATTTGCCAACTAATAAAAATGTTCTCTTTCAAATCCTTCACTTCATTATATTAGAGCGTGGGATCTGCACAAAGCCTGATCACTTTAAACAATGAAAACAAATGTGACAGGTAAAATATGCTCAATCGACAGTTTATTAAGCCAACTTAAGAGCAGAAACAATTGTAAAGCATAGGGCTAATGGCTGCAGCTGGTTCATAGCAAAACAGTCAATTTCATTGCAACACTTGTAGCAAATAAATTAATTCCATGATTCCAATTTAATTTGTCAATGCCATTCTTTGTTGGGAAAGACAAGCTTGGTAGAAACATCAAGAGATGGAGAGCATATTAGATAAGAGACTGATTCAAATAAATGTTCCAGATAAATGTGTTTGTTAAAAGTGGTGTAATTCATATGTGCGCTCAGCTTCTTCAGGTTCCAGAAATATCAAGAGGGATGGAGTCATATGCATTTGATAGGCACAGGTGGCCTGGAATAAGTAGTATTTCATTTCACAATGTGAGAAGAACACTGCCCAAAAAAACACAGACTCCTTGGGTAGGAATACTGGGGCTTCTTAGAACTGCTATTCTAGGAGCAGATGTTTTACACAGCTATACCTGCAAATTCATACCAACAAAAGGATGGATTTCCACAGGAGCAAGTAAAAGTACTTCTGAGATGAGAAAAACAGGTAACCCAGGAAAAAAAAAAAAAAACTAAACAAACAAACCACTAACTGACAAGTTCCTTTCATCCTGGAATCACAGGCTAAAAAATTGTAGGTGTGGAGCAATGCAATCCGCATGGCAAAACCAGGTTAATTGCATTCTGTTAGAATATTTTAGGTAGGTTAATGAACTGTCATTCTTCATCAGTCAAAGGAGTATTCTATAGAAACTCTACGGTTTGAGGATTTGGGTGAGGTGAAGATCCGACGCCCTGATTTTTAATAGAGAACACCTATGAACACCTGTTCCACTGTGTCCCTAGGCAATTAAGGGTTGAGAAGAGAACTTTAAAATGAGATGAGCGTGATAAGAATAAAATTTGCCTAATAAAGGTAAAATTTCAGCAGTAATAAGCTTCTTGTTCTAAAAATAATAATTCAAATTTTGGTAATATCAAGAAGTTCTTGTCAGTGAGGGCCCTGTAGTAAAACTTGAGCCCTTTTTTTCCCAAAGCAGGATTACTTAGATCTAAAGTTTATTCATGAATGAGTCTGAATTGATTAGACCTATGAGTGGTGTCACCTGCTTGCAGACAAAAGCAGGGAGGCAATTCAGGAATTTCTGCAGGAGGAGCTTTTACTGTTCAGTCTCTTGAGAACGCAAGAATGGATTATGGGGACTGGGGAGCAGCTGTGCAGGTCTAAATCATATGTTTGCAAATAAGCAACTGATTGCGTTAATAAGGCAAAAAGTAGTTGAAGGATGGTATGGTCTGTTCAACTGTTTTGACTGTGTTCTTGCAAGTTTACCAGAAGTATGTGAGCGGATTCTGTATACTGAAAATAGTTCTACAAATTGTTGGGCGTGATTGATAATGATTATACTTAAAGGCATGGATTTATGGCTGTGGTTTTCGAAAATTCTGTAAGTAATAAGACTCTGAAAAGTTAAGTTGGCAACAACATTCATCTAGTGGAACAGATGTATTGATCAATGTTTTTAGCGTAGGGTAAAAGCAATTTGGCCATCTCCCTATACTATGGTTTAATTATTTCTTCTTCACTTCAAAGTTCTCAGTATGCTCCACCCTGTGATTGTTCTTGCTCTTCCCTTGAGTCTTTGAGAGCTTTGGCAAAACTTTGAATGGATTTTTTTAGGAATGTAAGGAGACACTACCTTTTAATTCTTCCTTGGCTAAAGGTCTAATTTTTCTAAGTTAAGGCTTCAAACATGCAATGACACTGGAAGGGACCTAGGTAGGTGTCTAGTCAAATAGAGTTGGCTCTGGGATTAGACCAGGCAGCTCAGGGCATTGTCCAGTGATGTACTAGAAAATCTTTAAAGTCCTGTAGGGCCTCTCTGGGCAATCTGTTGCGCTACTTGCCTGCCCTCATGGGATTTTTTCCTTATAACCAGCCTGAACCTCTCGTATATTAACTTATGCCCATTGTCTCTCATCCTCTTGCTATGCACAATTGTGTAGAGCCTGTTTCTGTCTTCCTGATGAACTTCCCATAGGTATAAACAGATGGCTCAAAGCCATCTCTTCTCCTGGCTGAACAAGCCCAGATTCCTCAGCCTTTCCTTACGGAAGTACTCCTCCAACTCCCAATCAACTTGTTCCAGTTATCAATATTTTTTCTTGTACTGTGGGACAAAAACTGGAAAGAGATGAGATCAAAGGTGTGATGAGTGAAGGGAAATAATCACTTTTGGTAATCTACTGGCTACACCTCTGTTGCACAGTCAAATCTAAGAGCTATTCTGCTGGCATGCACTGCTGGTTCTTGTTTAGCTTCTTGTCCACCCAGCCCCCTATCTATTTTTCACAGATCTGCTCTCTAGTCAGTGTGTCCTAACTTTGTACCATTGCAGAGGGTTAATCCATTCCAGGTACAGGACTGTGCATTTGTCCTTGTTGAATTTTACGACCCATTTTCTCCAGCCTGTCTAGGTGCTTTTGAAGGATAGCTCTGCCCCTGGCCATATTGACTGTACTTCCTATTTTGTAACACAAAGCTTGATGACGTGCATTCAGTCTTGGTCAGGTCACTCATAAAGATATTACACTTGGTAGATTCCAGAGGAGACTCCTGAGGAACACCACATACAATTTGCCTTGTAGAGTGTGGCTCATTTACTCCTACCCTTTAAAGCCTGTGATTCAGCAAGTTTTTTTTTACCCACCCAGACAGTAACATCAACGTTTCTCCCACAGAATCCTTTATCCATGTTGAAAGCTAACGTAGGCAATGACCACTACTCTGCCCTAATCCAACAATCCAGTCACTTCATCACAGAGGCTAATCAAGTTGGCCAAGCACAATTTACTTCTGACAAACCTGTGATGGCTATTCAAAATTACCTTGTCCTGTAGGAAACCAGAAATGTTTTCCATGAGAACATGTTCTGTCACTTTTTTTCAGGCTGATCTGGCAAGCGTGACCAGCCTGTATTTCCTTGTGTTATTCCTTTTATCCTTTGTGAAGATGGGTGAAACCTATGCCTTTTACCAGTCATCGAGAGGTTTCCGGGTCTCTCGTTTCAAATGTGATAGACAATAGCCTTGCATTACCATCAGCCAGTTTTCTCAGCACTTTCAGAAGCATCCCAGTGTGTCTTGGACTTGCGTGGGCTGAGATTTCTCAAGAAATCTCTGCCTTAATCTTTTTCCAGTACTGGTATAAGTAGCACAGGAAAAATGAAAAATTAGCTATTTACAATACAAAAAAAGCTGTTTAAGTTTATTTTATGCTTTAAAACTTTTTAAAGCTGATACCATTTGTATAGTCTGTAGCTTGTTTTTTGATTTACCTTATTGCACAATTATATTTTACAGCATGAAGGCGTTTGTTTTGTGGTTTTTTTTAAATATGAAAACTTTGATGTTTCTGATCAAAGTGAAGGGTCCTGAAAAAAGACTGATACCAACTATAGTATGAGCTCTAATTCATCAGCATTGTACAATGTGAGCCTCTGTTTAACATGTGTGTACTGTCTCAGATTGTTGCATGTTTTCTTGTTTTTGGTGAAAGTTGTAAGGTGCCATACTCAACCTACACAGCAGTCTGAGGTACTAGTTTGCTTTCTAGGCATGAGCTAACTCATTCTGAAAGCAGCAGTTCGCTCTGGTACCTTTTTCAGTGGTGTCAAAGGGTACTGCTGAGGTGAAAATGTGTTTCCCAGTGATTTACTTGTTTAATGCAAGTTTTCACTCAACGGAAAAGTTGTTGTTGTTTACTTCTCTTTTTCTACTTCCTTTAACCTTCTAGTACTGCTGTTGGCACAAGATTGTCAACTGGATAGAGATACATTCAGAAATGTTTCACTTGCTTTCAAGTTGTTAGTTACTTTAACAGGTTGTATGAAAAAAAACCCACAAAACAAACAAACAAAAAAAAACCCCAAACCAACCTTCTAAGAAAAGGTGAAGACTTCCTCTAAAATAATAGTTGCGCAGCTGGCATCTTCTTTGCAAAATGATGCAAATTGTGTAGAGAATTGTGTTTTCTCTCATCTCCCCACTCTGTCTCCTGCCGTTTGCAGTGCTGCACTTCTAGCATTTATCACAGCATGGGATTGACTGTCATGTATTGCTCCTGTTGTCCACATTTCCCTTGAAGTTAATCTTTGAGACGTTAATTTGAATTCTTTCAGGTCCATAGTACTAGAACTGGTCCCCTTTACATACTACATCTGTAGCTTGATTGAATTCTTACTATTTTGGCAAGATATTTCTACCACTACCTGCCCAGCCCTAATTTTGTTCTAGCACCCAAATGTAATCTAATCTAGTATCAGATTCTCAGCCTGGCAAACAACATGGTTAAGTTCATGTTTCTAAGCTTTGAGTGTTTCTTTCAATCTCTTTTAGTTTAAAAACCAATCACATATATTCCAGTTTTACATGGAATTTGAGATCACATCTGTTTAGTTTCTTGTGTTACAAGCACAGATTTTTATTTTTATTTTAATTAAATGACAACCAACTGACCTCAAATGTATGAGAAGTAACAGTTGGTGAAAACCAAAGTCATGAACCTGTTTTCATGTGGCACGAATAATTGCTTGTAGGTGCAGAGACAGTGTAGTTTACTGGTGGAGCACCTAACTCCTCTGTGTTAACTTTCACTTTCTCTTGGTGGCTTGTTTAACATGACAGTCGCTTTGCATTCAGGAATAGAGGGCTGTGATTGATTAAGTGTTGGGTTTCTTTTGATCTATCAATATTGTTTGGTCTGTATTTCTGTGCAAGGCAGTTGATTCCAGCTTTCTCCTCTCACCTGCCAAACTGTCACAAAACCAATCAGAACTCTTCTTCCCTTCTCCATGGACTGTCTCTCACTAGCATTTGAGATTATGTTCTAATGTTATGTTTGTAATGTCTTTCTTACATTCTTATGTCTCTTATGTTCAACCTGACTGTTGTGGCAGAGAATCTAAGTTGTTCTGGAATTGTGTGCTCTGTCTGCTGTATCAATATATAAAATCAGCATTTTTTCCCAGATTTCCCATAGGATTATTCCATCTGTTGGAGCACCCATATGCTAAAAAGTGTATGGATGAGAAGGATATGCAACTGCACTTCTTTCATATACTCTTATAACAAATTTAGATGAGATGACAAGTACAGTAAAACAAATGCAGATTAAGCAGAGTTCATCTTGAAAATAGTCTAACAAGCTTCTACAGATACAAAAATGTTGACTGGGAAAATAAAAAATTCTCAATGCTAACATGTAATGTGCTTCTACAGACACCATTATCTTAATGATAAATAATGGAAAGAGCTTTTTGGTTTGGAAAAAAATTTACAATTGCTCATACATCTCCAAATCCTTCAGATGAGTTTGGTAAGCAGTTGTTTCCAGTAATAAAAGCTTTGGTTGGCTTTTAGTAGCCCACTGAGAATACATATGCACATCTATCTTCTTATTGTTGTGATAAAATATCAGCAAGAAAAAAAAAAGCATGCAACCTTAAACAGTCATTAGAAATGGCTATTCTCAATATACAAAAGGCAGCAGCTTTTGTAAGGTTAACATCAATATTAGCAATCTAAGACTGACTTCTCACTGAAATGTTAACAGCTTCTCAAGCGAAAAAAGAGATTTGTTGTTTTTTTGTTGGTTTTTTTTTAATGTTCCCTGAGACTGAGCATGTTGCTGATGAATCTAAATAGGCATGAGCATAAACCACAATATTTTTGCTTCCTCTGTTTTCATGAAGCATGCAATTATGGTATGATATCTAAAGGTACTTGCAGCTGTATTTATGGAAAGACTAATCAATCTGAACCAGGTGTGTTTTCCTTTTCCATGACAGTGAAGTTTCTGCATATTTATTTCTCCCAGTAAAACACAATTCCATTAACTGCGTTAGCTGTCAACTGCTTTATCCATTCGGTAGAGGCTTATGTGCAGTAGCTGTAGTTCGGACAATAGCTTGAATGTCTATGAGTATCGGCAAAAGGGGAAAAAAAAATCAACCCAACAACAGAGAGTATGAAAGAGTATGTATGTGTTGACTGACATTATTCAATATGTAATCAGCAGTGGTTTGAATTCTTATTCCCTACAGCACCTTTGTTTGCTCTAACAGTTCTATTCTAGATCTTCAATAAACTTCCAAACAGTTCTAATACTGTCTGTCAGAGGCCTCAAAAGAACTGCTGGAATAACTAAGTAGAGAAACTGCCCCTTCACTCACAATTCCACCATTGTGCTTGTTGCTAAAGAAACTGGAAGTACAGCTGGTACATTATGGAACACATTTCTCTATATAGTTAAATACTCTCTGATGGGTCTGGCTTGAGAGCTGTTTTCCAGCCTTGGAACTTGTAAAGGGGGAAAAAAAAAAAGTAAAAATTAAAAAATCTGATCAGCCTTTAAAGCTGATGCAAATTATTGTTTGCATGCAAAGCATAAATAAGGAAACAATGGCTTCTGTTACAAATAAAAATCCTATGTTGTTCAAAATCCAAAGCTAAACAGAGAGAGAAGACAAACTGCTGACTACTTTTCTATGGAACTGTAGAAATGGGTTTAAGTTTGGTCATTCTAAGTGAAAGAAAAAGTTTTCTGGAAAAAGAAGTCAAGATACGTTGACCTCTGTGCAAATCAGAACAGTTCATTGTACCTTTTCACTGCAACAATCACAGCTGTAGTACTGTTTTATTCACATCGTAAACCCCATTTCATCATGTTTATTTTATGCACACGTGATGGAAAGAGGTAAGAATTCTTTAGTAAAAGTAACTCTTAAGACAGAGGGACATATTTGTTGATATCAAGTAATATCCATTTCAGTACTTCCATAATTGTCTAAACACTAAAATCTCTAAAACAATTATGTGAACTGTTATATTCCCTAACAGTATAAATTTTAATTATGAGTTCAGATAAAAAATTTGACTTTCTTTACAGATACAAAAAAGCAGCTTTTTTTTCTTTTTTCGTCTTTCAGTGTTTTTTGAAAAAGAGATACTCAAACTTTTCTATGCATTCCCCTTAAAATATTGTACAAGTGTAACAGATTTGGTTATTCATGAGATAGTTCAGGCAAATAACAAATAACTAGAAGTAAGGAGTGTCTGGTTGTTTGGTTTGGGATTTGTTTATTTTTTTTAATATGCCATGCGTATGTTGTGTGAAGAAAATGGAATAATCTTAATGTAAGGTCACATAGTCAACACTTAATGTTCTCACCAAAACAATAGTTCAGAACAGTCTCCTATCTTAGGCCTCAACTTATTATTCTATTTTACTCTTGTTTTTCTGTAAAATATATAAGGAAGTAGCTAACTTCCTTACTTCCCATGTTTGCACAAAAATGAAACTTCTACTTAAAATAGAAATTACTTTCTTGCAAGATCTACTGTGGTCTTTGAATGTAAGTACTAAAAGTTTTGATAAGCAGGGAAGTATTAATCTTTTGAGAGATCTGCATTAAGCAGTCATAATGGCTTCTTTTGTCATATCTCAAGTACTTTTTGTCCAGAAAACTACTGTTGCTACTGAGATATAATTTAGTCACTAAACAGTCTTCAATCAGTTAAGGTTATTATCAGTCAATTCTAACTGCCTATATGTTGTCTGAGATTTGAAAATGTTTGTCACAAAGAAACATTTTCCAAAAGTCTGATGAAAACACTTTGAATGGGATATGACATAATGGAAAGAATTAACAGCTCAGAGGCTCAGTTCTTTTAGTGACTTTCTTTGGATTACCTAGAAACTATCTAGTTTTAAAAAGGTTAATATTCTTATTTCTGAGTATGTAGACTTCATGAGGTGCTGAACTTCCTTTTGACTTCCTAAAAACTTGCTTAAAACACTTCTACCATGTCAAACTTCATAGCATTAGTGCCTGCAGCAGTGACTGAAGATAAAATCTGTAAGACACAATTGTTTGAAAAACTTGGTCTAATAAAGCTACATATATCTGGCATCAAGTCTTCAATATACTGTTTTGACTGATTGGTATTTCAGAGTTTGAAGACAATTTTAGAATCTACAATGAAAGCCGAGCATAATTAACCCTATTGGGTTGAAAACTGCTGGGGAAAAAAAAAAAAAAAGGAAGAGTAATAGTGCTTAGAGTAATCTCCAGATCAACCCAACAACCCTTTCAATACAAGTACTCTGTGAGTAAAGAATAGAAAATATCTTTGTTTTTGTGTTATCAACTTACATTAGAAGAACTGCGTTTTGTCAAAAAATTTGGACAAAATACATGCAGAGTCCTTCTTATTTTTACCATTGTGAAGGGAGATAGTGTGTTTAAAAAAAAAAAAAAGTTATAGCAAAACTGAAAAGTGGCAGGAGTAGGGGAAAACAAAAAATGCAAGATAGGAGCAAACAAGGGATGAGAAAGAGATCAAATACACAGGAAAATCCTCCTCCTGTCTACCAGTCCCTCCTTTTGTTATTGCTGGAACAGCTTTTTTGGCTTCACTTCAGTTTCTCTTCCAACCTTGGAAGGTTTAAAGAAAAGTAAAAACTTGAAACATCTTCAATGAAGAGAAGACATTTCTTCCTTCAAGTGAAGGAGCTGTGAAGGAAGTTCATCTCAAACCAGAAGCAAGTGCTGAAATGGTGTTCACAGCTTTGGTCTTGGACTCGTGCCTTCCTGACAGAATTTTTGTCAGTGTTCTTTTGTGGAAGATGAGTTTGACTTTGACAACAAAGGTGTCAAGATATATCCTGTGCCTGGACTCGGAAAGTTCTATTGGTTTGGCACAGTGTACAACTGAGGAATGACGGAGGAGAGGCATAGTTTGGTCAGTTACTTTTGTGGGCTTCAGCACGTAACTGGATATTCCTTTTATATAATCTCTTGAAAATTTCTTGTACTGTAACACCTGCAAAAGAACCAGCCCCACCCCTCCAATGCCTACTTAAGCCTTCTTGCATGCAGTCTCTTCTCATGTTGTCTTCACTGTTTGCCTAGTTTGGGAGTTTTTCCTAAAGTTTAAGTATCCTCAGCTGCTGCTATATTTGTCCACTGAAGAAATGGAGGTGATTCCTTTCAAATTTTCAGTAACTTTTTGTGTATTTAAAGACTGTTGAAACCTCTGGTCTAATCTTCCCCCTCCCCCCTCCCTTTCCAGGCTTTAGCTAGTAAATAAAGAATACTTTTACACTTATTTATTTACACTGGATTCATGTAATGTTTTTTGACTAGATAGCACAGGAGAGAGCATACTAACAAATACAGTAAACCAAAAAATTTTAGCAGTAAACAGATTAATTTTCTTTCAACAAAACAAAAATGCTTTCCTTTGAAATTAAAAAAACGTAGTTCTAAGTCTTTTAAACACTCAAGTATTTAAAATGGCATATATATTATGAACAGAAAAAGACAAAATAATCAGAAAGTTTGAAAGTAGGACTTAAGCTGTTTTATGGGAGTGGTAAAGGAACAAAAAAACACGTAAAAATATATAGCTGCCTAGCAGTATTTAAAAGATATTTTTCTGTTTTGTAGCAGAAAAAACCCTGCATTTTTCCTAGGAGAGTATGCTTAGGAAATTGAAAAGGACCAGTAAACTTATTTCACAACTCGACTATAAGCACCTGTACGTCAAGAAAAAAAACTAAGTGAATCACTTCAAAAAAATAGCTTAAAGGACTCTGTTGGTATGTACTTTTTTTTTTTTTTTACATATGAGGAAAAAACATTTTTCTGTGTATGGAGGATAAACTACCTCAGTTTATGGAAGACTTCTGATACTTCTTTTTCATAAAGCAGGTTCTTTAGTTTTGTTGTTTGGTTTGTTTGTTTTGTTTTTTTTTTTTCCAAAGAAACAGTTTTCTAGCTAAAATTTTAATTTCAAACTACTCTTAGTGAAACTGCATGCCGAGTATTTGATAAGGAAGCTTTTCTTCACTGATAGCGAATTGTTAGATTGATTTTCTAATAACAGAGAAACTAAAATTTTGGGTCTATTGGAGTTAATGGGAAACTCTTTCTAAAGTAGGAAAAAACCCCTATTATGTATATTTTATTTTCTAGAGAATCACGGAATCACGGAATTTTTAGAGTTGGAAGGGACCTCT
>RSEF01000001.1:124428360-124452224 GCA_003993805.1 Himantopus leucocephalus | reverse complement strand
ATTCTTTTCCCCCTCTGGGACAGGTGCATCCCACCTGCCACCAATCCTTCAATATTTCCTTCTGTCATGTGTCTGGGAGTTAGCATTAATCCCTCCAGCCTCTTACTGCACATATTTGTTCAAGTAAATTTTTAAATTATTTTCCCCTTTAGAAGTTCTAATGAATATCAGAATTCATTGATAGTTGAGATCTTGTAGTTATTACAAGCTGTTCTGAAGATTTCCAGAATCATCAAAACTCTACTTACGCAGCTGTACTGGGTCTCCCTGGGGTAGAGTTAACTTTCTTCATAGCAGACATATTGTACTGTGTTCTGCGTTTGTGAATAAAATAGTGCTGATAACACACTGATTTTCTTAATTTTTTTTTTCCCCCTGTTGCTAAGCAGTGCTTGCACAGTGCCTAGGCTTTCATTTTTTTTCCCATTCTGACCCTGCAGTGAGTAGGCTGGGGGTGGGCAAAAAGTCCAGAGGGACTTTTGGCAGGACTGGCCAAAGGGATATTCCAAACCTCCTGATGTCACACTCAGAAATAAAAACTCAGGGATAGAAAGATGAAAGAAGGATGATCATGGTTATAGCATTTGTCTTCCCAAGTAACTGTTAATGCGTGCTGAGGCCCTGCTTTCCTAGAAGAGGCTGGACAACTGTCTGCCCATGGGAAGTAGCGAATTAATTCCTCTCCTTGCTCTGCTTGCTTGTGCAGCTTTTGCTTTCCTCAATAGACTGTCTTTATCTTGATCCACAACACTTTTTGTCATCTTTTTATTTTCTTCCCATCCCACAGCAGAGGAGAGTAAGCAAGCGGCTGTGTCATACTTGGCTGTTGACTGTAGTCAACCCACTACAATTTTTTTGGTACCCCAAATGGGGCTGTTAAAGAGTGAGTCTTGCTGATTCAATCCTCAGCTCTCAGGTTGACAAATCAGCTCATGGGTGGGAACCAGGGAGTTACAGTTGCTGAGATATTGCTGCCAGTGAACTGTCATGGTAACAATCAGTGCTTGCAGTTCTTTTACAAACAGTAACCCGACAACAGAAGGATCATCTGAGAGGCTGGGCAAGGTAGACAGTTGTTTAATCTTCTCTGTATCCCCAGTGGCTACACCAGAGGCTCCCCACTATCCTCTTGTGTCCTTAAGGTAAGGATACACAGTGCCTCCAGGCTGGTCACAATAGGATGCTTTTGCTCCCTGTCCACTCTTAAGCTCACCCCATCATCCAATCCAGACAAGAGTTGGGATTCCTTGGTCACTAAGGAGCATAAGGGAAAAATAAGTAATAAATAAACTTAAAACTTTGTCCATACTTCATGGTTATTGTCTTATCCATTATGGAGTTTAGATGTTCAGAGAAGATGAAAATGACAGGAAAAAAGTAGTAAGAAAATGCTTTTACTTTTAGAACAAGAATGAAATCAAAGTCTTAAAAGGCATTATAAGCTCGTATTAAGGGACTGAATATCAAGAAGGCCTGGTTTTGAATGGCTTTAAAAATTAAAAAGGTCTTTCTTGTGCCTTAATTTTGGGGAAAAAAAAGTATGGACATTTTTGTCTTTCTTAAGCTGCCATAGAAATGGTTGCTACTTTTATCAGCCCACTTCTAAGTTGCATGTGGGTGTTCTTATAAGTATTTAAGTGCAGGAAAGGAAATCTTAAACAATTCTCTCTTCCCCTAACAGCCATTTAAATGTTTTGAAGCTTGGGAGTTGGATTAGAAAAATATCTAATTGCTCCACTTCTTCAAGCTTTTCTTCTAATTTCTCAGATTTTCAACAATTCTTTTTTTTTTTATTTCGGAATGAGATGATAATTTTGAATATTGTGATAATGTTCATAAAAGGTTCCAGTGCAATTTGTGTGTCCTTAAACACTGTAGAGTAGGTATGCTAATAGCTTGGTAAGTTTTATGTAGATAAATTGCTGTTATGACATGTACAAACTTGTTTTTCCTAGTTATATTTAGTGACCCCAGTAGAAGTCTTATAGAATTTGCTGGTCACCATTGTATTTAGGATATACCATAGACCTAAAGAAATATATACTGAATTTTGTATGGGAAATTGAAGATCTGACTCGGTTCCTGTTACTGATGATTTGCCTATTGTAACCCTTTTTAGACAGGTTGAACAGACTCAATAAACCATGTTCTCAATCTGTCTGAAAATAATGTAGCTTGAAAATTAAATGATTTAGGTTCAAATTAAAGGGTCGGGAAGTTGTGAATCTCTGTCTCTATTTAAGCAGGGGATCCATACCTCTTTCTTTCATCCTTGGTTCCCTAACCCTGAGCTGTTGAGCAAAAATATAATCTCCATTATGGCTGTTGAGGGGAGTGGGAACCTATAAAACCAGAAAAACCCAAACAAAAAAANCCCCCCCCCCCCCCCCCCTTCCCTAGCAGGAAGAATATAATGAATTAGGATCCAACTAGTTATTTGTTTCTAGAAGTATCAAAATATTTTTCTGGCAGAAAATTCACTCTGATTGACTTATGGAGCTTACTAAAAATTGTCTTTAATTGTCTTTGGGGTTTATTTTTTGGTTTACATTGAATGTTTTAAAGCAATTCCTCCTCCCCACCCTTCCCCCCTTTAGGGAACATTGCAACCTTATAGGCTAGATGTTTAGGCACACGTTGGGTTGAAAATGCAACATGGGAAATATCCATAAATATATGTGGATCAATGTTAGCTTTTCCTTTGACAAAATATTTTATTATATTGCAAAACAAATAGTTTTTCTGGTCTGATGTTCTAAGCTGATTTTGACAATTTCTGAAGTTCTTTTTCCATTCAAAAACTATTGGTGGATATGTTCACGCATCAAAGTAATATTAAATAACTTTTATTCTGTTCAAAATTTTTTGTTCTAGAAATATTTTTGGATAAAAATTAATATCACAAACATAGAGCACTTCAAGTTTACTCTCTTTAATATATTCCAAATTATGGCTTCCACTAACTCTAGATGATCCTTGAGGCTCCTTTCTGGTCTTTAAAAACTGATGTTTTCTTTTTAGTTTTCAGTCTTCATTTCAGATCAGATACTTTTGTTACATTCAGTTAATTTTTATACAGATGAACTTTAAAGTATTCACAAATACTCAAATATTAACATGTTTATTCTTGTACAAATGTAGTTGTGATATTTCTTTATTTTTCTGAGTTGAGTGGTATTCTGAATAAGATCTTGAAGGGAAAAAATGCCTGCACAAATTTATTACAGCTGTATATCCTGGGGATACCTAGTACTATAGAATGAAGTGGGATCAAAGACATTGGATATAATGGATACTTGATAGCTTCTGGAATGACTGTACTGTTCTGCAAGACTGCCATGCATGGCATTGCTGTTGGGGCTTAGGGATGTTTCTGTCCCAGGGTGCCCAAGACACAAAATTGTCCTTTTGCACTGGTGAAGTAACTGGAGCCTTTACAGGGCTGGTTTGGCAGCCAGCACATCAGCTCTTTATGACCTCTCACATTAAGTCCAGTGTATTTATCAAAAGACTTTATAAAATGGGTTTTATAACTATTGCATGTTGTTTCTCTCATAGAAATAAAATTCTATCACAGTTGTACAGAAAATTAAATTTGGCATCTGTTCTTGCTCCACTGAAATCTCAGTAGCCACCTCATCTGTTCCCTGTTCTTAACAGAAGGGAATAGTTTTCTTCTTTCTGTCTAGACTTTCAGGGTTACTTGTGATACTGTTACCTTATATATTTCTTCTGGTTTTGTTGTTTCCTAGTTTCAGGAACTAGCCATGTATCTTTGCTTAATGATCAATACTAGGAGAAAATTTTAAAAAGGATGAAACTGTCTCTAATTCTGTGTACTACATGTATCTTTAGTATTCTCTTTGCACATGTCTTGTGGTTTAACCTGGCAGGCAGCTAAACGCCACACAGCTGTTCGCTCACTCCCACACAGTGGGATGAGGGAGAGAATCGGAAAAATGGTAAAACTCGTGGGTTTAGGTAAAGACAGTTTAATAGGACAGAAAATGAAGGGAAAATAATGATAAAAGAAGATACAAAACAAGTGAAGCACAATGCAATTGCTCACCACACGCTGACCAATGCCCAGTCAGTCCCAGTGCAGCGGCTGCTACACCCCAGCCAACTCCCCCTGGTTTTATTGCTGATCATGACGTGATATGGTATGGAATATCCCTTTGGCCAGTTTGGGTCAGCTGTGCTGGCTGTGTCCCCTCCCAGCTGCTTGTGCACCCCCAGCCTGCTCGCTGGTAGGTCAGTATGAGAAGCTGAAAAGTCCTTGACTTAGTGTAAGTGCTGCTCAGCAACAACTAAAACATCAGTGTATTATCAACATTATTCTCATCTTAAATGCAAAACATAGCACTCTACCAGCTATTAGGAAGAAAATTAACTCTATCCCAGCCAAAACCAGGACAATATGGTAGGTAAGAAAATAAAAAATGATGAAAAGTGCTGAAAACAAAAAAGGGTGCAGAATTTGATTTCTGTTTTATCGTGAAACTAGTTACTACTTTAATTCTGACAATTTTAAGCAAGAAGTCTGAATTTACGTTCTGGAGAGAAAAATGAGATTAGTAGAAGGGGACAACTGCATTTAAAACACAGCTTGGTATCTTGTGGTGGTTTTTTTTTTTTTCATCTCTGTGTCTACACCCTGTTTTTCATGGAATTTCACGGAATTTTCAGAGTTGGAAGGGACCTCTAGAGATCATCTAGTCCAACTCCCCTGCCAAAGCAGGATTGCCTAGAGCACATTACTCAGGACTGCACCCAGGCGAGACTTGAAGATCTCCAGAGAAGGGGACTCCACAACCTCCCTGGGCAGCCTGTTCCAGTGCTCTGTCACCCTCACCGTAAAGAAGTTTTTCCGTATATTTGAACGGAACCTCCTATGTTCCAGCTTGTGCCCATTGCCCCTTGTCCTGTCATTGGGAACCACTGAAAAGAGTCTGGCTCCATCCTCCTTCAACCCACCCTTAAGATACTTGTATGCCAATTGTTTTAAACAATATATGGTAACAAAGTATTCAGCTTTAAAATTGCTGTTGCTACAGTAGCACAAGATGTTTTTCAGATTAATTTATCAAAATACGTGTTTACTTGAAAAGCTATTCAAGGTGATGAAGTTCAATTAATGTAAATAGAATAAAGGAGATCATCAATTATTTAGATGAATTAAGCTTAAATTACACATCTTTGATTAAATAAAACTTACCATCTTCTGTGTTGTTATCACTTCTCTGGCCACAGAGTTGTGGGGTTCTGCAGCCCAGGTTATGGTACCTAAAAAGTATGTGTTATCACTCCTTTTGACTTTGTAGCCATAAACTATATGATTTAAATTGCAAAAGATTTTATAAACTTTCTTGATATTTTGCATGTACTCTATGATTGTACAAATTGTTTTCTATTGGAGGCATAAAATTATACTGACAAGTACATCATCTCCTTATTAGGTTCTGATTTACTTTCTTCTACTTATTTATAAACTTCATGGGATGAGTACTCTAAAACACATTATTATCTTGAAGGTCAGCTAACCACTAAAAATTATATTAAATAAAATGTTTGAAAAAAGATTACATCATGAAATGGACTCCTTTGTGTCACCATTCTGTGCTGGTGTACTGAGGATCTGGTACAGAATAAGGGGATGCTGATGTCAATAGCTGGCTTTCAGATAGGCAGAGGTGTTGACAATATGAACATAACTTCCTGAGAGACAAGTAGTATCTTGTATTTATTTATTGAAACCTGTCTGAGCAAGGAGCCTGATGCTACAATCAGTAAATACAATCACTGACGTTTAGGCCATGGAATTTTGTAGTCAGTTTGATAGTGATGTATAGAAATGACATGAATATCAGTGACTAATCTATGCATTAAACAAGGAAAGAATGTGATACTTCAGGGGCTTTGCTTCCACAGAGCAGTAATCCTAAATAGACAAATGGATTACTGGTAGGAACAGAAAATAACACATATGTGTTCCTTTCCAGCTTTTCCACAATTTCTTTCCAGTATTATTTTTCACAAACTATTGAAGTCTACGTGATAATCTGTAGTCTGTAATATACAAAGACTACTGTGGAAGCACTTTAAAGGAACTGAGGTTTCCTAAACCTGTTTTTGCACCTCTATAATTTCGCCAATTTTTATTTTTGCAAACTCAGTTCAGCTATACAAGTCTGAATTAAAAACGGAATTGGCACCAGGTGATAAAAGGATGTTTAATTAAGCTTCTGCTTCATCACCGTCTCAGACTTGGCTAGACTGATTTAGCTTTCTATTTTATCAAAGGGACCTGAGGACTTGCTTAGTCTTTTCTTAGTATGAGAGGAATCTCAAATGTTTCAGGTCTAGGGATCATTCCTGACATTCACAACTAATACATTACCTAGCAGAAAGGTCACTCATGGAATCCAGTGTAGCTGTTGCAAAAATACCTGTCCTCTACTTGCAGTATCTCTGACCTTGAAACTAAAATTAGGTCTACTTATCTCTAGATTTTTGGAGGGGAGAGAGATTTTTGGAGAGTTGAAGGCTGGCTTTTTGCCAAAAGTGACCTTTTCAGTGTTTTCTGTTGTACCCTTTCTTCTTAAATAATATTTTTCTCTAGCAAATAATATTCTAGCTAAAGTTTTTCTCTTTTCCTCTAATTCCAGAGAAAACCACCTGCATCTCATATATTACATTGCTCTGTACCTGAACTGAACCATAAATTTCCTAAAGCAAACATTAAATATTTTGGGGCCCTATTACTTCTCAGTATTGTCCAGGACTTTTTCAAGAATTGTCTTGAAGAAAAAACTTGCTTTAAAAGTCTTGTAGCCATCCACTTTTACAAGCTTCAATTTTTTTCACTTATCTATAATTTTTATAAAACTTCATTTTACTAGATTAGTTATGCAAGCATAAGTAGGGAAAAAAGTACTGTTTATATAGTTCTGTTTCATACAATTTGTAAACATGAGCTAATATGGCTTGCTTTGCTTGGGCAGTTTTTCAAGTTCCTGTTGTGCTTGATTTGCCATCTGCCATACTTGTTCATGCTCCAGTGTGTTCTGCCTCTAATTAGGATGCGGACAACAGAAAGAGACTGGGAGAATGTGAGGAGAGAAAATGAATGGCACGGTGGAATACGATGCTCAGCTTAAAATCCACAAGAATTATTTTAAAAGTAACTGGAATTATCATGAGCATGCACTAAAAATCTATATTTGTATGTTATCTCAGAAATGCACTTGCCCCTCTTCTATATTCCTATCCTAAAATTAGACACCGAACAGGCTAAATTCCACACCTCTTTGCAACTTTGATAGTTGAAGTGGCTCTCCATTGTGTAAACCAATTCAAAATTTGGGCTTATGGGGTTTTTGCCGTATGTTTTCTGAAGTTATGCTGGTTTAAGATTGTGAATAACCAAAACCGTATTTATTTTGACAGCACTTGTCTATGTGAATCTGAAGGCTTGTGCTTGCTTTTTTTAAGATGCATAAGTAATTCTTGAAGTGTAAACATATTTTCCCTCTCTGTGTGTATATATATATACACACACATTTACATACCTGCATATTTTTATATATAGAGAGATATATACACTAACCACAAACACACAAAATAGAACTATTGGCTATAAAAAATTATTTCATTATTTAAGCAACCAAGTCTTCAAAATGTGTCTTCAAAACTGATTAATGAATTGTTAAAAGGCTGTATGTGGTCACAGGTGTAATAGTCTCACCATCCCAGTTCCATTCTCCTTTGTATCGTAAGCAGAGCTTGTATGTTTTGCTGATAAGCCCCATATGGATCAGTTTACTCTCTGATCCATGAGTCTTACTGCTCTCAAGTACAGTATTGTATAGTTCAGGTGGATCTTAGTCTTGTTTATTTACTGAGAAAGCTCCTAAAGATTTTATTTTCTTCCATGTGGAGGCATGGTATCTTACAGAAAACTGTACTGTGTCAGTGAAAACCATCCCTTGCTTACATGAAAATGAACAAGCTAACTTTGGGTCAAAATAATCTGGAACTTAATCTGAAACTGCAAAGCAAATTTTAAAGATCAAGGGAGCTCATGCTTGGGCAGTATGCTAATATATTAGTCATCAGGTAGGGCAGTGTTCATGTTTTTTGTTTGGTGGGTTTTTTTTTTTTTCTTTTGTACTTAAAAACCATACTAGAACTTTGTTTTCCTTATGTTATATGTTTAATAACATTAAATTCCCAGTATGGCATTAATGACAATGAATGAAAATAGAAATTAGCTTAAGTCAAAAAATAAGAGAACTGTATTTCTGTTATGGAACTCTNTTTTTTTTTTTTTTTTAATGTCCCTGATATTTGGTGTCTGTCTCTTTTATTTAAAGGAACAACAAAGCTTTTTCCAAGTGTGACTGAAGCTGCTGACGGCTACTTAGAGGATGTGTGTTCAGGCAAAGTATATGCTCTGTTTACAATTAGTGCTACCCTTTCTGTTGTTGTGATTTATTTTGATGCTGCTTTCTGCAAACAGTGTTTGCTCAGCCTTCTCTTGCTCTACAAGATTTCCTACTGGAAGATAAATTACAGTGCCATAACAGAGACTCCTTTCTTGCTTTGAATTCCATGGAGTAACTAAATGACCTGTCTTTCTATTTTTAATGGAACTAGCACACTTTGCTATCTAGAATAAATAAAATCAGAGCCCTGTAGTAGTGACACTGATAAACTAAGGTATTTTTCATCAGATTCTTCACTGTAAATTAAACTACCATTATTTCTACAAACTTCCATTTACTGAAGTTGTATACAAGCACTGACAGAGCAGTTAAGCTGTTAATGATCACTAAATTGTATGATAATGAATTTACTCAGAAGGCAAAGGACCATCACCTTTCTGACCTTTTGGAGACCTTCCATTACACTAGCCAAAGTCCTGATGAACTACTTTCCCTGATCCTTTCATGTTGCTCCTACTAAATACTTCCCGTGAAAAGTGTAAGTTAATTTGCATTCATGTAAGTATGAAATAAACTCTGATGTTACAATGCCGTTTGTTTTCAAAGCTTATCAAGGGCTGCAGTATTTTCTGAGGGCCATGAATATGCAAAACCTTGTGCGTTCTAGTTTGAGCTCAAAAGAAGGTTCAGAACTATTTTTCAAAAGTAGTTTGCATGTTTTGATCATACTCTTCTAGACGTTGGTGACATACAGCAATTTCTCTACCTTGCTAAGAAAATTATGGAGACCTTGTATCCAGCATGTATAAATTTCATGCTTGATATTTAGAGTGAATGTATGAATAAAAAAAATGTTTTTAAACTATAAAGCAGTAGTTTCTTTACACAGAATGATTGCTTTCCTTTTCCATAGTGGTACATCATTTGGGCTTTTTCCCCTCTTATGCTTATCAAGTCCACAGAGTGCTTTATACCGAACCTTGTCAGTTTATTGCTTGAAGTTTTACACTGGTTGTAGCCTGCTGAACATCATTAGTTTTCCTGGCATTTACTTTTGAATGTTGTGGCTATACAACTTCGATCAATATGTGTGAAAAGTGCTTTAAAAGCTTTAATTCTTGCACTTGTTTCATGCAGGTCTCTGAAAGTTCCAAAGGTGACAGGAGTTATCTCCTAACCATCTGAACAGGAAACAGCAGAAGTCTGAAAACTTCTAAAAGACACTAAGCAGTCCACTGATACAGTAACAGTTTACTTTGACAAAGATTTACCTTCTTCAGAGTAAAAGATGAAATACAATTAAATATTGAAAGCTATTAATGCTGAAGTCATTCAGTCACCAAAGTCAAGTAATCTTTATAGCTAGTCACCAATATAGCAACACAAAAACTTCAGGAAAGGAAATCAGGACAAGCTTCATAGTTTGAAAGACAAATATTTCAGGCATTCTTCCAAGCGAGATGTCTTAAGCAAAAGAGGTTATAGGTAGTGCTATATGATCCCTTCAAAGGTAGACAAAGAAAATTCATACATTGTCCTCTCATAATGAGAAAATCAGAGCCTAGCCTTTCAGCTGCTTAGGTGTTGTATAATGCATGAGTACAATGCTGAGCCAATGCAGCGTCCTGAAAACCAGGTTGTGTGAGATTAGTGTGATACTTTAATGCATGCATCTATAAGGTTAAAAGCTGGAGCTAGTTTGTTCCCAACAGCTGAAGACTTCGGTGCATTAGGTTGGCACCTGCCTGCAAAACTGAACATTTTGGAAAGACTACTTTCAGGGAAATTAAAGAACACACTAAGTAGAGTTAAGCCAGCAGTAGACTGTGCTTAAGGTAGAAATTCAGATCAATGAAGCTGGAAAAAAACCCATAATTTTGAAAAGGAATACACTTGGATGTGTGATAGCACTCACTATGAATTACTCCTGGACAGTCTTTAATCACACAATAATTAACTGGTACATGTCAACAATAGCATTCATTCAGAACAAACTAAAAGAAAAACAGAGCTGACACAGCTAAAGTAATTGCAGCCTTAAGACAATGATTTAATGGAAATGTGGAAGCCAAGTGTATATTACTGGTCAAATTGAAATTCTTTGCTTAAACACAATTTGAAATCTGTAGCTTTGAAATTTGCAATTTGAAATCCCAATTTTAAATTTTAATTTCTGAATATTGAGATTTGTAAAATGATATCTAGTGGCTAGAAGAGCAAGGAATACAATATATTTGATATTTGTTTATATTAACTGAAATGTTTGATTTCACAATGAGATGGAAATCTCTAGAATGCATGACCACGGGAAGATGCTGGAGGACAGAATGACTTGGGCTGTTGGGCAGCTGTCATGGACTCATATATAATTCAGATAGGGAAAACTTGTCGCAAGACAAGCCAAATGGGACTCTACCCACAAGAAACAGTTGGAGTGTTGTTCATGCCCTAAACTAGAAACTGAACTGTAGGAAGGGTTCAGTTTTCCCTATGGCAGAGGAGGTTAGGTGTTTAGTATAGGAAGGAAGATTAAGAGGAAATGAAAACAATTTTGGAGCATTTATTAATTAAAAAAAAAAAAAAAGAGGACTTGGGAACAAAATCCCAGTAGGAGGTAGTGGCAGTCTTGTTTCTGATTCTTAAAATTAGACTGCTTGCTAGACTATTGGCTCTAGCAAAGAGTTTTACATTAGTGTGTGAAATGGCAGCACTTGATTGAATAATCATTCATGTAATTCATAAGTGTGCCTTGTGATTTATGTATGTGTTTTAGGTAACTTTAAATTATTTGTTAAATATTGTTAAAACAGTTAATATATTGTAGTATGTAGCTTTCATGCAACTGGAACTTGTGGGTCTTGTGAGTATTATCAAATTTCAGATAGCAAGTATATTTATCTCTATATGTGATATACATGTGGTGTGAATATGTAACTAACAGAATAGGGATCTCTGGCTAGTTTGCAAAGCAGATGAAGAATGCTAGCAAAGCTTCTTCATTTCTGAATCTGAATGTAGTCAATGGGTCAGATAGAGAGAAGCTCTAGAAAGATCTCTTTTCCTCTCTAGTGAGGTATTCTTCTTTAAGAAATACAAAATCATGCATGAGCATATTTGTTCTAAGAGTGTGTTCCCACAGACCATAGATAAATGTCAAAAGTGAATGCAAATGTAAATTAGATGGCAGTAGGTGTAAACAGGACAGTGGCCTTCCTCTCCTTCTGGATAACTTGTTGGAGCACTGGTGGGACAGAGAGTGCCTTGCTCTACACAGCTCTGTCTGGCATCTCACCTTATGGTTGTTTTGTTAGGCTGAGGACTTAGGGGTGTTGTCAGGAATCATCCTTGCTGACTGCAAAGATCCCTCTGAGCCTCCATGGACAGCAATGTCGTCGGGGTGCATTCTGCTGAGCTCCCCAGTACCTGCAAAGGCTTACGGACAGGCTGAAGTTTGCATACCTGGAGTCTCTAAATCTTTACATACTGATGACATCAAAACAGGATTAGAGACTGCTGAATGGGGAAGTGATCATGTCACTTTTGTCATCAAACATGACTGAATTAATTGAATAGTCTTAGCTCTTATCCTGTTGATAGGGCACAAACTTGAACATAGGAAGTTTCATCTAAACATGAGGAGGAACTTCTTTATTCTGAGGGTGGCAGAGCACTGGAACAGGCTTCCCAAAGAGGTGGTGGAGTCTCCGACTCGGGAGACATTCAAAACCTACCTGGATGCCATCATCCTGTGCAACCTGCTCTGGGTGTACCTGCTCTGGCAGGGGGCTTGGAATAGATGATCTCTAGAGGTCCCTTCAAACCGTGACCATTCTGTGATTCTGCAACCTCACTGAAGGAAGGGAAGGTTAGACTAGATTTGTCAGGGGCAGTAGACATGAACAATAAACATCCACCGTTCTTCAAGAGAAATAAAAATGCTTTACAAATTTTGGGTAATTTCATCAGAGTGTAACTTAGAGGGAATCCAAAATATTTTGACAAGTTTGAATAATTTTTTAATACTTTTTAAATGAAACTGACATTTCAAAATGGTTCCATTTCACATTCTTGCAAAACATTTAAAACTACTCTGAAAAGCCTGAAATTCTATAACAAAGATGTACCCCACTTTGGGATGGTTGGGGGGGAGAAATGGAGGCAGTTCTTCTTCTGTGTATAATTTACTAAGGTTTTGTTTCATTTGAAGCTGTGATATATGAGAAGGAAAAAAACAACAGCTTTTATAAGCTGAAATTTCTGCACTTCAAAAAAATTTATAAAGAAGCTAAGTTGACTTCTCTTATGGTCTATATTCTTGCTGAATGTTAATAAAAACACCTAAAAAATCATTATATGCATAATAATATTCCCTTTATTACTAAAAAGTAAATTAATTTGCTAGCTCTAATTTTTGCACTGTTGCTTCTATTGCAGTATAACTTTGTTACAGTGTTTCTACTTTTTGTTTAGTTTATTTCACAAAAGCTGAAATATGTTGAGGTTGATCTCTAAATAGCAGTATTTGTGGGGTTTTTTGATGCACAGAGGCTTCACTTACTTGCACATTAGTACATTGTCTTCTGTATTTCCTTTTCATGTATTTAAATTGACATTAGCATACTATTTTTTTTAACTATTTTTCATAGTATTTCATATTGACTAGTTCACACATAGTCGGATGAGCTTTAGGAGATGCATGTCTAAAAATTAAGCACGTTTGCTGTCTGGGAGGAGGGGAAAGGAAGAAAGAAAGAAACGGCCTAGTTCCATTTTCCTGAGGCTACAAAGCAAGTCAATAGCAAAATTGGGATTCGTATTGCCCCCAGTGCAAGGTTGTCCAGAAGGCCTCTTTAAATCATGTTGCTGTTTAGTAATTTAATTTTAAACATCTATGCAAAACCTTTCACAAACAAATCCAAGACCTGCATCCTATCAACTCTGTTGATCCTTTACACATTAAGTTAATATACTGTCACTGTAAAACATTCCCTTTTGAGGGAGGAAAATATTGAGTTGCATGTTTTCTTCTGCAGCTTAAAAAAAAAAGAAAAAAATGTATCAAAAGAAAATTAAAATGCTTCATGAGGATTAACATTATAAGTTGTGGGAGTGACATGTAAGTGTTATACCTATAGATACATGTAGGACACTGGATTTTCTTGCTTACTAACATCAAGAATGATTCAGGAATAAAAGTCAAGAGTTTGTTTCCAGGCAATTTGTCATAGAGAAGCAAGTAATTCTGATCTATCTTTTCTGAGTACTTCTTTTATCTGATGTGTGTATGTTAAACATTTTAATAACAGTGTAAGATTTATTTTTCAGAAACAGCAGAACAATACAAAATTATTTATAATGCAAAGACAGAAATGTCATGAAAAATTATTTCAAGAGAGGATAAAAAAAAAATTAATGTGATACAGAAAAATGAGAGTGTGTAGACAATAATTAATGTGGTAATTGTTGCATTTTCAATTTTATGAAATTAATACCTGCAGTTACATAAAAAAAAAAATCATTATAATACAAATGACAAAGGAGCATAGCAAATTTAACAAGAGCTGCTCACGTGTAAACATCTCGTCTAGGCATTCATGTTGAACAACTTTGGGATAGGCAAGCTAATTTAATTCTAATCTTTGGCTTTCAGCAATAATCAGCACGAGAAGTTAGTTATAATACTGATTTCAGGTTTTTATTATTCAGTGTGTCTTTTGTCCTCTTGTTTCAGAAATCCAGCACAGTATTTCTTGGTGTAAATTCTGTGTAACAATTAAAAATGGACTCTTGTGTTGGAAAACATGAGCAAAAAGAGCAAGACAATTGTAAGAAAAGAAAACGTTACGTAATGTGGCCTGCCTACACTGAGACCTCTCAAACCACAATACAGCCAGCTGCAAATGTGATGTCTGTTTATTGAACTTGTCAGGTTGATACATTTTCCAACACATTTAGCTTTTATTATTCACTCTTTCTTACGTGTATGTCACTGTTTTGATATTCTAACAGTCTTTTTTTTTTCCACTTTTCAAAGGGGATTCAGGGAAATGGGTTGACATAATAATCATATTAGTTAATGAACTGAAAATATTGAAAACCTTGACGTTACTGTTGACAGCTATAGAATAAAAAGAACATCTTTGTCTCTTTTGTTATAGGTTTCCTGCAAGTTGTTTTCTGAAGTGCACTCAGCATTGTTTGTGATCTATATAGAATCACAGCATGAAATTTTTACACACAGACTTGTTTCATATGCAGTAAGATAGATAATAAATTAGTGTAAAAATTGGATCTAGTCCTGTATAAATGTGAAATACAGTTTTCTGGATGGATAAAGTAATTAGGATTCTTCAATACATAATGTAACTTATATAAGAATTAATTTAATGAGCAGACTAATCTAAACACCACTGAAATCATAAGCACCAATGGATTTGAGAGAGTATTGGGTTACACCCACTGAAAAAATTATAACAAGCACTTGAAGATAGCTAGGGTCATGTTCCAAGGTAATAACAGCATTAATCTCCCACCTTGGACATATTCAAAAGCTGACTGGACATGGTCCTGGGCAATTGGCTCTAGGTGGAATGAAAATTTATTGGGACTCTCTTGTGTTTTTGTCTGTTAGCACACTTTTCAAAAGCAAGACAGAAGATATTTGAAGATTTTGGCGTTTTGTCCTCTACATTTGCTCTACAGTCTTGTGCTCAACACGAAGTTTGTCGTCCAATTTTGTTGTTCATACTTGGAAAGACTTTGTCTTCAGCCACTGCTCAGAAGCTGAGCAGTGGGAACACCAGCCTGGAGTTGGAGTGATCAGCTGAGCACTGGGAACATGGTTCTTTGTACAGCACTCAGCACTGAGCACTTTTACAGACTGCAGCTTTAAGGAAAAGCTTGATTTCAGTATGCTCATAGAAGGAGACTAAATTTTCTGCAAAGGATTATATTTGCCAACCTTTTTTTTTCCCCCTCTGTATTCCTTTCTCACATTGTCTGTTTATCTTGAGGCTCTGATCCATACAAGTTCTTGCATGTCCTGTCAGAATCAGTTTATTACATTTCAGATGTGTGTTGAGCTTGAAAACTACAATGCATATGTGTTTACAGTAAAGACAGAAATAAATGTTAGAGCTGGTAGTGCAATCTGTTGAGTAAGGACATTTGTGTGGTGAATACTTCAAATCATCATCTTTCAGTCTTACTGAACATCTGAAAACATGGGGTTTTTTTTATTGCTTGCTATACTCAGTGCCAGCATCTTTACTTCCTTTAGAAACAAATTGAAAATATAGCTTTTAAACACCTCAGTATATTTAAAACAAAGTGCCTGTTAAAATTTTGATCATGCAACAAAGATCTAAACATGTTAATAACTTCAGTGAAAAAAAAGATGTCAAACCTTCGGGTTGTGCCTTATGCAAGAATTTAACGTTTGGTTCTTGCAGCGGACAAAGTAGCCTGCAATACAAGATGAGTTCCTATGGGTGCTGGTGTTGTCCCTTGAGAACTTGCTCCACATCAGGCAAGTGCACTTCTGCAACAGACTCTTCTTGTGGTTTTGCATCTCACCAAAGCCAAAAGGAAGTCAAGTGGCAGAGGGTCTTCAGGCTGCTCCTCTATTGTCCAGGATGACTATTTCTTGCAGTGCTGCTTAAGTCAAAGGTGTAACCAAACTAGATTGCTCCTGCACGGCTGATATGATCCTTGAAAACAGAACTGAAGTACAGGCCAGGTTCCTGCTGAGCTCTTGAGTGTCTGAGCTCTTTAGACCTGTGTTTTTCAAATAGCAGCAAAGAGAGAAAAAAGTGAAAAATAGTAGCATGGATGATTAGGTAATTCAGGGCCAAGTTCATCTTAAACCTTGAGCTGACATGACAGGGTAATTGTGATGATGATGGTGTCCATCACTGTATTGGGGATTTCATCCTGCATGTTATAGACCATGAAAATGAATATTTCATCAGAGCTAAAACATGTGTGTCTGATGAGAAATTTTGTCCTAATAAAAGAAAAAATGAGAGGGACATATGTTACCCCATGAAAAAATAGACCTGAAAAATTACTTGGCATCTTACGTTTGATTAACTGAATGTTATAAAGAATGCACTTTTGTGGTAAATTAATGAAATTATTCCTGTATGTCTTAATTTTCTGGGGAAAAAATAATCAAGTATTTGTGGCTGGAATACTCGCTACTGCATCAGTCATGTAAAACTTTGCTATTTGAAGTGTGATGCTTTCGTTTTTTTCTCGAGTGTTATTCATGGTCATATCTTATGAATCTAGACCTTACAGAAAAGGTTTTGTGCATTATAAACTATGTAAAAATAAATCAATTTACCTCACTTTTTATATGTGGCTTCTGTAATTGTGGAGGTAAATGAACATGGCTTCTCAGACATAATTCATTTTCTCTGTAATGTTCAAACTTTAACTCAAATAATTGGTATAGATTAGTTTTTCATCATTTTCCATTTGTATTCAGATGGTTGTCACTGTGTATGTTTTTAGATGGGTACTTTCTTATTGACTTTAGTTGAAGATAAAAGCCTCTACAGCAACTGAGTAGAACCATTCAAAGATGTGGAATAAATTATGTAATAAAAAACTAGCTGTCTGAGACATTATCTTCTTCCTGTCTTAAAAAGGATATTTCATTTTTTTAAATGCCTAATATGAAGACCTGATCTGTGCAAACATCTTCAGCCACAGAGGTTAGTGGGAAAGTGAATCTTGTAAAGGTGCTCTTTTTTTTGTATGGAGTCACGTTCTCTGAAAATATTGGCAGTGTTGGGGGGGATTATCTCTCTGAGTACATACAGTGCAGTGATAGTTCATTGTATGTACCTTGTTGGTTTTAGTCTTTGGGAAGCTAATAAAGGTATCAAATGGTATATTGGCAGTTTTGGTCTGGTTCTTATTATGTATAACCATTTCTACAAATCCAGGCGTGGGCCCTGTGGGAAATTCAATGGTATCAGGACAGGTACCTGAGAGGGTAAATCCAGTGAGTTCATCTCTTCTTGGCTTGTAGACAAGACATAACCCATTTTTGCCATAGCTTATCGTAACACTCCATAATTTATACTAGTAAATTGCTTTCTTTACAGCTTTTGCCAGTGTAATTCTAACTTTTGGGAGTCTTGTGTAGGCCACGAATGGATAGCAAAACTATGTAGGAGAAAAACCTGAATTATTTTTTTCTCTAAGCGCTTTTCTATCAAAACAGTAGCATATCTGTTTTATCACAGTGAAACTGAAACTTCTGTATTTATAGAATTTTAAGGTAAATGATGCTCGAAGAGCATAATTATACATTGTGCTGTAAATATCAGTAAATTACTGCAAGTACTGTAATTCCCACCATGTCTTTTTTGTATTTTGGAATATAAAAAAATTCTGGAAACTTTGGAGGAGTAATTGTGTACCGGGAGAAAATACAGTAATTGCTGAAAGAGTCAAGCAATGTGTCCATCTACTCTGTATTCTTTATTCTGCCATTTGACAAAAAGTACTCAAATTACATAATAAAACTATGATACATCATTTTAAGCAGTACATAATATCTTATGTTGAAATGAGGGTGAAGAGAGACACTGATAAGAGATACATCAATTATTTATTTCATATTGTTCTTTGAACTTTTTAAAAAAGACCTCAAAGACTAGACATGGAATTAGGTAGTGGTAAGATTAGCAAAGCATTTTGTACTTGTGACTCCCCTTTAGATAAAAATTAGTCTTTAATCAGAATTCTTGTAATTCCTTTTCTGTAATGCTTGATGAACTAATTTCTGGAAACCCAGGATATCAATTTTCTCCGAATTATGACTCATAAACAAGAGTCAACTTTTTAATGTTTGAGATAGTTTAGTCAATCAAGACTATATTTTTCTCGAAAGCCAAGCAGTCAAGCTCAATCAGCCTTGAATTACATCATGTTTAATGTATTAGTGAAGCCATAGTGATATTCAGGGCCTTTACATTATAGACTGTCTTTCACAACATCATCTCATTCTTGTCTGTTGCTGCCTCCTACTTCCCTTCTGATATAAGAATAACAACAGAGAAGACAAGACTCTTTTTTCGAAAAAATCTAAGCACAAAAGTCTTGAGGTGACACCAAATTCTGTAAATATACAATAAAAAATAACTCCTGTTAGATAGTCTTCCAATCAATGAATTGAAGAAAGATTCAAAATTACTCAAAGTACAACTTGGCTTTCTTCTATGAGATTGTCAGGAAAGTTACATACTAATTAGTACTTCCCAGGGGCAAGAGATACAGGGGACTGATCTCGTCTTGCCTGTTTTAATGTTTTTTTCTGGTAAACAAAAACTGTCTTATCCAGGGTACTGAAAATAATTCAGCTGTTTCATTTAAGGCTGTATAAGGTTGCTCTAGCCTTATAAAAATGAAAATGTATTAGATAGCTAGACTTCATTATTGTTTTATGAACGAAAAAATGTTAGTCTTTATATGTGAGAGTCAGTAGTCTAAAAGCATCTCCTTAGAAGTTTCTTCCTTCTCTGCAGAGAAAAAATTGGAACTTAACAGTTTGTCTTGCAATGAGTGCAAACTATCTGGGGTATAAAGCTCATTTTCACAGATTAAAATTCAAACTCTCTGCTTTCTGTATCAGTAGAAGTTGAAATATCAGTTCAGCAAGTAAATGCTATGTTTGCCTAAACCCACAGTTCACTATCTCAGACGCATTTTGGTGACTTTCTAAACAGAAAAACTGTATAAACAAGGGAAGCAAAAATTGTATGAACTGCAAGGTTTTTAGGAAATTATATCTCTGACTGGGGCGGAGAAAAGTGTCAACCAGTTTCAAAGCTTTTTGCCAAGTCAGAAGTGTGCAGTATCTGCTTTTCTTTGTGCAACTGAAACCACACTCAGAAGTTAAACCTTGCTTTCAAGTATGCCTCATGAGCATTGGATTATCCTCTTGTTCCTTGTTTGTTCTTGAAAACCCTGTAGAGGTCTGTCAAATTAAACTTTCCAGTCTATTCCACCTGCTGGCAGAACACTTGGAAATGGATGTTAAGCTTATTTGGGTCTATACAGGTCATTCTCAGTGAATAATTAAACTGTTGAGCCAAAATAATGGTGGGGTGCGGAAGAACTCTGCAAATCCTCCCTCTACATGCAAATGAATATGGCTGTCCTTAAGTTAGGGATAAGCATACTGTTTCTTAGAAGATTAAAGGATCTGTCATTTTGATTCTGTGTTTAAAAATTGTAGGTGTATGGAATTAATATTGCTCTAAATGATGTATAATGATTGATTGGTGATACTCTGTTTTAATATATTCCACCCTGAAACATGGTAAAGCTCTACACGAAACATTTTGTTTTCAGTTTTGGTAAGTATTGTACTGTGCTATGGCTACAAGCAGAACTCTGTGGCCATTGGCAAAGCTAGCAGGGAGGATGATGTATTCCTTCTAAAGTCAAAGAAGTTGGTGGCTGTACTGCCCATTATTCACTACATTCTGAGCTGGAAGCACTATGTCAGTAAGGATAATTTGAAATATTGGGAGAAAGGAACTTGTTTCTTTTGGATGTTTGGGGATACCGGGGTGCGGTCTGTGTAAAGGAACTAATCCACTTCTTGTTTTATTTGAGCCTGTGAAAGGATGAAAGCCTAAAGGGTGCTCTGAGGGTAGAAACATCTGGGTGCATGTCATGTGGGAAATGGAAAAAGATTGAGAAAAACTGTGCTTTGCTGACATGGCAACATTTTAACTAACAAAACATGCAGTTCAGATGAGACAGCAATAGATGTAACAAATACCTTTAAATACTTGAAAGGGCTGGATTCTTTATAATTGTCCATGAACACATTAAATATTCACAAGTTTGGGATCCCTAAATAGTATTAACATGACAGGCAGGTTTCTGAACACAATTTCATCAGCCACTAGGTATATCCCTCCTTTGAAAGTTATAGTGGCATGCAATTTTATCTGTATTTTAATATTATGGAATGCTGAATCAGGTGAAGCGCACAGAGGTCCAAGATTTGTTTTTCATTAAGCAATGATTACATAAGCATATAGCAAGAAACAATTGCTTCTTATAATGGTTTAAAACATACACTATATAATCAACTTAAGGTTGAGTAACATATATGTTGTTCCTCTAAACATCCACGGAAACAAATTCTATATCTGAACAGAAATTCTGATGAAAGCACATTAAGGTCATTGAAGGGTTCTGTTTCCATATTTTGCCTTTTTCATGGAGATGCGAACAATAGTTTATTATCAACAAATGTTACAAAAAAAGCTGGAAAGGCTCAGAACGTGACATATATTGTCTAATTTTACATACACTGGTGAGAAGATAATTAGTAATACTGGAGTACGTCTACTAGAATCAAAGACTAAAGGGTAAATACAATAAATTCAGAATAGAATTTTCTGTTGTCATACTTAAAAGCTGAAAGCATGTGAATTTAAAAAAAAAACTTTGTGAACTTCCACAGTTTGGGATTATCTGTGCAATACTTGGTGTATGCTCACTTTTCTATTTCAATTAAAATGCAACTGATTATGTGAAGGTAAATTACTGCAGTGGTCTAAACAAAACAGAAGAGTATCTTTCAACTGAGATTACTGTCATTCCAGGACATATCTCACTTCTCTCGCAGACTGTGAAAATTCTTTCATCATTGGTGTATATATTTAGCAAGTGGACCCTAACTGGAAAAGAAAAAGCTTACTAAGCCTTTTACACAGTGCATGTCTCTTCATAGTAGCGTTCTTCTGAGCAACTGATCTTCTGATCATCGTCATAAATTGTTTTCTCTGTTCACCTGTTGGCATTTCTGTTTCATCAATGTGGGGACTTCTTCATTGGCTGCTGTTTCCCTAACTTGCTGCTTGGTGACAGAAGGGCAAAGGTTACCATTTTGCTTTTGGTAGCTGCTAAGTGAAACAGTTGAGCCTCCAAATGACTGCTGAAGGGTCTAAATATTGCAATTTAACAACCTAGGGTAGACTCAGTCTTGAAATACACATTTTGCAGCAGCAGCAATAAAACAAAATCTGTAATTCTCAGCCAATTGCCATGTTGTGTGAAGCCTGCTAGAAGGGTGGTGATACTAATCACTAGAGTGCAGAAACAAAGTAGAGAAGACAAGATTTGTTGCTTTGTTCTTTATGTTGATAGCAGTGACACCGTACCAAGTATCTCTGGAGAATTTGATCCATTTGTGGTATTACTCTGTTCCTTACAAATGAATGATTCTGTTATGATGTAAGTAACAAAAAAGAAGTTTTATAGTGAGAGGAACTTATTTGTATATCAGCACAGATTAAAAAAAATTGTCTGGGAAAAGATTTGTGAAGACTTATGTAATGTTTCATAACAGATTTTTTTTTTTTAATCTTTCATTAAAAAGTCATTTGATTGAATACTTAAGCCTGACTGGATGTATTTCAGCCTGTTTATTGAATATGACTTACTCTTGAAATACCAGAACAATACCCACAATAACCAAAGCAAGAATAAAATTTCACCAAATTAAAATATAATTTCCAATCTCCTTAACTAGCAATGAGGATAATTTATGCATACATCACTGTGCTTCAGACCTCATCTTTGTTTGCCATATTGTCCAAATATCCTAACCATGAGTTTTGTTCTATTTTCATGGGAATGTATTAACCAATGGAGAGCTAAAGTACATTGCAATTAAGTCCCCCTTTATAAAAGCATTTGATGTAATTAGAACACTTCATTGATTGGGAAATGCTTTACAGATCATAGGGTAGCTATGTTTAAAATTTTAATTAGGTAAATCTGCACACAGCACAGCTCTTGCAGTCTGAACTTAGATTAGATTTTGTGTTTCTGTCAAAATAACTGTACAATGACTGTGAATAGGAGTCAGGGAGAAGTTGTGTAATGTTAACTAATCGAGGTGAAGTGTTAAACTACTATTTTGCTTTATACTATGATCATTTTCCCATTTCTTAATATCAGAAGCCAGAACTGACACTATTTGCTTCACATGAAGCATTCAATCAAAGTAAAAATTATGTTTAATAGTTTAGTGCAGTTGTTTATAAATATGCACATTAAATATTTTTTTTAATTCTTTGGAAACTCCATTACATTTTAAAAATTCCAAGCCAACCATATTTACAGTAAATCAATAACTCTTTTTCAGCTGGGAAAAATGAATGCACTGTGTGTGTTTTTATCAATGTAAGTGTGATCAATATCTTTATTCATGTGGGTTTTGTCTGTGGAAATGTGTTTCGATCTGTGAATATAAATCCACCCTCCAGTGTGCTTGTGAAATGTCGATTGATTTTGGAGAAGGAAACGAATGGGTATAAATATCAGTATAATTGATCTGTAATGTAGGTATGTATCTCCAGCAGTAAGTAATATGCTTGCACTCATGCCAATGTTTGGTGCATGAATATTCTCTCAGTGCAGCACTGAGCAATCAGCAGCTGATTTAGCTTGGTATGTTTAAATTTTAGAAAGCTACACATGGAAGTCAAAGCAATATAATTAATTTCCAAACTGGTGGTTGAACACTGAATCATCACTACCTGTTGTAGTAACACCACAGTTATAAATTATGAACACCAGAAAATGTAAAGGCTAAAGAAAATGCTAGATGAGCTATTAGTTTATTGTTTTGTAAATCTCCATTTTTCAAAATTCAGTGGTGTTTTGAAGCTCCATCCCTTCCCAGAAAAAAGCTCAAATGTTCAAAGCTCCATCTATGGAGCAAGACTGGAGGACACCTCTACCTCTTTTCTGGAAGAATGAAAGACTCCTTCCCCAAACAGGACACATCAAGACATTAAGTAGTTTCAAGCTAGAAAGAGCTCAGTGACAAACTTACTTACTGTTTCTCAAGAATGAGTACTACTTTCTGAATTTTTTTTAAAAAGGGTCTTCAGAAAGTGTAGAGAGAATGAGAACACAGTAACAAATTTTAAGAGAACCCAGCACCAGCACCTCCTTTCACCACTGTGAAAAGGAAGATAGGTGGATCTTATAGCATACAATGAGGTGAATCTGGATGAAAGCAGAAAACAAGATTTACTTTCACTCTTCTGTATTCACTCTCACAGCTTTGACAGGTATGTTATGCAAGTTAAAGCTGATATACTGCGTAACAAAGCATGTGTTTGCTAAAATTTTGTGATGAGTAGTAAGTAAGTTAAAATAAAGATCTTTTTCCTTTGACTGCTTCTTGGCAGTACAGACAGTAATGATGAAGGGATAGAGTGTACCATCAGCAAGTTTGCTGATGACACAAAGTTGGGAGGGGTGGCTGGCACACTGAAAGGCTGTGCCGCCAAACAGCATGACCTGGACAGGCTAGAGAGTTGGGGGGAGAGGAACCTAATGAAGTTCAACAAGGGCAAGTGTAGG
>RSEF01000001.1:124394078-124417555 GCA_003993805.1 Himantopus leucocephalus | reverse complement strand
CTTCCAACCTTAACGATTCTATGATTCTATGATTCTATGATTCGATGCTGTCCAGTAAAAAGACTTTAAAACAGCTTTTGGAGGTTCGTGGAATAGGGTGTAGTAACTATTTGTAAGGGTTGTTGCAGTGTTCTGGGAGTAGGAAAGAATGAACTGATTTTCAGACATAAAATATTATTAAAATATTAAAGCATCCATGCTGATAATATGAAGTACAGTAGTAGTACCTGCCGCCTTTTGCTTCAGGCACTAGAATAGGATTCCGTTGATATTTTCTATCAGAAAAAAAAAATCTTAAATCTACAGTAAGTTGCACATGCCCATTATTTTAGTCCAGCTTTTATTGCTGAGGACAGGTTAACATCCTTCCTTCTCCTTTTGACTCTGGGGTATTAAACCCTGCAGCCTGCTGCCATGAACCTGCTGCTTATAGTAAAATCTCCATTGAGACATTGCTAAAGAAAACCGTGGCCATCATTTACTCAAAATTTTTAGTTTCTATTCATGCTGTCATTGTCTGGAATGTCTTTCGCATGCTGCGGTGAGGGTTATTTTGCTGTAGAATTGAAAACTCCTGCACCAGGAGTTTCTATGTTGTGGCAAAAAAAATATTTTTTCCTTGGAATTCTGCTTTGTTCAGTATTGCTTCCATATAAATCTCTAACTTCCTTTGGTATCTTGGAGAAATATAGATATAGATATGCAGATCTATATCTATATATAAAAAGAGGATTTAGTCTTGTTTCTTATCATAGAATAATTTAGGTTGGAAAAGACCCCTAAGATCACAGACTCCAACTGTTAACCTAGCACTGCCAAGTCCACCACTAACCATATCCCTAAATGCCGTGTCTACTCATCTTTTAAATACCTCCAGGGATGGTGACTCAACCACTTCCCTGGGCAGCCTATTCCAGTGCTTGATAACCCTTTCGGTGAAGAAATTTTTCCTAATATCCAACCTAAACCTCCCCTGGCACAACTTGAGGAGATTTCTTCTTGTCATATAACTTGCTACTTGGGAAAAGAAACCGGCACCCACCTCACTGCAACCTCTTTTCATGTAGTTCTAGAGAGCGATAAGGTCTCCCCTCAGCCTCCTTTTCTCCAGGCTAAACAACTCCAGTTCCCTCAGCCACTCCTCATAGAGATGTTCTCCAGACCCCTCACCAGCTTCGTTGCCCTTCTCTGGACAAACTCCAGCACCTCAATGTCTTGGAGTGAGGGGCCCAAAAGTTAGCACAGTATTCAAGGTGTAGCCTCACCAGTGCTGAGTACAGGGGAACAACCACTTCCCCTACTCCCCACACTATTTCTGATATAAGCCAGGATGCTATTGGCCTCCTTGGCCACCTGGGCACACTCTTGGCTCATATTCAGCCAGCTGTCAACCAATACCCCAGGTCCTTTTCCTCTGGGTAGCTTTCCAGCCACCCTTCCCCGAGCCTGTCGCGTTGCATGGCGTTGTTGTGACCTAAGTACAGGACCTGGCACTTGGGCCTTGTTGAATCTTGTTCAACTGGCCTTGGCTTATCGATCCAGCCTGTCCAGATTCCCCTGTAGACCCATCCTACCCTCAAGCAGGTCAACACGCCCACCTAAATTGGTGTCATCTGCAAACTTACTGAGGGTGTACTCAATCCCCTCATCCAGATCATTGATAAAGATATTAAACAGAACTGGCCTTGATACTGAGCTTTGGGGAACACCACTTGTGACCGGCCACCAACTGGATTAACTCCATTCAGCACCACTCTCTGGGCATGGCCATCCAGCCAGTTTTTTTTTCCAGTGAAGAGTACACATCCAAGCCATGAACAGCCATGCTCCTGCACCTTTAAGATTTCCTACTGGAAGAATGTCCAGCCTTCCTGGACTCCTTTGCCCTTCAGGACTGCCTCCCAAGAGACTCTGTCAACCAGGCTAAATAAGCCAAAGTCTAGCCTCCAAATGTCTAAGGTAGCAGTTCTGCTAACACCCCTCCTTATTTCTCTGAGAATTGAAAGCTACCATTTCATGATTGCTGTGCCCAAGATGGCTTCCAACCATCACATCACTCACAAGTCCTTCCCTCTTTGGAAACAGCAAATCCAGCAGGTGCCTTCCCTGGTTCGCTCACTCACCAACTGTGTCAGGAATAATGTTCTATGCACTCCAGGAACCTCCTAGACTGTTCCTTCTCCACTGTATTGTATTCGCAGCAGGCATCTATTAAGTTGAAGTACCCCATGAGAACAAGGGCTAGCAAACAAGTGAGACTTCTCCCTGCTGCTTACAGAATATTTCATCTGTCCCGTCATTCTGGTTGGGTGGTCTATAAAAGACTTCCACCATAATATCTGTCTTGTTGTTCTTTCCCCTGATTCTTACCCACAAACATTCAACCCTTTCGTCACCATCATCAAACTCTAGATAGTCAAAACGCTCCCTAACATATGGGGCTACCCCACCACCTCTCCTTCCTTGCCTATCCCTTCTGAAGAGTTTTTAGCCATCCATTTCAGCTCTCTGATTCTGTGAGTCATCCTACCATTTTTCCATGATTGCAAGCATATCATAGTTTTACAGCTGCACAATGGCTTCCAGGTCCTCCTATTTGTTGCCCATTCTGCATGCATTGGTGTAGATGTTCTTCAGCTGGGCTATTGATCCTGTCACCGTTCTTGGGAGAAAAACCCTAATGCATACATGACTGTTCTGCAGTGCTTCTGTGGTTTCTAATGCATTGACAATGCTTGTCTTTGCAGCCCATTGGTGCCCAAACTTTCTAATTTTTCAAATATGCTTAAAATGTTTCTCTTTTTTTGTACACTGGATTATATTTTTTTTTGTACATGTAGTTCATTTTTCCATAAGCCTTCATTTAGTGACTGAATAAGAGAGTTTTTACATTTTAAGGATGATAGATCAAATTACACTCCAAGACACTTTAGAGAAATTGTTCACTAAAATATTTTTCATAAAATAAGTAGAATAGCATCCTAATCAACTTAGAGATTTAAAGTTGTTCCTTATTTGGTCAAATTTTGTGTTCTTTTTTTAATTATTTTTAATTTAATTGCTGTAATTGCTAAAATCTTCCATTTTGCCAATCTTGTTCATAACAAAGACACAGAACAGCTCGGTCTCCTCAAGACCCATTTTTGAATGACCAGTAATGAAATCCGTAGTAGTCTCCCAGTCACAATAGGCATTTCTGACATCTTACTGATCTTTGAATATCCTTTATTATTTCAAATGCTGATTGTTTTGCTGTGAAAGAGGGGAAATACAAGCTTGACAAAATTATTCTAAGTGAAATTTCAGTGCTCTAACTCATTTACTCAAACCATTTTTTCACCTCATCATGGTGACTTTCCTGTTCTCTGTTGCCCATTCCCCAAGAATGACCTGTATCCTGTGCTGGAATTTAGAACTTGCATCACCTAATTCCCTTTGCTATATCTTGAAATTCTACTGGATTAATTGGAGGGAGACAAGATTAATCTTAATTTGTAGGTCTCCTTTTATTATTTTTTTTTAAAGTCTTGAAGCTTCCTATTCCAGAAACATATCTACCCTGGCTGGTCTGGTTCTTGGCCAGAATCAATGTCCATCGATTTTCCACTGCTTATGACTCAGAACTGGGTCTTGGCCATAACTGTTAATGGCATTGGTGTCTATGTCACTAAGTCAGAGCAGGAGGGACATCTAACTGAGCTGTTGAGGTTCCTTTGGCTTTTTGTATCTATGGTATAGTGCATTGTATCCGGATATCCCAAAGAAATCTAAAATTCCCAGAAAATATCCTTCAGTCATATCAACCGAACGAATTTAACATACTGCCTTTTAGTTCCTGACTATGTTATGTGACACAATTATCTTCAAATGAGTAAGATAATAAAAATTATACACACAGTTTGTAATGTTTAATTCAAAGTTGGGCTATTCTTGCAATTTAAGTGTCATTTATTATACTTTCAGATATTTATTATTCTGAATACGTACAAATACAGTGATTATTTGTACAGAAGACAGTTTATTCTCTGAAATTCAATTCTCATGTTTCCTTCTGGCAAAAACCCTAGGATATTCTGTCTTCATAGTTATAGTGGTCACTACCAACATTTCAATGCAGGGGAATCAATAGTTTAATATGAAGTGCAAAGATTACTGTTAATTTTTTGAAGGAGAGCTGATAAGGAGTTAATGTTCTTAGTGGAATTTTCTGATTCATTGAAACTCTTAATGAGGAAGAATCAACTTCAGCTAATTTCCTATGTCAAAATGGTGGAAGAAGTTCCTAAATTATCATTATCTAGAAGAAAAAGTTCCTTTAAAAAAAAAATCACCAAGAAAAAGAAAGAGTAATGTTTATTAAATAAGTATATGTATCTGTGGACTGCAGGACAACAGTGAAATGTGGTTTTCAGCCTTATTTGACAAACAAATTTCTCCATACATGCAGCGTTTGTGCTTACTAGTATTGTAATGATTGGGCATATTCTTTAGTGGATCTCTGCATAGGCACACACTTGCATTTTGCACTGTTTAAGTGGAAGCTTACCACTGTACTTTTCTTCAGACTAGAACACTGACATTTGAAAAGATGAGCAATGCCTTTAAGTGTGAATTCCCTCAAAAATTTAGATGAGTATTAATATGTTGCAAAATTCCTAAATTTTACAGAAAGTAAAATAGGAAACTCTTTCACACATTTTTTTATAACATCAGTTACATGATGGTGTAGAAATAGTATATCCAAGAAATAACTCATAATCAATTTTATTGGTATTTGTACCTAGGGTCTGTATTTTCAGATGAATCTGTAAATCTCCTTTGTCTAAACCTGCAAGTATTTAATATTCAGGTGACCAAGTTCTGTATCTTCTGCCTCTCACCCCTCCACATGCCCCATCTGGAGTCATGAAAAGCTCTGTCTCTCTTAAATTTAATCCTAAACCCATTTATTCTGAAGTGATTCATTGTAACTAGAGCAGTAGTTCAGTTCCACTTTTGTTTGCGGTGTTTTGTTTGCATACTGTGTAATAGCGCTAGAATTATAAGCCTTTCCAAGTAGATTGGATGTTTCCAGGAACATAACATGTTGTTCATGGAAATTAAAATAGTTAATGTTTTCTTGTTGATTTGATTTTGATTTTTTTGTTTATCTTTTCCCCTGTCCCTCTGCTGATTTCTACTAGCTTCCTCTTTTACCATTTCTTCAACCTAGAAAACTAGCTGAACTGAATGTTATTTGTACTTTTCACAGCATCTTCAAACTTCAGTACCTCTCCAAAATTCATTATTTCATTTTTTTTTTCTTTCTTAACCACAGCTTGGATGTTTGCCTTTATTCCACTTCAATTTCTGACAAATCCTGATTTTCTTAGCCTTCCAAATACAAGTATCTCTTTCTTGCAAGGACTATTGTTCCCACCTTTTGAATCCTTTTCTAGATTTTACTGTTGTTTACTACTTCTTGGTTTTTCTTTATTTTCCTGCTGTTTTTCAGTTCCATCACTGATATTTGCTTAGCTCCCATGCTTCTCGGTTTTATTTCCTCTTCTTCTTTTCTCTGTATGTTAATGTACTGAACCTTGCCTGCCTGTTTTCACAGAAATATTTTACCACCTAAGGATCCCTCCATATTTTTTTTCTTTGAAAAAATAGGTACAAAGGGGGAAAAAAAACCAAAACCAACCGACCAAAAAAACCCACACAAACAAACCAACCAAAAAAACCCATCTTCAGAATACTTATTTCTGGAAAAGTAATGACAAAGATCCACTTTTCTTTAGTTTTGCAGTTTATGTTCTGCAACAGCATACAATATATGATCTCTTTACTGTGTGCACAGACTACACTGTCCTTTCAAAAGCCTTTTAAGTTCCTATGTCACTGGCTATACACACAGGAGGTTTATCATCTGCTTCTGTTTGTTTGGGTTGTTTTTTTTTGCTGCCTCTTCACTAGTTTTCTATGCTTTTTGAATGTGGTCCTTGCACCACAGCTAGCAGTCTTCTGTGTCTGGAAAGCGTCTAGTGGATGGTGATATAAGTAAGAATACCATTTTATGTTTAGACAGCACTTGCTATAATAAGGATCCTGTAAGAACCTTCTAGGTGTTACAATGTAATACTAACACGCAAAGTTACAGGTTTTTTGTTGTACCAAGGAAAGAGGAAACCAATGTGAGATACAGAAAAATGTTTCCTATTCCTGTAGAAATACTTTGTGAACATTGTTCCTTTTAAAAAGCAAATCATGTGTAATACAGGTCAGTCATGAAGAAGACAGTGGCTTTGTGAGGAAAAATCCATCTTATCAACTCTTATCCTTAATTTTCTGATAATTTGCTTTCAAAAATCAAAACGGTTGTGTATCTGCTAAAAAAGCCTGTCCGACTTCTTCTAGAGTGAAAAGAAAAATAACTTTTCTTCAGAAATGAATGTACAGGCAACTTGCAACATTGCTTATTTGGTGAAAGTCTGTGAAATATTATAACTGTACTATTGGGAACATCATTGTTTAATATTTTCCCATATGGTTTTTGTTATGAGTAACTGTTTAAGTTAAAAAATACATCAAGAATTGCAGTATATAAGACGGAATAAATGGAGACTTAGAAGCCTAAACAACAGTAAGATGTGGAGCTTTCTTTTCAATGCTAAACATGATTATAGATCACATTTATTGCACATGTGCATAAGAACCAATGTGCAGCACTCTGTTAGGAGCAGGCAAACACATTAGTGAACAGCTTTTGCCCAATATCATTGCAAAATGGAAAAAAACCCAAACCCCAAACCTAAACCAGCTACACCACGAAGTAAGGGGCATACTGTGAGTAATGAAGTGCCAGCAACTTTGCTTGTTCTATGAGCGACTGTCTATAATGGGAGGCTTATCTGAGGGTTTAACTAAATTGAAAACAGAGGTGCTTCTGAGAAAAGGAGTGGAGTACATAAGAACATGAGCCATAAATTAAAGCTGAGAGGACAAAATCCTGTCTCCTCTGGCCAATGTAGAAACACAAGAGCTAGCTATGGCTGCAGAATGCCGTGATAGCACTGCACGGAGAAATCATTTTGGCTTCTTGAACATTACATTACCATATTCTGTTAGCATCATTTTAATTATTTCCTTTTTTTCCTGACACATAGTTTCTTGTTTGGTAGCAAGATCTTTGAAAGAACGGCTCAGCATACTGCATGCTGAGTGTGGGTACAGTCAATACAGAAAGAAATGGAGAAAAAAGTCATATGCAAAGAGCAAAGAAAAAAAAAATCAGTAGATTCCTGCTTTTACTGCTCCTGTTCCTGAAATGTGAATATCTAATTGTTGGGTTTTTTCCCCCCCCAGACAAAACAGTAGTAATTGTAACTACATGCATTTATGTATGTACGCACCTATATCAACTCATATGCATTTGTGTTTTATAAACTGTCACCCAGGTTTGTCAAGGCATAAACAGTGATTGATATTTTATTTCCAAGTATATGCAAATTGCTTTTAAACTGAGAAACAAGATAAATGGGCCAGATATTCTACTGATGTAAATCAAACAGCCTTATTGACTGCAATGACATTATGCCAACTTAAATCATAAGGGTATCAGAACCATTTAAGTTTCAAAAGAGCATCTGAAAATTTTTCATTTTTTTAAATATTGACCAAAGCCCTCTGTAAATGTATTGGTTTCAAGGGAAGATACTGTTCTTCTGGAAAAAGCCAGAATCAGTTTGGTTTTATGCTAGTATTGAAGCCTCTTTGATAAGGAATACAGACATCCCATCCTGGGCATCTGCTTTACTTGTAGTGAAGTCACTTGATTATCAGCTTCTTACAAGCTCCACAGAAAGCTCCCGTGGCATTGGCCTCTGGGATTCAGGAACCCATGAGTCAGACGGAAGCCTTTGGACTCCACTTTCTTCCTCTCTCTTCTACCCTCATTTGTGCCACACAACAACAAACAATGCCATCACAAAAGAACATTTTCTGCAACACACAAGTGACGAAACAGTGCTGCAGGTAAAACTTCACTGCTCAATCTTAAAGTTCACATCACATTCTTGAGAATATTTAAATGAGTTAAAAGACATGCTCTGGCCATTCAAGTTATCAAAAGAATGGAAGCAAGAAATCATGGCTAAGCACTCCTACCCAGCTGTTGATTATCTTACATCAGTCCCATACGACATAAATTTTCCTATTTCATCTCTCAATAGTTACCAGAATGAACCTAAGTGGAACTTATGAATCCTTTAGTGTAATTAATACATACTCTACATGTTTTAATTTCAGTTCTATCAGCAAAACAATTGGCTTAATATTTTTTCCCTCTTATTCCTCTTCTAACCCTATTAAGGGCACCGCTGTGACCCAGAAGTGGATTTTTTTTTTAAGTGTTATTGAGGAAAAGATGAAAGAATGGTTTTGGCTGGGGTAGAGTTAATTTTCTTCGAAGTAGCTAGTATGGGGCTATGCTTTGGATTTCTGCTGGAAGCAGTGTTGATAACACTGTTTTTTAGTTCCTGCTGTGCAGTGCTTACACAGAGGCAAGGCCTTTTCTGCTTCTCACACCACACCACCAGCGGCAGGCTGGGGGTGCACAAAAAGTTAGGTGGAGACACAGGTAGGACAGCTGACCCCAACTGACGAAATTCCATACCATGTGATGTCATGCTCAGCAATAAAAAGCTGGGGGAAGAAGGAGGAAGGGGGGCACATTTGGAGTGATGGCATTTGTCTCCCCAAGTAACCGTTACACGTGATAGAGCCCTGCTTTCCTGAAGATGGCTGAACACCTGCCTGACAATGGGAAGCAGTGAATTAGTTCCATGTTTTGCTTCGCTTGCATGTGAGGCTTTTGCTTTACCTATTAAACTGTCTTTATCTCAACCCATGAGTTTTCTCACTTTCACCCTTCTGATTCTCTTCCCCATCGCATTGGCAGGGAGAGAATGAGCAGCTGTGTGGTGCTTAGTTACTGGCTGGGGTTAAACTACAACAAATAAATTGCATACTTTTTTTTTTCAATTCAAATTACACAAAGGAATAAATTTGTTTCAAAATTTTTAGAAGAACACATTATTTTTATTCTGTTCCAATATACATTTTTTATATGTATCTTCTAGCTGTTATAAAATACAGCTTTTTCATTATCCATTGATCTCTATCTGGAATGTGTTTTTATAATCATGACACTGTCTTCTCCCAGTAATTATACTGTCACAAGCTGTTATTTTTCACTCTTTTTCTGTAACTTTTTGTAGGAGGAGGTTTGTTGGAGGAGCAGCAAGCAGGTGACTGATACAGAATGCATTGCAATCATAGCTGAAAGCTATGAGTGAAATTGGACAGTCCTAATAAATTCATAAATTAGGTTATGAATACAGTTCCCTACTAGGTAATGGAGTATAAATTAAAAGTCAAACTGAAAAACTGAAAATCTGAAAAATCATGTTAGGTTTTTAATGATTCTCAAAAAGGAATATGATTCAATAAGGTAACTCCATAGTGGGTCATCACTCAGCAGCTGTGGGATGCTCCCATACAGATCTGCCCCACCGGCTGGATGTGGTTTGCTCGGGGTGCAGGATCTGGCCTCAGGTTTGATTCCTGAGGGTGTGCACTCCAGCAAATACGGAGTCTGCCTGTTTCTCCTAGTCTTTACACTGTCTTTGACATTCCCATTTGACTAGACCCAGCTCTTTCTCTCTACCAACTCCTTGGCCTAATCCAGTACCTCCTTACCACACCTTCTGATCGTGTCTCTGTTTCCTTCTTCCTCCATTTCATAATCTGTTTCTGCTCTTGATGACATCAGCACAGTCATTTCTGCTTGTTTCTCTTCCATACTTCAGTGTAACTGCCCTCCCCTGCCTGCCCCTCTTGGCCCAGTCTTTTTGCCAAACCAGTTGTAGTGCACTCTATGTAGTCCAATCCCTTATGTCTGATAGCTCTACCATCCCCTTCATTCATCTGTTGCTCCTTATGCTGTCTTACTCTTTCCTGCTTTCCAGTTCTTGCTCTTAGCCTTTATTTTTCAGCAGGTATTGGCATTCTCATATAGATCCTTCATTGTGGCCTGCTTTCTGCAATAGCCCTGTTCTTCATCATTCACAGATGTCTGTGGTGTTAGTTTTTTATGTCTGTATTTGAGTTGCTTCCTCCGTGCTTGTCTCAGACATACCTGGTGGTTCATGTCTAGTGATTGACTTAAAACAACTGTGGTGGGTTGACACTGGTTGGATGACAGATGTGCACCAAAGCCGCTCTATCACTTCCCTCCTCAGCTGGACAAGGGAGAGAAGATACAATGAAAGGCTCATGGGTCAAATAAGGACAGGGAGAGATCACTCACCAGTTACCATCACAGGCAAAACAGACTTGCCTTGGGGAAAAAAATAATTTAATTTGTTACCAATCAAATCAGAGTAGGATAATGAGAAATAAAAACTAAATCTTAAAACACCTTCCCCCCACCCCTCCCTTCTTCCCAGGCTTAACTTCACTCCCATTTTCTCTGCCTCCTTCCCCTGGCAGCAGCGCAAGGTGACGGGGAATGGAGGTTGCGGTCAGTTCATCACACGTGTTCTCTGACGCTCCTTCCTCCTCAAGGAGAGGACTCCTCATGCTCTTCCTGTTCTCCAGCACAGGCTCCCTCCCACAGGAGACAGTTCTCTGTGAACTTCTCCAACGTGAATCCTTCCATGGAATGTAATTCTTCATGAACTGTTCCAGTGCAGGTCCTTTCCATGGAGTGCAGTCCTTCAGGAACAGACTGCTCCAGTGTGGGCTTCCCATGGGGTCACAGCCTCTTCTGAGCATCCACCTGCTCTGGTGTGGAGTCCTCCATGGGCTACAGGTGGATACCTGCTCCACCGTTAACCTACATGGGCCACCGGGGGACATCCTGCCTCACCATGGTCTTCAGCACGGGCTGCAGGGGAATCTGCTCCAATGACTGGGAGCACCTCCTCCCCCTCCTTCTTCACTGACCTTGGTGTCTGCAGAGTTATTTCTCTCACATATTCTCACTCTTCTCTTCTGACTGCTGCTGGTGTTGTGCAGGGTTTTTTCCCCCTTTTTAAATATGTTATCGCAGAGGCGCCACCACCATCACTGATACGCTCAGCCTTGGTCAGCAGTGGATCAGTCTTGGAGCTGGCTGCCATTGTCTCTATTGGGGGAAGCTTCTAGCAGCTTCTGTCCCCCCACTACCAAAACCTTGCCACGCAAACCCAATACAACAACTGACTGTGAAGTTTTCCTCTCAATTTCAGCTGATGATTAGCCAGTGTAGGTGCCTTGTTTGAAACATTAATGGTGAAGGTTTGCACTGCCTACCTCTACAAATGTGAAATATTTTTTTTTTAATTATTTCTTTTAAAAATAGTAAACATTTAGAGTAAAAGAAATTTAACCCAGCTGAACGTTCATCATATAAAACTGTTACTAGTTTAAGTTTCGCACTGTTATTAGCAACTGAAAACAGGATATTCTAATAAAAGTTGGTGGGAAATCTTATTAAGATATATGGGCACTTGTCTATTTATATTATGTTGTGTTTAGCCTCTTGGCTTTCGTGTGATCACAGGACAGTAACGAGGACTAAAACAGAGACAACTTTGGGGCTTATGGGTGGGGAGTTCTGAGAGCAATGGCCAATCAGAACATAACGAATGGCATAATCAGTGCTTATAACGATCGTATAATGCTTATATAAATTCATGTATTCTGGCTGATAATAGCCTTCAGCTAGAGCACATGGATTTGCATTCTGAGTAGTTACAGAGAAATTGGCTTATTGGCTGAGACAATTCTATACCCATATAATGAAGAATAATGCATTTTCTTGTAGACTGCACAAAATTAATTTATAATACAGAATAATTTTTAAAATATGAGTATATAAAAATAGTACACTTGGCCTACAGCCAACATTCCTACTTGTATATTTTGACTGAATACAAATCCTGTTATTGAAGATTAGCTTCTGTCAGAATGAAGACGCAGTAGAAATACAGCTGATCCTGCTTAAAAGGAACTTTGCTGAAGTGAAACTTATAGAAGAATGGAAGGTCTGGAAATAATTTGTGGATTGAAAATAAAAATAGCATGAGTAGCTAATTTAAGTTTTCTGTACATAATATAGAGCAGAATATTTTTTTTTTCTTTTTTAGTTGTATTCACCTGGTGTTAGTACTCCTCTTTGAAGTTCAGCTTCTTATCTATTTTAGTTCACTTGTACAGAAAACTATGTTTCCAAAAGTATTGGATTATTGATGGACCTGGTGAATGAAGTGCGGATTTAAGGAATTTAGAATTTGTTCCTTTTAATTAACAATCTTGTACACCATTTGAGATAGTTACCTGTTTTCTGAAAAGAAAAAGTACATTAATAACTTTAAAATACCTCAATACCTTAAGAGTTAGACTACTGTCATTCCAATATTAGTAGCTATTTTTGTATACCTGAAACACAAAACCAGGATGTTGCCGAGGTTCCATTTTTCTTACAGTTCTAAAACAGTTGTTATTAGGTCATCCGTTTCTTACAAGTCTCAGCATAAACAGAAGAGAAGTCTTTTCACTGCAGTATTCTTGTATAGTGTACAGCTCTGTTAATGAATGTTTAATATGCCTTAAGGAAGTTTCTGAATGCAGTAAAACAGACCCTTTGAAATCATCAGGCTCCACTGAGACGGATTTTGTCAAGCTCCACTGAGACGGATTTTGCCAAGCTCCACTGAGATGGATTTTGTTGCCTCAGTGTGGTTTGAATCTGTAAAGATGTACACCTGAGACTTAGCTATGGGAGGCTATTAGGCCCATGGAGGAATTGGAGAGTGACACTGTCCCAGTAAGGATTTGATGAGTAGATGGGTAGATGAGTAGGTCAGGAGGAGGAATTATATACCCGAATTTTCTTGAAGTGCGGACATTTTCAGGCAGACTTATATCAGTGAGTGGTGGTTTCACCCAACCATCATGTTGCTACCTGCTGTTCAAAATCACTTTGACTCGGGCAAAGAACAATGACACAGTGTTTATTCTTTCATTTTTCACTTTCTTTTATTATATATATTTAAAAATAACTGCTCTCATTCATTTGGACATTTTCTTACCCAGAAGGGAGATTTATTTTTCCTCTTACTAACTACTTTGTGTATTCTAAGAGAATTAAGATACTTTTAACTGCATCAGTGGAAATTATCTTAATGTTCTCCAGATTGCCTTGTATTACACAATGATTCCAATGTTTTTTCTGGCTATTGATTTACTAACTTCCAATGAATCCTGTAAGCTATGACATGCTCCCAAAGTCAGGAAAAGATATAAAAAAAAAAAAGGAAGTCTGTAATGTAGGTTTAATGATCATGTAATGTGGAACCAGCTCAGTTCCTGAATGAATACAGTTGGAACGGTCTTCCCAGAACACTCCTGAGATATGATGAAAGCAAGAACATAGAAACTTGTCACTTTTCATTATAAAAAAGAATTCAGAAAGCATAGCTGGTGAAGATAACCCTATGGTAACCAAAATTGTTCAAAAAATAATATGGAAAATAGAACAGAAATCTAGCTAAAATAGTTGTTTTATAAGTTTATTTTCTTATGTTTTCACCCTCCTTCATATTTCTATATATTCAAATTCTCATGAGAAATGACATTTGAAAATAGAAAAATAATAATAAGTAATAGATTTTTTTTAATAAGCTTAAGTTGTCATGCCATGTTGAAGTAAATTCTGGAAAGGAAAATTGTTTTATCAGTCTTTTATCCAACAGTGTAATGATTTCTAAGCACATTTGCTTCAGAAATATATGGTATAATCATACTTTAGCCAATATCAATTAATATGTATTAATAAGGATTTCTTACTTTGCTTATAATTCATACATGATGCCTGCTAGTATCTACATCAACATACACAGTACAGATTAGTGGAGTGTGCTCCTCAGATATCTCATAAGTATTCTATTTTTAAAATTTTAGGAAAGTAGTGCATGTGTATAAAATGAATGAATTTACTCTTAACCAATATGGAGTACAGGATCTTAAAAAAAGAATTTAATTGTTCTGTCAGTAACTTATTCTTTGTTTAAAATTATGGTGTATGTGATTAAATTCCAACCTAAACAATTTTGATTAGACTAATGGAAACTAGTTATGATCATTTCCAACCACACTAGGAATATCAGTTCAGTAATTTGTCTGCTATGCATTTACCAGCTACCTGTACATGGCAACAGATTCTTTTGGGAAGGTATCATGCTACAAAACATAAATGATATCGTGGTAGTGATAAATTACACGAGAATTATACAAAGTAAATAGCTGAATGACCAGACAAAATGCTATCGATCGTTAGAAATTCATTGTACATCTTGCCAATGTCCCTGTAGTAAATATATCAATATATGCCACCTATTGTTGTATAGACTTGGCATTAACTAATAATGATCATGATATATGTAAGACCAAAGAAACGTAGTAGGAAAACAAAATGAGATTCATGCTTCTTGCAAGACAAAACTGAAATGGAGAAGTTACTATTATATAACCATAAGTGATTTTCTTCTACTTTCAATTGATCAGTTGTCTGGATGTAACGAGCCTGAAGTGCTTTAATAGCACTGATTCCCTGGTACGCTAATGTATCATTTTATTTAGAATTTGTAACAATATGTTTTCTAAAGTAAACAGGAATGTTATTTTACATTATAAATTACTACTAATTAACAACCAGGTAATTTACTTCTACTTCGTTTAATTATAAAAGTAGAACATAAAATATTTGAAGGGCTTAAAAAAATCTAAACATATTCAAGAATGATAAATTCATCCCCAAGCAGTCAAAACCTTGGCTTATCAAAACACTCAAATGAGATAAGGAAAAGTCTGACAAACATGTATATGAATATGCACCTCTAACTTTTATGGCATTACTGAGCAGAGCTGTTATAGCTGTCTGTCTTCCTTATGTTTTAAATTCTTATCAAATCTTGTTAAAAAAATATGTAAAAAATAACCAGCTACCACTAAAACTTTTATTTGAATGAACTGAAAGTGTTGATCAAATATGATGGGACATGTACATGGTAAAAAATTTTATTAATTTTGGAAAAAAATATTGAATGTCAGGATATATGTAAAGGAAGATTTGCTTTTTTCCCTTGTTTAAATTAATACAAAAAAATTGAAATGTATTTTGGCTGTTGATTAATTTACCCATCCTCAACAGGGGTGATGATTAATGAATATGACTCTGAGTTATCCATTGAGCTTCTAAAAGACTAGAGAAATGTGCTGGAGTTTTGCAAAAGTATTAACTATTCAAGTGCATTCATTTTTTATCTGTCTGAAGCTATTTGTGTGTGAAACTTCATGACATCTTGCTTACTGTTTTGCCCTTACCCGTAGTAAATAGAATAAGAGAGTCTGATTTTTTGAAGACTTTTTACATTACTAATAGCTGATCACATGAATAGCTGCATGGACTCCTTGGAAATAAACGTTAGATTAATTTAAGGGGAAAAAAACATTTGGGGAAAATGTCACTTAGTTAAATGGTTTAACTAAAGGTTTTCAGGAAAGTGACATTTATTTTCCACTTTCTTTGACATTGTGACTTTTCGTTTTGAGAGAGAACTAGGTAACTTTTTGTGAGAGGCCAGGGGGCAGGTATTACACCATACTAGAGAGAATCAAATCCAGAAATGAATAGCTTAATGGTTAAGAGCAATCATTACCTGTCAAAAGTCTGTAGCTTTGGAGATAAAATAGGCTGTTGTCTCTCACTTAAAAGACCATAAAATTTGTATACAGGCATTTTCACCTAATGACTATAGGACCAAGAGTTCCCATATTAGGCTTATTTCCATTTCAATCACTGAAACACGATGCATGACTTCACTTGGATTAGAAGTCTAATGGGACGAAGTCTAATGGGACAAAGTCAAAGGCTCAGCCTTTGATTTTATAGGGATTACTCAAGTAGAGCACTTTTATGTTTTAAGGTAGAAACTATTTTCTGGATATATTAGTGCAGCTCACATATACAAATAAGTTTTACATGCTCCTATATTTGCATATATATAAAAATACACATGTGAAACAATAGGGTTACACACGGGTAGATAACAATTTGTGAGTAGGAGGAAGAGGATATTTTATTTGCTTTAAAGAGATATCTATTAAACTCCTAAAGCTAGTCACAATATGGGCAAACCCACCACTGGCCAAAACTGGTCCCATCAGCGACACTGGTGGCACTTCCGCGATAACATATTTAAAAAATGCTGTGCAGCAGCTGTGAGAGAGGCGTGAGACTATGTGAGAGAAACAACTCTTCAGACACCAAGGTCAGTGGAGAAAGAGGGGGAGGAGGTGTTCCAGGTGTTAGAGCAGAGATTCCACTGCAGCCTGTGGAGAAGACCATGGTGATGCAGGTTGCTCCCCTGCAGCCCACGGAGGACCACAATGGAAAAGATGTCCACCCTGCAGCCTGTGGAGGACTCCACACCACAGCAGGTAGACATGCCCTGAAGGAAGCTGTAGCCTGTGGAGAGCCTGTGCTGGAGCAGGGTCTTGGCAGGAGCTGTGGTCATGGAGAGGGACCCATACAGGAGCAGGTTTTCTGGCAGGAACTGTGGCCTGTGCGGAAGCCATGCAGGAGCAGTCTGTTCCTGAAGGACTTACCCCATGGAAAGGACCCATGCTGGAACAGTTCATAAAGGATTGTTTCCTGTGGGAAGGGGACCACACTGGGGCAGGGGAAGAGCATGGGAAGGAAGGAGCAGCAGCGGTGGCATGTTATGAACTGACCGCAACCTCCATTCTCCATCCACCTGCGCTGCTCACAGGGAGGAGGTAGAAGAATTATGAGCGCAGTTGAGCCTGGGAGGAAGGAGGGGTGGGTGGAAGGTGGTTTTAGTTGTGTTTTTATTTCTCACTGTCTTTATTTCTTAATAATTGGCCATAAATTAAATTAATTTCCCTACGTCAAGCCCATTTTGCCCATGACATTAATTGGTGAGTGACCTCCATGTCCTTATTTTGACCTATGAGCTTTTTCATCTTATTTTCTCCCTCTGTGGTGTTGAGGAAGGAGATTGATAGAGCTGCATGGTGGGCACCAAGGTCAACACACCACACCATGTTATACATTCTGTAGGCCCCTTTTTGACTAGTTCTATACTCTTATTATCTTGGCTTTTGTAGGTAGGCATTTTGTGTTTCATGATGTAGGAGGAGTTTATAGTTATAATGCCAGCTGAGACACATATGCATATTTTTACATTACTGGGAGAGAAAGAGCTCCACTTACCTGAGATCCATGTGAGGGGAGGACTTCCAGAATTCAGTCAACTGTCTAGGCAGCCCACGATAACGTTCAAATCTCTATTTTCTTTCTTCAGTTCCAAGCAATGATGAAGTGAAAGAAATTACATGTTCTTATTGTGATACTTCTTCCTTCTGTTAATTTGTGTCTAGCCATGTCTCATCGTTTTTAAATTGCAATGCTAATGTGTTGGTTTTAGCATTATTTTTTGCCCTTGTGTAATTTATAAATATAACTAAAAATTTAATTACTCTGTAAAATAACCTGGCACTATGGCCTCAGTACTATTTCAATTTCTTTACGAGAGCAGAGTAGAGTAGAGTAAAGTAGAGTAGAGTTGTGTAGAGTCAATAAAGTCGAATAGAATAGAAAAGTTTCAGAGTAGGTTTATACTTGTGTCTCTTTGCTCTGTCTTAAACAGTTATCTAAGTGAAGATTGAAGTTTTCCAAAATTTTTTTTCAGAATCTAGTGTTTCCTGAATATATTGCGTATATATAGCTGAAATTTTACCTCTTTATATGTTAAAGTTGTGATGTGATGTGCTATGTAACAGAACCTATTAGGGAGCAGATGTCTTCATTTATGTATTTTAGTTTGCTATTTGCTACACACATTGTGATTTAACTTTTCCCTACGAACACTTTAAATGTAACAGGATCATTTAGAAATATGTTGACAGTCTTCCTGTCAGTCTAAATTAATGTTTTTTCTGTATTCCTACAATGGCAGAACACTGTCCATTGGTGTCTTAGGACATGAAGCTCAATGGCTTGTATAGGAAATTTCATCCTAAGTTACCTCTCCTTGACATTTGGACTGATTTTCTATTCTGAGAGGGAGCAATTCAAAGCCTCATAACTACAGGATATGTGGCATTTTGCAACAGTGTCTCTTTTAAATATCTTATTTCATGAATGATCATTACCGGAAATGAAATTCAGAGCAATTAATAATATTTCAGGAAACACTAAGCAATGTGGCATGACTGGTTACCGTATTTCTATGTAAAAACTTTTTGTGATATCTCGACAAAATTAGATTGCATCTCAATAAAATAAACCTACAATTTTTATCATATTGTAAAAAGGTGAAAACTTCTTGTTGTTATCATTAAGCAAAATCTTTGATAGATCACAGTCTAGGCCCTGCTGGTCTTGAATGTGAATGCCTTTTTGTTGTAGATCATGAAATTTTCCAGCCTTGAGCCGCACTTTCAGTACATGTATATGTTTTTACATTTAAATGTGTGTTTCCAGATTTACACACAGAACTGAAAACCTTAAATCTTATTTCAAAGAGTCGGTTGGAACTAGATTACAAAAAGGCAGTGTGAGGATTCAGACTGAGGGTTACTGTGTTGTTTTGATGAACACTTTGAGAAAAGTATTGCAGAGAACATGCTGGGGAAGATAGTTAAAACTGCCATAGATGAGAACAACTAGACTGTAGTGATGTGAACCTACAAATAAGGATTATAACCACCAAAGACATGGCAAATCTTGTCACTCACTTTGTATTTGTTTTTGTGTTGTTTAGGGCATTTTCTTGCTTGCTTGCTTTTGTTTGTTTTACCCACATGGTTCCCAAATAACATGTCAAGCTAGCCTTTGCTGTTTGTCATTATCTTGGCAAATACAGAGCTCACAAGGGAAAAACAATCTAGCTGTTGATTCCCAGTTGCTTCTGCCACAGTAGAAATCACACTGATTTCTTTAGGGAAAAGAAAAGGAACCCAAATACTTTTCCTGGCAGCATACCCTATTTTTGTGCTATATTTGTAGCTCTACAATGATAATTGGGAAGTCTTCTGTTAGATAGTAGCCTTTGAGGGCAAATTTTCCTTGAACACCAAAAAACAAGTGAACAGATGGGAGAAGACGGTAACACAAACAGAAAAAAAAAAAAAAGAAAAAGGACTAGAAAGAAGTTACATTTTGAAAAAAATGCCATATTTCTAAGTTCTCTACTATGAAACCTTGCCATAAATTTGATAGGTATTTTTTCTTTTTTTAAATCCTTGAAAGGTGCAGGTACAATTGAGTAAAGTGCTGCTCATGGCAATCAACTATAGTAAAAAGATAGGCAATATTTATAGTCATAGAGTATGTTTGGTTTTTAGGCAAAGGCTGATCAGTAGTGGCTGATTCAGAGCAGGACTTGAGACAGCACCTTCGGAATGTATCAGGAGGTTAAATACTTTCTCATTCCAGTCATATTTACTGCTCTCTGATTTGATTTCTTAAGCATACATCTTCTATTATCATGGGTAATATGAATGAAGTTTTTTTCTCTGTAGACAGTGATAAATACTTGCTGGATTTAATATCATGATGATTACGCCTTAAGAGACAATTTTGAAAGAGTCTTTTCAATAAAAAGCTCTAATTTTATTACTTCTTTAAATTTAAAATTGAAGTGATTACTACAAAGTCTGAATCTTAATTCCTTGTGGAAAGCAGACACATTTTCATGCTTGCAGCTGCTTTTAAAATGCAGCTAATTATTAGCAGAAATGTCAAATACTTCCTTTGTTTTGTTCTCCTATGCCTTCATGTTTTGTATCCTTTTGGAAAGCTCGTGTCTAGTACATACATTTGAAGTACTAAGTACAAGAGATATAGACTGATCTGTCATTCAGAACCACCTTTGCAGAAGCTTACAAAGTAAAATCGAGTCACATCCATCTAGTTCCTGACACACGAGACGCTCTTGCTTTGATAACCTAGCCCTTCACAATTTTGTTATCACTATGTGTACGAGGTTTACTTCTTTTTCTCTTCCTCCCTTTACAGAAAAAGAAAAAAAATCTTACAAATAGATTAGAAAAATGAAATTATGTCCACCTATGGTCAGGAAAAACAGGGTCCTATATGGTTGTAAGCAGCCTTGTTTCCCACAGAGGTCTGCGTTCCTAGTAGTGTATATTATAAGTTGCATTCCTAAGGGAACAAAGTTAAAGTTGAGTAGGGATGTGTAACTTAAATTCAAAGCTTTGTTAATGAAAAAATTGTCAATTATATGTGTCTGATTTAGAAGGTGGTAAGATGATTCGGCAACAGTTCTCTGATATGATGATATAAACTAAGTATTAAATACTAATTCAGTTCATTTTATGGTTTATGTGTTAAATCAGATTAATTATAAAGAAAACCAAAAAAAAGTCATGTACTGATTACTTGTGTTCAAGCAAAATTTTTTGGCTTTGTACCCATAAAATATGTGTATCTCCTGAAAAATACTGACTTCTTAATAGTTTTTTTTTTTATATTAACCACTTAGTATTTCAGTTTCAGTTGTTTCTAGTCAGATGTCCCAGGGTGTTATTTTGTAAGAGAGAAAAAAAGAGAACTGTTTTTTTTCAGTTCTAAAAACAGTTGACTGACTGGTTGTCTTTAAGCAGTAAACAACCTATATAGCAGCTGGAGCAGGGAAATAAGGAAATGCTGAAGAAAAATTGCCAATAGCCGCAAAGCCATTTCAGCAGAATGAGCAGTATCTGCCAGCTAGTACATCAGTTATGTTTTTTGGAAGTATGTGAATTCAACAGTCAAAAATTAGCATCTTACTTAGTAATTACCATTTCAACAAGGGTTGGTTGGTTTGTTGCTTAATGGCTGTTGTTTATTTGTCTGGATTTCAGTCCAGGGTCAGCATTAAATCATATAATTTGATCTGTTGTCCATGCCAGAAAATGGATACTAGTACATGGATGGTCTCTTAATAGTAATTTTCTGAAAAAGTCAGAAGACCGTTCCAGGACCCAGAAAGAAAAAGTAATACTGTCATTATTTGTGCTACACCTGTTAAGCCAGTTTTGTAGCTTGCTTTAGTTACCCTGGTCTACAGCAGAAGAGAAACCAAAAGGCTAAGTGAAAATTGTGATTCTATTCAGAAGCACAAGTAGGGCAAAGGATTACTTAGTTCATAGGTCTCGTGAAGTGATCTTCTGGCTTATTCAGATGCATTGTATCAACCAAATATGAATTTTTAAAAAGAAATTCTTATGATAAAACAAAAAGAAAGAGAGAAAGATCAGGAAAACAAACACTAAAGAAAATTTAGAATTATGTGTTGAGAGGATGTTTCTGGACTTTCTGAGCAGAAAATACCCCTTAATGAAAGAAAAAACCCAAGCACCTCATTGGCAGTCACTTGAAGACACTGTGGTAGATTAACTTGTCTGAAAATTCTTCACCACTGTGTGAAGGATCTGGAAACAGTGCTGCAGGAGCAACAGAGCATTTTCATTGCCCCATTCTAAAATAAAGAGTTCAACACTTGTGAGTTAACTGTTAGAAATTAAACTCTTCAGGCATAGTAAGGTATAAAGGTATTGCTAATGCCAAATTATCATCCTATACTGAAATAAAAGTAAAAGTTGCACTTGTTATGCACCCTCTCCTGTAGAAAAAAAATGTTTATATTCCACTATAAATACGAATGATTAAAATTAAGTATTTAAAGATTATCATAATCATAGGGAAGTAAATTGAGTTTCAGGGAGAATTGCTTCTGATTTTTTGCTTGTTTTTAGAAACAGGACTGTATTATCTTCTTCCTGTCTAGTTTAATTAGGTATGTTTCCGTTCAAATTTTCAAATTGATGTTTGTTCAAACTGTGTCTGTATGTCCTGAGTAATAATGACTAGCAAGAAAATGTGTGATGCTTTTTAATATTGCATAGTCTCTTATTAAAAAATAAATTTCCATAATAGGGATGTTGGGTGATAAAAGGCCATAAGAGATGTTAGAGCTAAAAGATTATTTAAGATAAAAAAACGCAAAGTGCCTGTATCTATAAGCCTTTGATATAGGCAAATATAGCAACTATTGAAGGATTTTTATTTCAAGAAACCAAAGTTTATAGGAAAAAAAGTTTGAATTAAGACTGCCTGCACGTAGGAGAAGCTGCCTGACGAATAAATATGTTTTCTAAAGCAAAGCATGTACTTAGAATATTCATTAAGATGAAAAGCTTCTAGAGGAGCATCCTAAACATCAAAAGAAAAAGAAGAAGGGAGGAAAACAAGTCCACAGAAACAAAAGATAATGGGGAATTTCAAGAGAAAAGTGTAAACTTAAAATATTCCCTTGCTGGTATTAACTTTTTTTCTCTTGAAGTGTTTTGGCCTAATCTTTTTCCTCAGTGTAAATGATGCAACAATAGAGTGTTTTTTAGGTGTATCCAGTGACACCTCTCTGATCCATTGACATCATAATCTGCACACAGTAATGGCTGTTTTCTTCTAGCATCTCAGCAAACTTTTAATGGAAAAGATCTATAATGAGATTTTATATTTCTAGGCTTCATTACTTTTTATGAAGCAAAGCAAAGTACACTTACTGGAATAGAAAGATAAAGAAAGTCTTAAACAGTTACAACTAAGAAAGAACTATGGAAACAAACCATTTTCAATAGGTAAAACGGCGCTTTTTTAAATTTTGATTTTAACTTACATGTTAGTTTAAAATATGTACATTTCCTTGTACATGTACATGTACTTTTGATAGTGTACATAAAGTATGCTTTCACACTTTTGAAATTTATAAATTATCTGATATTTCTTGTGCAATCATTTCTAATTCTCAGGACCAACATCATGCAGCTATCTGGCCAGGACTTTCAGTTTTCTAGATCAGCTGCTAGATTCTTCAAAATTCTAGAGAAAGTGTAAACTCGGGAGTCTCCCAAAACTAATGATACTGGTAGTTCTATGCTCAAAAGCCCGTGAAGGAGCCTTCTTGGCAAAGCAGTCCATGAAAGCAATGTTTGCATTCTAGCAAAAGTACAATACAGGCAAGCATTTTGTTAGAATATCAGAAAGGTAAGATTTTAACAAAATTATTTTTTATTGGAAAGTATTTTACATGTTTTAACTATTTAATAAATGGATTAATGAATTTAGTGGGACAACTTGTGTCCATGTTTGTAGCATTGAGATCAAGTATAATGAATTTCAGTGACATTTTGACAATTTTCCTTCAATTGTGTATCAAACAGTGTTCAGTAAAGCATAATTCTGACTTTCTATCAAGCCACATAAGTAGTGTAAGAAAAAAATAAAAAACCCCCACCAACACAAAGAGATTTTGGCAAGAAAACTGTGGGAGACCTCGGCTGGTCCGAGGGATCAGAATGCA
>RSEF01000001.1:124381236-124393078 GCA_003993805.1 Himantopus leucocephalus | reverse complement strand
GGGAAGGACTAAATTCCTTGCTGCGTTCTAGATTAACTTGAACACTTCAGGAAAAAGACCCAGGATGACTCACAGGTCAGTGAAAAAAACACCTCAAAATGGAAAAAACATGCATTCAGACCACGCCTGTATGTTCTTGCCATGAACTTTGGATTCATTTCTGCTGCTTCACAGCATATGAACTACAGCTGAAACAGAAGGTATTGACATGGGTGACAAAAGTCATTTTAAAATATGAGCAAACCCGTGGGAGTAAGGAATGTGATGCCTGGTGTGATGTCGATACATAGCAACGCAGCAGTCTCAAAATCGTGAATTATATAAAAATACCTTTAATGTCTCTCAGAAACCCAAGGTATGTTAAGTGATGAACACTGCATGAATTAGTCTGTGGTACTGACTGCTGCAGGTTATAACAGAGACTAATATTTTAGCAAAGTTGAGGAAAAAAAGGATGCACATTTTATATGATAAATGAGACTCTAAACAAGATTTTAAGAAGCAAGTTTTCATTAAATTAAAACTAACTTAAAAGGTAATTAAAGCTTATTTAGGTATTAAGTAAGCTTTTTGAGGAGGAAAAATTTAAAAAAGACTACATGTTAATAAACATAAAAGTACTGCTAACACCTTCACTGAAGCAGTAGAAATGTTTCAGATTACAGACTTATTTGATCAGTATCCTATTTCTGTGCAATGCAAGGTATTCCTTCAGCTTCAAAATCTGACAAATAGGAAAAGGAAAATTATGGCAATCCTGTTGAGTTTGTAAGTCATTTTTCTGCTGTGGTGAATATTCTTCACCTTTCTGCCATGTGAAGACCTAAGCAGCTGTAAAAATCTATAGATCTGCATTAATTTCTTACTTAGATTTTTCATGTTAAATCTAGTTTTGTTTTAGACTTTTATTACAGTATTACCAATAATTAAAAAAAAACCCCAAAACCAAAGGCCAGCATAAAATAATTCAATAGTGTTAAAATGTTTCAACTAGATTATAAGTGGTTTAATAAGAAAACTAATTCCACATATTTCAACAAACTTACCTTTGTTTCATTTTGAAAAAGAAATATGTGTCAGAATCCCAGAATTCCATCAAGAACTGTGTTCTGGTGATGCTTCATTATACCTGCACTGTATGCCTATGTAGATGCAAACCTGTTTCGCTCATGCTAAGCCTTCTTTCCTTCCATAAGGGAACCCTTATGAAAAGCCTTCTCAGAGTTTTTTCACGTTCATCTTTTCCACGAACAAGCACCCGAAGGCCAAATACTGCCCACTATATTCCCTTGTATGCTTGTAAAAATACTGCTCCTTTAGAATATCCTGCAATGAAATTGTACCACTTCCCAAGAAACCACTCAAAAAAAAAAACCTGACCACTAAACAAACCACCACATAAGTATTCCTTGAGGACTTGAACCGGATGCTTTCAGCTTCCTCTTGAAATAAAAAGAGATTAACCTGGGGCACAATAAAAGCCTTTTTTTTCCCCAATTTTTTCCCCCTTTTTTTTTTTTATTACTGATAAACAGCTATAGCAAAATCTTTCTTGATTTTTTTGTTTTAATTTTCTTTTAAATTAAAGTAATGACCACTTCTGAGACCTGGATGCAATAATCTTCAGCCTGTACTTTTAATTAAGTAAAACCCTGCACTGTATTTCTTAATGCACTACTCCCCTTTCATAAAATCCTGTCTTTGTCTCTCTGTCCTAAGTAATATTCAGCAAGAAGGAGGATTTTGAGGATAATTACAGTCTTCTGTGCTGTATTGGTTCCATTTTACCTGAAGAACTTATCTTGGGGAAAAAATAGTGAGGAGGTCTCTCCATATATACATCTTAGTTGGCCTATTTATGAATAAGGTGTGGATCCCTGACATCCAATTGTATCAGCAACACAAGCTCATCATCATTTTCCAATACTTGCAGCTGGAATTACTAGTAACAAATGCATTCCATGGTCAGATTCTAATAAAAATTTCACTTACATTTAAACATATAGATGTTAATGAGAATTAGAAAACGACACTGCAGTTGGGAGCTTTTAACTGGGACTAAAAATAATTAACTGAAAAAGGTAAAGAAAGTGCAGCTGAATATGTGCATCCTCATTTTGTTATTATACACTATTTGTATGATAATTTAAAATAATATTTTATGCAAGAATGAAAAGTGCATATTTTAATGTAACAGGAAGGAAATTGTCTATAGTTAGCTTAGAAGCAGATACAGAAAACCAAAAAAGTTCTGAATTGTTTCCGCATATCACAATGTGTAAATTACAATTACAGTAGTCAAGCCTAATTACAAGAAAATGACTCAACTTGTAGTGAAATGATGTCCTATAAGAGGATTTCACTGTAACAACATTTGTAAATTTGCTTGGTACAAGGTGCCAAATAGCAGCTTTTAGCAGAGGTTAAACTCTGCCTTGTTTATACTGAGGCAAGCTTCTTCTCTAACCTTTCAGAAAAGCTCAAGAAACCAATTTATTATAATAATTTATAATTTAAAATATTCCATGAACATTACAACCTTGCACACTCTCAGAGGGTATTAAATGTAGCTAGGCTCATTTTCTATCCTATTTGATCATTACTCAAACTTGGTTCAATTTTCTATAAAATAGCCAGCAAAAATTTCATTTTCAGCTTTCTATTTATAAGGAAATCTTCCTACACATAAAAAGCCTATACTTTCCATCAACAGGACATACAAACTCAGTGGAAAAATATGTGCCAGTTTTTTCTGTCCTGCGGCCTTCTACATGTTAAATTCATAACAATCTGTCAGTGAGCACTAAGATAATTCTTACACATTTTCCCTGAAAGGAACACAAAGCCTACTATTACCTTGACGTCTCAATTCATCAAGAAATGCTTGTGAATTCCTCTGGCCTGTTAAAGACACATTGCATTGCATGTGCCTATCCTCATGCCACTATTCTAACTTTTCTTCACAGTAGTAAGTCTTTTAAACATTCACTTTCACTATTCCATTTGGCAAGGAAAATGAGCTTTCTAGGTTCCTTGATTATTCAGGTATTTTTCAGGAGTGTTAAAACTGATGAAGTAAAATGATTGTGGTTTTAATTAAAAGTCTTGAACTTTTTCTGTAAAGTAGAAATACCTACAACTTTATCTTGTTATTAAACAACTGTTGTGGGATGAATGGGATTTTTGGTCTATATCATAAGTATTTCTTAAAAATTCTAACCTTGAATTAAAACCTGAGAAGTTGTGTAAAATTGTCTTCACTAGACTATTCTAGAGTTAAGCTGAGAAAACATCTATTTGACTATGAAACAAATCTATTTGACTTCAGATCGTGATCCATATAGTAGAAAAAGTAGCATTTAAACCACAAGCCAATTAAATATAAAAGTATGCATTTTTCAGAATATGTGATAAATTAGACCCATCTCTCATACTGCAAAAACGTTCACAACTGAACTTTTTCTGAGCCCAACTTCTGCCTGTAAATGATGCATTGGATACATTGGTACATTGATAATTTAGCCCCTGTGAATATTTGAAGGGCTTTTACCTTCAATAACTACATTGCAATATAACTAACTACCAATATAATCATATAATTCCCTCAAATTACAAATAAAACAGCGTGCACTACTGCAAAACTGCAAAAGATTGTGACCTGCTATGATGATTACCATATGATCTGTCTGTTGGGAAGTTCAGTAGATGACTGTATCAGTGTATTTAACAGTGAGTTTTTAGAATCAACAGACAGAAAGAGAAAAAAGTGATTTAAAATCATTCACCTCCCAGAAAATTATTGAGAGATGTTAAAAGATAATGCCAGGACAGAGAGGGACCTACCAGAAAGCCAAACCAAAACAAAAAGCCCAAACCATTAACAGAAAAATAATAGAAAAGGAGCACTCTCCCAAGGCAGTGAGATGGCGCTACAAGAAAATCAGACCATGAGAAGAACCTGATAAACAAATGTAGATTTGCATCTGCTGCATATGAAAGATGAATGTTTAGGTAAAAATAAAATTGCCCATAAAGACAAATTCTTTTTCTTTACTTGTTTTGTTCTAGCTATCAAAATACAGGAGTGTGTTAAAACACCTGCTACGCAGGTGAAATGCAATATTGGTCAAACTCCTCAGTAGAATGCCTGTCTCGGAAAAACTGGCAAGATGAGATGAATAGCCCGAGTTTACATCCTGCAGAGAATGGTAAAGGAGCATGGCCATCCAGGAAGGCCAGAGAGAGACAAGAGAGCTCCAGACAGACATTTAACTGTGAAATAACTTTTCCATGTATCTAAGCATGAGCTGTAAGATCTGGGGAAAAAAGCAGGTAAATACAATATTCTTGATCCTTATGTTAATGTCAAACAAATAGAGCAATTAATACCATTGATTGTGATATTTAATTTGGTCATTAAGAACCATCCTAAGACCTCATTAGAGCATGTTATTACCTAGCATGGCTACTCCAGACCCAATAAGCACGCAGATCTATAAAACAGAGAAGTACTCTCCACCTTGCCACAAATCCTTATTAAAAGAAGGACTGGTTCCAGCATTGTTCAGTCCTGAAAAGTGGCAGAAACTAGACAAAATGCAAACAATTTAGAATACTACTTTACTTCACCTCTAAAATTATTTGTCCACAAAGTGGTGCTAACAGCTCTTTTTTACCATGCCAAGCACCTCCAATACACATAGAAATGTATCAGCAAGAAGTTAATCAGTGCCAGCAAATATCCCCATTGGAACATGATTTCCTAAATCTGTCTCTTCTCTCAAATCTTGGCGGGGGCAGTGGGCCCTTTTAATATTTGGGAGGATTGAGGGCTTTTTTCCCCCAATTATGAATGCTTGGTTTTATCTTCAGTCTTGATTATTGTACTGAGACAGCAATAATATTTCCAGTGGTTTCGTCTCTTAGCAAGGTGAGGTTCAAGATAAGATATCAACTTGATAACATAATAAACCATTCTCCTTTCTTCTCTCAGCCCAGTCACATAAATAAGGTGTTAATCCTTAGATCTTTTTTTAGGCCAGCCTCTGAACAATTTAAGCAAATCGTTTGTCCTGTTGGCTTAATGCAATAATACATGTAAGTAAACTCATCAGTATTTCCTTTGTGTGAAACTATTCAGACACCAGAATTTTCCACTGCCTTACTCCCTATGAGAACACTTACACTTGCTCTACAGAAACTTTTCATCCTACCTCATACCCTCAAAGCTACAGTATACATATGAAATGTTACTTGAAAAGATTCATTTACACCGCTTTTGATCCTAATACAGAAATCCCGAAGTAGTTAAGAACAGTTTATCAATGTCCTTAATACTTCTAAAAGAATGCTATTAGAAATTGTCATGGCCATTCAGACAGTATGGGAAAGACACTAACCAAAATCTACCTTTATTTTTGCAGCAAGGTAAATCAAATATTTTAAAGCCACTAACTGCTTTTTGGAAACATCCAGTTTTTGTACGAGGGAACTAGACAAATGATAGCAGACATCAGCTATGCTCTAAGCAATGACCAAGCTACAGAAAAAGCCTGTAATTAATTAGTTAGTCAAGCATTGTGTAAGGTACTCCTAAGAGTTCTTCCTGAACGTAAACTGAAATGTTCTTCACAACCATGTCCATATTTCCACATAAACTGAGAGTTAACCGAACTGATAAAGTTTCTGAAGACTTCTGGAAATTACATTTCACTCTGAAATTAATGTAGAGTATTCACTTTTTTTTTTTTAATTGGAACATAACTTGGACACTAAAGGGATTCCTGAAGGGAATGTAATTCCAACTGCAGATTTAGCGTTACTAGAAAAAACTGATATTGTATTTTTCCTATTGCTAAAGAGATTGCTTCCAATATATACACAGTAAAACCTGGTGTCGGCTTTTCTCTTGAGAAAACATTAAAGAATCAGAGATATTAAAAAATTGCTCAATAAAATAGAGGTGGAGGAATTTTGAAGCACTAATGCAGTTAGTTGTCTTTCTGTTTGAAAAGATGGACATCATTTCTACTCAAAGATTTTCCAAATAGCATGGAATGTTACAATAGCTATGCAGGGGGGTGGGGGGGTGGGGGGGTTCGGGTTCCCCCGTTTTCCATATGAACCTGGCAATATTTTTATGAGTGTTTTACAATTTAGTCACATATGACAAGTTATTGTCAAGGTATATAACGACTCTTGGTTTCAGGGAGAAAGCTAGTCCCTGCAGAAGAATCTCATATGACAAAAATCAAACAGCTAGAAAATAATTCTGATGACACTTCACCACAAAAGTGCCCAGCAAATATCCACATGTGTGGTGATCATATGCATGTGTATAAAATCTATGCCAACTAGAGATCCAAAAAGCAGAATATGTTGCATGTTTTTATAGGAGATTGTGTTACAAGGTACTCAGTGTCATTTTTCAGTGATACTATCATTGTCTGCAAAGTACATTAAGTTGCACAGATGTAGTAGAGCTGTTATACGTCACAATCTTCTTCTGGTCAGAATGCAACCTGAAAACATATTTTGAGAATTATATATGTTTGCTCTACAGCAAGCTAGACAAATAGCTAGTATTGTATTGTTTAAATGATTCTGTCCCTAAACATGTTCTTGCCACATTATATTTAATAATTTCGCAGGTGATTTGGAAGAAAATAGAAAAGAATTGCTTAATAAAGTTTCTAGTTGCACAAGAAGTAGCAGAGTGCTACGTAATAATTAGGAAAGGTCAGTTACAGACATTGAGTACAACCTTTTTTTTGAAGTAGGCTAATTTGAATAAAACAGCTACCTGTAATTTCAGACTTATCAGGAATTAGTGTCATTACTGGGATGAAAAGATTGTATCCTAGGAAGTAGTAACCCTGGACAACAGTATAATGCTGTGTGACCAACTGAAATGTAAATTTTACAGGAAAAGTGGCTTAAGGGAATTTTGTGCACCCATGTATGGGAATACAGAGGAAATAATATTTCTGTTTCCAAGACTAGTAAAATCACTTTTTTAATGTTGTACCTAGTTCTTCACCGGCCTTTCCTGAACTTCTGCATGGAATTAGTCAACAGCTTCTCAAACAGAATGAATACTTCACACAACAGCACTGCAGTCCCAAAATACATACAAAGTCAAAATACTTCAGATCAGATGCTGAAAGGCCTGTGCGTTGCCAAAGATTTAGGGAATTTCTTGTGCAGATGTGATAAGTCTTACAAGCCTGTTTTTGCTTAGTCTGTGAGCAAAGATGCCAAGTTAATTTCTAGGTTGTTCTGTATTTCACTGTATTCTAGCTGTACAGGTAAAACACTACTCTGTGCAGCGATGACATCTAACATTAATCTCTGCTATATAACAAATATTTACCGGCATACACATTTGATTGTATACATTTTCTGAATTTTAAAATCAAGATGCCAGGCTCCTATTTTATTCTGGTCTCAGCATCTGCAGTTTAGTGCTGTAAAAGCTAATGCACAAAGCCCCATAACTCAGCTTTCTGAAATATATTTGCAGTATGCAGTTCAACCTGGCCACTCTTTTTGCATATCATAAGCATAACCAACATGTTCAATAACATCCACTTCAAGAATTTCATTTCCCTCTGCTAGAACATGCTGCTAGTAAGAACAGCAGAAAGCTAAAGGTAAGATGTTCTAAATCATAATTCACATGTATGCGTAACAAAAATTTTTAATGCTAAACACTTTTAAATGACCTTAAAAAAAAAAAAGCAATTCAGTAAGGTTATATGAATGATCTATTACATAATGTATGGGAGAAGAATTGTCAGGTGAACCTGTAAGAATAAGTGTTGTTGTTCTAAGTTAGTTTCTGGATGCTCAACCATGAAAAGGATTGATTATTATACAAATTGAAAACGCATATCTTCTTTCTGCACTTACAGTATCATTTCTAATTCAGACAGCAAATTACAAGAATAGCCTATCAACGTGGAACGTGGGGAAGATTAATGATCGTTTGGCTAGTTCTAAAATTCAGCAATACTTTAGGATACCTCAAACATTTTTGTAGGTCCCTGTTTCTCCAGAAACACCCCACAGCCTACTCGTTTACTGTTTATCTTCTGCTTTTCGTGTGCCAAAGGTCTGTTCAGGCTTTGCAGCAGAATTTATCTTTTCATACTTATCTTCCCCAGATGAAGAAAATGTGTTTTCTGACACAGTGCTTGGAGAAGCATTACAAATATTGTATTCTGCTTACATGACAACCCTGAAGCAATTAACTGTAAGTTATGCAAACAGGTAAACATGTGACATTTAACTACAAAGCTTACAAGGAAAGGTAACTGTGAGCAATCTTATTCGTGTTAGTTGCTGTCAACACAACAGCCTTTAAAAAGCCATTTGTTTCTATTAGAATGGTTTTGGGACGAAAAAGGCCTGCTTGGTCATCTGGGTTATCCAAATCCAATTGCTTGAAAATGATACTGTAAGGAATGATCCTGACCCAGCAACAGCAGTTACCTGATGACAGCACAATTGAGGTATCTAAAAAAAGTTCTAAATATGTGCAATTTACATCATACAGTTATGCTTTTTTTATATCAACGTTTTCTTTAATCCTATATTGTTTTTAAGAGTGATGGTAACAGATTTGTTCTCTGGAAAACTGATATTCACAATGGAAAAAAAAAAATACTTTCACTTTTATTCCCAAGAAATAAATGGGCGAATACCTATTCCAATCATGTACATAGTTCAGTGACGATGAATTATGGTAGAAATGGTTGGCCTTTTATCCTTTATGAACATTAAAATTAGGTAATATTCTAATCAATTTGATTTTCTTTGTTTTTTTGCAGTGTGGTTGGACATGTAAACTGCCAGTCTGGAACCTGATCACTAAACTGAAAAAAATAACAAACCAAAATAAAGGATTACTCTTCTTTTACCTTGTCAATAGCTTTTAAAGTTTTAAATGAGAAAAACACTGAGAAACAAGGAGGCCTGCATTAAAAGAGGTAAATGAGAAAAATCCTCATTTAGATATAGAAAAATATGTATCTTATGTACACATACCAAGTATTTACCCCTATATGTGCTTATTAAATGCCTGAGTTCACATTTGGCTACTCATTTTTGAAGTTGCTTCACCAATCAATTACCATATTTCTTACTTTCACTTTGACTTCCATTTCTTCAAGCTCTTGAAGTAACTCTTCATTTTCCAATAGAGATGAGCCTAAGTTTTGCTTGTGAAAATAATCTCTGATGTTTTTCTTGTACCAAGATGTTACCTAAATAAATAATAAAAAGAATTCAGTCAGTGAAAAATTTGAGAACCCACTGTCCATTTTTTAAAATATGTACAAAACAATTTCATCTACAGAAGAAGCTGAATTTTCATTCCTTTCGTTTTTCATTCCTGATGTTCATGCTTTTATGTGAATGTTTGCATTTGTATTATTTAAATGTTAATACATGAAGAAGGAAAGGATTGTGGTCGAAACAAACACATATTGGAATATATGTAACATAATAGACAAAATGTATTCATCAAGTATGACCAAATTATAAATTAAAACAGTAAAAGAAAAATCAAGTTAGTCACACATAGAATAAAGGCATGTTTTATAACACGATAAAGATATTGCACATTTTCCCTAGAATCACATTAACTTAAAAATATCCCTTTGCATACAGTAAAAGGCTATAAATCTGAGTACTTTTGCAAGAATATAAAAAAAATAAAATAAAAAAGAGACAGACTTAGTGGACCTTATGACCTAATAGAACCTCTCCATCCCTGGCTTGAAACACGCAGTTAAGCTATTGAGATAATGTTATGTGGAATAATCTTTAGTAGCTTAAAAAAAAAAAATTACATCTTATTAGACTTACTTCAGCAAGTATATGCAGCACACATATGCGTATACAAGTATATCTTCTAAATTGTATTGAATGACTTGCATTTATTTCTGCTTGATTCACAGTAGGTACCTCTCACTTTCTTTGTAAACAACACATGGCAAGAATTCCCAAGCGAAGCTTTGCATTTTAAAATATTACTCAGAATGAGTTATTAGTATCAAGGAGAGTTCCTCCAATCTTTTTTAGTCTGGAAAATCACCACTATACTTAAATCGCATGTGGCATACTAAGAATTACTTTCTACTAGGTACTACAGATTCTAATACACACTACAGATTATTTTTTTTTATCTGATCATGTAGAAGCTATTTTTAATAAATTTAAACAATTCTAAAAATGAAAGAACCTTTAAAATGTGTTGGAAAAGTTTTCAGTTACAAATAAAAGATTTGGCACATTACCTATGGGGTTCAACAGAGCCAAGAAAGCAACAAATTATTTTCCTACTGAGCCTTCATTTCTTGAGCATATCCTCCAGATGTGTACTTACTGATTGAAACATTTTTCCTAGAAGCACATTTTCACAGAACATTTACTATGAGTCCACCAAAACACAAATGAATGGAACGGACAATAAAAACTGTGCTAAAAGGGAAAGAAAAATTTCACTGTAAATTAGGACTGTTCTTTTTATCATGTACCTGCTTAGCAAAACAAACTAGTATTTCTGTAATACTAGGCAGAAGAAAAAGTCATTCTTTAACCCTGTTATAGTAAAGTGTTCACTCCTTTATCACTTGGCAGTATTTCTTCACATTACTATGAGTTTAATCTGTTGGCTTCCGCTACAGCTAATACCTCTGAGTCATTTCAGTTGTGCTAGCTTAGCTCTTAAGCAACAGCTGGGAATATTTAACTGCTTTTTAAGAAAGAAATCCACAGAACCTTATTTTCAGTGATTTTGGTGGAGGGACAGGAAAGGAGAGAAGGTTAATATATCTGTTTGAAAAAGACAGTGCTTTTCCTTGATTGGTTGAAAACTCAAATCACTCTTGCTCTTTAGAAGTTAGATTTTCTCATTCATTTACAAAAATTATCTGCTCTGTTTGTGATGAATAATCCATATCAGAGATCAAAGGCTCTTCAACATTTTTTGTCAGGTTGCTAAACTGCTCATTTTGCACTGATTATGGTCCAGGTGATTTCAATGCTTATAGTCTTCCATTGACTTCCTACATTTCCCACTGTCAATTCAGAAGGNGGGGGGGGGGGGGGGGGGGGGGGGGGGGGGGGGGAGCAACCAACATCTTTCTGTATTGAGTATTTCTTGCATACTCACACTACCTGTTGCCAGTTCCATTGAGTCCAGGTCAGCAACACATCCAGTCTGCAGACAAAAATCAAGCCCTGAGCAGTGTACTTAAAGTAAGTGGAGACCAGAGACAAGTGGTATTCCTCAGGGGTCAGTATTGGGACCGGCGTTGTTCAACGTCTTTGTCGGTGACATGAACCATGGGATTGAGTGCACCTTCCAGTAAGTTTGCCAATGACACCAAGCTGTGTTACACGATCAACACACTGGAGGGAAGGGATGCCATCCAGAGGAACCTGGACAGGCTTGAGAGGTGGGCCTGTGCAAATCTCATGAAGTTCAACAAGGCCAAGTTCAAGGTCCTGCACGTGGTCCAGGGCAATTCCAAGCACACATACAGGCTGGGCAGAGAATGGACTGAGAGCAGCCCTGAGGAGAAGGACTTGAGGGTGCTGGTTGATAAGAAGCTCAACATGACCCAGCAATGTATACTTGCAGCCCAGGCAGCCAGCCATATCCTGGGCTGCATCAAAAGAAACATGGCCAGCAGGTTGAGGGAGGTGACTCTGCCCCTCTACTCTGCTCTTGTGAAACCCCACCTCAAGTATTGTGTCCATCTCTGGGGCTCCCGACAGTAGAAGGGCATTGACCTGTTGGAGTGAGTCCAGAGGAGGGCCACAAAGATGATCA
>RSEF01000001.1:124364622-124381226 GCA_003993805.1 Himantopus leucocephalus | reverse complement strand
AGTACTCGAGGTGGGGTCTCACCAGTGCCGAGTTCAGGGGGATACAGGCATAGTATCACTACGGGAAAGTATGACATATGCTCAGACTCTTCCCTTTATACTCGTTTATGGTTATCTTTAAAGGAAGGATTCATTGTGAGATTATGGGCACTCTTACATTCATCTCGTGAGTTGCCCTTGATCAAACAAGTCATTAAGGTCAGTATATATAAAGAAATATATATATATATAAAGAAATACATAATGAAATATATAAAGAAAGCCCCCAAAATGAGAAGGTGATCTGCTTTAACAAACTAACTGATAGTTCTTAGGTCATCATAGCTACAACAATGAAACCACAAATAATATACAGTCATCTATCTCTCTATTTGCATTTATAAATCCATAGCTCTACATTGCGTAAAGCCTTGTTTACTTGCACGGAGTTACTGATTTGAGGAAAATGATCGGAAGTTGAAGTAATGTACTTTTAAACCTTTTTTTTTACCTCTAAGCCTTACAGTAAAAACCAAGTACTTCATGTGAACCTGTTCCCCCATCAAACCTCAAAACACAGAACACCCAGCCAAGTAAACAAAGTAGAACCGGTGGAAGATACAAACACTGACACACAGCTAATTAACATACATCTGTACAATTACTCAGCTAGGCAGGAGGGAATGATGAACCCTTTAATCCTATTAAGAGTACATAAGATAGTACTTTGCATTTCAATTAAAAAGAAAAGAAAAAGATTTCTAAATGCTACCACACTCCTGAAACAGCAAATTAATGGATTAAAAAACCTGAAAGCACAGTAGAGATCAGTTTCTTTTGTCGTCACATGCAGCAAAGTTTCTTTCCTCTTGGATTTGTGCTAAGCAAAGAAAGAGTTGTTTTGTTTGGTAGGTTTTTTTTTACCCTAAAGGAAAGTTAAGAAAAATATTGTAATGTTATCTGCTTACTAAATAGCAGTTATTGCACTTATTTGGCAAACCAATTCTTTATTGCAAGCAAGTTTCTTCTAACTGTTCCTTATGTCCTAATGGAATATCATGGTGGCTTTGCATATTAAAGATTCATGACTGATTTACTTGTATTGTGGACTTTGTCACTACTCCTAATGTATCTAAATCAGAGTTAGTTATTCTGGTAAAAATCAGCTAGGTCTTCATATCAGTTGATATAAAAACTTCAAAACCTAATTCAAAGAAAAGTTATTACAGAAATCCACAGCATTTTTCCAAGTGTCACAGATGGAGTGATGCACTTCACTCATAGAGATAAGCAACAATACATTTATTGATATAAAAAAGAGATTTAACAAAGTCTGATATTAAACATGACTGTTTTAACAGGATTCGATGGCAAGGCACACTTGGGTTATTTACTGCATAGAGGACAAGGTCAGACAAAACAGTCAGGGGGACACCCTCCTTGAGCTGACGTTCAGAAAGGACCCCCTTGCTTTCTAAACTTCTCAGAGAGGAGTCTAGGTGTGGCTGGATCCAGTCCTAGTCCCAGGCTTCGTCAACGGTTTGTGTCTAAAAGATTACATATGCACAATCCATCCTTTATATCCCTTAGATACCATTTCAAAGTTTAGCATGCTATTAGTCACTTACCGAGGACCTGTTGCAGCAAGGTATCTCTGAATCTTGAGAAGTAACCTTGAGAGGTCTCCCTACTGGAAGGGTGAATCCTGGCATGCAGCCTACTGCTGTGCAGGAGAACTCAAAAGGCTCTTGGGTTGTTCACTATTTATAAGGGTAAGATGATTGACTTATAGTTATATTTGAATAGTGACCACACTACCAGTATTGTGGTTAGGTGGGCATATTGCTCAAGTTAGCCCTTGGCTATTGTGGCGGTATCTGTCCCCCTGAAACCACGTTGAGCCAGATGCAGCCATCATGACTAGATGCACCCATTATGACCACCACGGGTGGTTATTGCTTGGGCAGGGTTATGGGAGATAAAGGTCAGTTTGGGGGTGGAGGGGAGGCACACCATCACACCAAGGCCAGTCAGAAATTACAACTGATATCTGCTGATTCACATTTTGAGAAAAATAAGTGATAAATCCATTTCTGTGTCTGATCTGCTGTCATCTTTATATAAGCAACGATGTTTAGTCCAATTTGTAAGAGAAGCAAGACCTACCGTTCTTAACACGTAAACTAGAATTATTCAACTTTTTTTCTAAAGGACAAAGTAGTATCTAAATATATTTAAATTTTCCAAAGAATGATTTTAATATTGTTCAAAAGGGTCTATTTTCTGTTTGGCAAATATTAATTCGAGAGAGAGTGAGTGTTTTTTCCTCCTTCGAACTGCTATACAGACTACTGATGTGCGGCTGGGTCTGATTTCCCAGGTGACTGGGACAAAAATATTTTTTGTAAACAGAATAAATAATTTGTGCTGACACAAACACAAACCTACTAACTTTCATTCCTGTTTTGATAAATATTCTTTTTATAATTATCAGCGCATAACATGTAATTGCTTCAGTGCTAAATAAATATAAATATCATTTACTTGTCATGAAAAATGTGTAAATATGTCAAACGAAAAAATGGCCCAGATTGGAAGCAGATAAAAGCAAGCTCAAAACCTAAGCAGCTTTGGAAGCAAGAATTCTGCTGAATATTTATAACTAATACCTGAAATGAGGAAAAGCTTAACTGTTCTTCTTTCCTCTGAGGAAAGACAATATTTTTCTTTTTAAGAATTAAGGGTTCTAGTACTGCCTTGTCTTCTTCTGCTCCTTCTTGTATCCTGTCCTCTCTCTCTGATATTGCCTTTTAGATGTTTCTGACTTCAGTTTAACCTTAATAAAATTAAAATTCTTGTTTCCTCTAAGCAAGAAAGCAAATAAAACCCCACCAACCTATATAGCCAATTCTCATCCTCCCTCATTGCACTGCTCAAAATCTCACATCCTTTCTGTCACTCAGGATCACACTACACAGCCCATCTCATTTTTTGACAATAACGTTCAGACTATGCAAAGTTATTACTGTACTTTCCTTTATAATTTTCCCAGATTTCACAGCCGTGAACATCCTTGTTCTGTAGTAAAAACAAGAGGGAAGTGTAGTTTTGCTATACCATAAGACAAGAAAACAAGAGAATGAGAAAGGTGGACTGTAACTTCAGTAAGACGCTATAGCAGGCTTTTTTGAAACAAACATTCCTTGCTGAAATATTTCCTATATTCAGATATTTCCTATATTGAATATAAACAATATTTTTTCTGCAAGAAAAACTTTCAAAACAACTCAATTTTTACAGACAAAACACTCCGTGTATGAGCCTTGTTAACTGTCAATGATTGTCACCCTTCTTTAATGACTTTATTGATATAATTTTCACTTCCCTCTGCATTTTTATCAAAGCATATTGTCATCTTCTATTATTTTGACTTTTTTTCCACCTTCCAGGATTTTTGTTATGTCAGTTTTACCTTAGCTGTTTGCATTTGCATCATCAAAAATTTCAGCATACACACTGACTGCACCTGCAAAGGAAAAGAAAAAAAGCAATAGTTCTTACAGGTCTTATAAATGAGGAAAATCAGTTAGAATTACACAGCTTCTCCTTGTCTCAGACATGTATTTGAATATGAGTATATCTAAGTTTTTGTGTTTAGTTACAGAGCAGCTCTCACATGGAGCTCTCTATCATGACACAAACAGCTTGCTTTGTTATATACTTTACACTTAGGAAACGTCATGTAAATGATTTACAAGACCTCTCCTGCTACCTGAAATTTTGATCTATAGGTATTGTTTTAGCTGCTGGTGTAAAACTGTCCTTACGCCTCTCAGATATTGGTGACAAAACAACTGCTAAGAAGACTGGACTTGGGGTCTTCTCATCCTGTCATCTGTATGGTCTGACGCTGAGATGCTTGTATCATTTTTGTTACTTATTCTGATAGTATCCATATCAGAAATCTATAGGAGGATAAAATGTTCAATTATAAACACTTTCAAGGCATATTAATGAGAAGTCGAGGAATGCAGAGAAAGTTATCTTACTAGAGATCCTTCACAATGTGCTCACAACTCACAGACAGTTAAAAAAATGCATCTCCTGCTGAAGTTGAGAGGGTATGATCAGAAACTTAGGAAAAATGAATAGATATTCAGATGTACATTTTTTTAAAATGATTGGACCTTTTTCTTTGCTATATTTTCTATTTAATATTAGGAGAAATTGTCTGTGTGTGTGTGTGTATTATGCATACCTATGTATCTTAGAATAATAATTATTTCTGTCTGCCTTAATTGTAGAGTGTAGTACCGTGGTGCATTGAGAGCCTCGTGGAACACATTATATTTGAGGAGCTAGTGATCTTAAACAGGTCATGCCTGCTCTTTTGGGCCTTGTACTCAGGGCTTGAGAAGCCCGTATGTTATTACTGTAATCTGTAGCTTATCCTATCTTAAGGAAGGGTAAACTGAATGTGGATGGAGTGGTGGGATGTGGTGATCCTCATCAGGAGACCACTGTACATGAAGGAGTCGGTGACCAACACAACATTTAACCTGAGTAGGCGCAGGCGTATGGTGTGCTGTGCCATGCTGCACATCCAGCGTGGCCTTCAGGCTGTGTTGTGCTGCATGTTCAGACTCCTTGGCCGTAGGTTAAACTCAGCCAACTCACCATACTAAAGGAGCCTGCAGAAAGCTTCAACTTGTGCATGGACTTGCAGCAGAAAGTTCTCATGTGAACATTCTTTTTGAACAGAGTTGTGTTTTTTTAAGAAATTGTATATAATAGCTCGAATGAACAAAAAGGAGGAACCTCTCTCCATGGACAGGATCTATGCCTCATACCTTGGGAAAAATAACTATTCCTCTTAGTCTGCCTTATTAAACCAGCTATTTTATTAAGCCATTTGTTTTCAGGCCTTTCTTACTGAGATAAGACACAACGCTGCACCGTCTCTCTCTTACCTCGCTCCCCGCCCACCCCCAGTGCAGCAGATACGGTCAGGAAAATATTACTGTGTTATGTCCGTAGGAGAATCAGAATGTCCTGGAACTACAATTGCATCAGAGATGCCTTCCTGAGCCTAAGTCATTTTAGACCTGATAGTGACCTCAAAGTGACTACAAACGTAAACTTAAAGAAAGCACCCAAAAACCAATTCTTCATGCTCTTCTCCCACAAGTAGAGAAATTGACTCAGTGAGGCAAGGGGTTAACAATATTATTTGGGAGTTTTATTTGGGTTTAAAACAGAGAACTCTGATCGGATGATGTTCTGTGGGACTTCACTTTCTCAGAATAATCTAGGTTGTCTGTCTTCTTAAAATATCACATGAGTGTGAGAAAGCCAAGATGTTCTTCACTTTGCTTTGCTGTTACTTGTAAATTTACATACATCCTCCTCTTCATATTGTTTTGAGTCTACATAGGACTGATATCTACTATGTCTTTTTATGCAGACCTAGTCTGTGCAGTTTAAAAATAAATTTATACAATGCAGAGTCTAGTAGCAAAAATAAAGGAAATGTTGTTCTCCATATTCCATATCCCATGTCTCTACACCTCTGGTAATACCATACCACGTCAAAGAAATGAGACTATCAATTCTGGAAGTGGAATGAGGATGTGGAAGGAAAGTAATCTAGCATGAATATGAAAGAGGGCATATATTCCGCTGTCATGGTTTTATGACTATGGCCTTGGAAGAGTGCTTTAATGGAGCTGGTATCTCAGACCTACCTACTGATATAAGGCAGAGATGGAGATGACAGAGGGGACTTTTTTTCTGTATTTAAAATATGCAGTGTGTCATTTTTCAGAATTGCTTAGGATTTGTTCCCTTATTTTAAGAGTCCTCCATTCCAAACACTTTAATAAATTCAGTGTTTAAATTTCAAAGGCTAAATCTTACCATTGTTGAATTTAGTAGATTTTTGAACAGATGACAGAATCAAAGGCAGTATTATAGAAGGAATTATGTGAAAAGATGTGAAAATTTCATTGGTTTCTTTCATGCTTGATTATATAGTAGTAGAAAAAACTATAGTCTTTCATTCTAAAGAAAAAAACAAACTAAAAAGAATATTAGTTTGAGGAAGGGGAAATGCTCATAGGAATTATATTCTGCAATTTCAAATCTTGTAGACAAGCTGAATCGCCCATGCTTTTGGTTCCATTTTCCATTTTTTTTGCTGTGATCATCAAATCAAAACTAGCCTGCATAAAAGTAAGAATACTAGTGATGACAATAATAAAAAAGTTACCTATGGAGATACCCAATATCAGTGTAATGATGGAAAATTTCCTGAAAAGTTGAATATGAGCAAAATTAAATCTCTTCTAGGATTTTTTTCTTTATTTAAAAAAATATATATTTGTTATTCTAGTATTCTCTTTATTGTTCTATGGTTTTTCAGCCACATTTGATAACTCAGTATGTGCTCTAGATGTTTTATACCTTTGTCCTGGTTTGAGGTAAGACATAACCAATTTTGTGCTCTAGATGTTTTATACCTTTGTCCTGGTTTGAGGTAAAACATAACCAATTTCTGTTCGGTAATTTTACTTTGCAGCTAAGCCTCTTGTAACTGACTGAACTCTCTGAAATTAACTCTCTGTCTCTTATTGTGGAGACACTACTCAGTCCCAGAGAGGTAAGACCTGATTGTTTCTAATTTATGCCAAGGAATAGTATGCAGAGACGCTCTTGTTTATACTTGTTACTATAACAACCAAGATCAACTAATTTTGTTATTTGTCCTGTTGGAGGGTTGGAAGCAGAAAAGCATAGAGTGGTCCCACCTGCAGGGACCAGCAGGCAGGACAGGTGACCCAAAATTGACCAACAGGTTATTCTATCCCATATGCCTCATGCTCAGTATAAAAACCGAGGTATCAAAGCGTCAGCTCTCTCTTTTTTCAATGGCCTGCATCCGAGAAGGACTCATTCTGTTCTTCTGCCTTTGATCACTATCCGTGTATTCCTGAATCCAGATCCAGAATCCAGTTTGCATCCATCATCGAGTCCAGTCTGGGACTTTCGCTGTGCCTGCCGGGAACATGATCATCAACCTGGGAGCTAGATACAGTTTTGTGTATCTTGTATATATTTCATTATTTTTATTTTTTATTTTTTTTTTTAATATTTCCATTAAAGTAGTTTGGGGTTTTTTAAACTCATAACTCTCTCTCTCTCCCTCCTCTCCTTGGAGAGAGAAGTGGGGGACATCATCTGTCATTTACCTCAGTGGCCAGTCTGGCCCAAACCACAACAACCTTTTTCTTATATTTTTATATCATGTCTATATTATTCTAGTTCAACCATCCATTGCTATTTTTCCTTGGATTATTATTTTGTGTTTTCTGAACTATGTAGTTCCATTGTTTGACTGATTGACCCATTATACTGAACTTGGATAAAATTCTTGTCTACTTCCAGAGTGAGTATCAACTGAGTTTTTAAAAACAGAAAAAAAGAAGGATGTAAAGAAAAGCTACTTGTTCTTGCCTTTTAAGACTGAGTGTTCCAACTTCCTGCTACAAAGTGAGAACAAAACTTTGCTTTTTCAGTGTGACTACCTATTGAAGTAATCTGCATTGATCACTGTATGTAACAGGTGATGAACATTATGACTGTATGCCATAATGGTATTTTACCCTTCAAATATTCTATTGGAAGTTCTTATTTATGTTCCTCACCTCAGTTGTCAGAGAAATCCATTTTGCTTAATATAGCCGTGTTTGCATACTGAGCTAATTGAATCCAAGTGATATTTCCCATTGTGATGCCCCAAATGGTTGCTTAAATCCATATGGGGGAAAAAAGGAAAAGAAAGCTGTTTCGTTCTAATGTCCCTGTGGCAAAATTTAGATCAACAATGTAGAACAGGTTATTTGTCCCTTAGATTCATTTGAAACTTTAATTTCTTAAGTTTTCAAATGCATTTTTTGTTTATTTGCTTTTTGGGGAAGAATAAAAGATCTATAAATATTTAGTGGGAAATTCTTTTTTAATTTTACAAATCTACGTCATACACTTTTAGACCTAAGACAGCTTTTGTATATCTCATCTAGTTGACAAAGAAAAGTTGGTACTTCTTGCTTTCTTCCATCAGATGTATTTTAGACCTCTACCTTAGGATAAATTTAATTGCACCATAGGCAGGTTGAAGGAAATCCACTTGTCCCTTACTGCAAATGTCTCTCTTGTTTCAATTGTTTCAATTGTTTCAATTTTCTTTTTTTTCCTTAGTTCACTGATATGTTGTCATTTACTTTTGGATGATTTTTTTTTTCCTGTTTTTCAGAGCAACTAAAACATCACTTAGCCACATGCTATATAGTTTCAAAATATATTAAGTTACATTTTCACAGCTGCTATTCATCTGGCCAAAAAAGTTGACGAAAAGTGTCTTCTGAGGTTACTGATATTCCTGGCTAATTATGAAGTAATCACTCTTTAATGATTAAGACAAACTTATCTCTTTGTTTATGTCATCAAAACTTATCTTGTCAGTGTCTCAAATGGCTTCTTTCAATGCAAGCTTCTAAGACTATAATCAATTCTAATTTTCTCTATTTTCGATAAAATCACTGCTTTTTCAACACTCATATCCTGTACTCTCTGGAATTTTATTATTCTGTCTTTCTCTAGTTCTCTTTTTTATCTTTATATCAATTATTTACTGTCTCCTTTCATTCTGCAAGTCCTCCCTGAAAGACCCCACTTGCTTATATGGATTTAAACTCCACTTCTAACCAAATTAATCTTAAATTTATCAATCTTTCATATTCCTCATGTCCAATCTCATATTTTATTGGTCTTCAGTATCTCTCTCACAGACCCAGAAAGCCAACATGGTGAAAACAGATCTAATTTTCTTCCTGAAACCTTATTGACTACCTTTGTTCTTTGCTGTGATGTTTAATCATTCTTCTTGTCTTTAAAATCCAAAACTGCCAGGATATTGTCTTGTCTTTTTCTTTCCTCGCTGCAGACAGACAGTAAGTAAAACCTATTGCGTCCTTCTAAAATTTACTTCTTTTTTTTCCCCTGCTAACAAACCGAAGTTCTATGCCACTTTAGTTTTGATCCTTTAGATGCTTATCTCAGTAATATTAATGGTATTCTCATCAAGTCTACAGGCAATGATCTTTTTTTGCCTACCATTTTGATTGGGTTTTTTTATACATTTGTTTGGGTTTTTTTTTGAGGTTACAGCACTATTTTTCCTAATTTTTCATGGCTCATATTTTGTATTCTTGCAAGGTCTTGAATGCAAACATAACACAGACTATGAAAGCTTTCTTGGCCACATTGTGTGTTCCTTTTATATTTCTTCCCTTCTCTTCAAATATTGGTAACATCAGTCATACTTGCATCTGTAAAGAGCTGCCACAGGAAATAATTTCCTATGTACCACAAAAAGTTATATTGGTCTATGAAGCTCGAAAGCTGTTCCACGTGTTCCTGGACCTCTTTTCTACCTGCCTTTCAGATGCCTCTGTCTTCAGTAGCTTTCCTTTAGTTTTCGAATCTTTCTGAATACCATACCTTTGGTCTTGCTTATGAGACAAAAATGAGTATTAGTACAAGAATGTAAACATGTGCATCACCAAGACTTGTCAGCAAAATCAGATGAGCTGGTCTTTACAGTGTGGTCTTTTTTACTGCATGAGTGATTATATTACTGCCACTTTCTTCTGTAGTTCTCACTTGTGACATTCCACTGTATTAAAATTAAATTAAACTAGAATGTTCTCTGTGAACAGGCTGTGTTTTTGCTGAATTCATGAGCATCTTGTGGAAATCTAAAATAAACCAGTATTTTATTTGCCTTTCAGAGCAATTCTTACTTCTGTAATTCAAATTAGTACTCCTGGGAAGGCCAATAGTTTTTGATGAATATAGTAGACATGCTTTATTAGTACCTGGTGCGCTTAACTGGAATGCCAGCGGATAGTGTTGGCTTGCCAACCTGCTGTGGAAAAGGACATAGTGGCAAAGACATTAATCCAGAGTAGCTGTGAGATGAAGCATAAGGGAAACCTTATCCTCTTAATCTTGTGCATGAAAACACTGGATGGGTTGATCCTCCTGGCTGAAGAGAGTGAAATTTTCAACATCCACAATTGTTGTAGATACATAATCATTGGCCATCAATATGCATTATAACCATCTGCTTAGATGGCATCATTCCTACTCACAAGATGATGTGACAGCTAGCTAGGTTACAAATGCCAGTTCAGTTACTTGGCAACCTTTAACTCCAATAGAGACTTTTTTCTGTTGGAAAGAGTACCACTTTAACCTCCAAACTTTATCACATCAGTCACACACATTCATACCAATATGCCAAAAATTCAACATGAAAGAACCACTAGTAAACACTTTTGTAACCAAAAGGGGGCACACACAGGATGTCAAAATGTGTAATAGGTTACATTAAATAAATACTTACAGTACCTTTACAAAAAAAAAAAAANAAAAAAAAAAAAAAAAAAAAGACACTTTCTTAGCAAAAAACAATGCCAGAAGATCATGTTAAATAAAATGGAGACAGGCTCATAAACTATAAAATGGGATCTGATTTATGCTTACATTTTCACAACGGAGCAAGAGGAGAAAATGAAGAATCCTGACTGTTTACACTTGTCTTCATAGAATTAAAAATCACAATGTTAAAAACACATTTATCCTGAACAGATTTTGTTCTGAGGTCATGTTTTCATTCTTTTCTGAGATTATTCTAATATTCTCTCAAAAAGCTTTTGGATTATTTTCTTCAGTATAATATGGAAAGCTAGTTTTAAAAGCCTTAAAAATCTATGCAGAGTAGAAAGAACTACCCAGATCAACACTTTTTGCTTCAGCAGTTAAGCATCTTAAATTTTTGAAAGAGCTTACCTTCTGATTTAAAGGAGACAGATCATCTGCAGAAATGGCCCCTCAACTGAATATTGCAGCAGGTAGATATCTTTTTATATTTATTGAAATCCTAAGAGATGATGTTCGGTTGGAAATCTAAGCAGTATATTTAACATGAGCTCTAAGCAAAGCAGAGTTGTCTTTGGAAACAGAATCTGTTTGTTACAATGGAAAGTGTAGTCAAAAACTAAATTGAACTAATTTAAGAAGCGTTGGAGAATTTTTTAAATAAGAAAAAGACTATATAGGAAAAGAAGTAATTTAAAGTTACTTAAAAGAACTATTTTTATTAAATGAGAATCAATGTCTGTGTAAAACTTAAATAATTTTTTCTTTTTTGTCATTTGTCAGAAGGATCAGGCTCCAAATTTGATCAAATTTATTTCCTTGTAGAAAATTTTCTTTAAATTTTATATATTGCTGGAACTTGGGTACTGCAGCTGATATAAAATTATATTCTCTCTATCTTTAAAAAGATTTTCTAGTACAGAGAGCTGATTCTGTGGACCAAATCTACTAGCAGAAGTTCCTTCAGAATCCACTCTGTATTTCTTTAATTGCCTAGCTTTATTCTTTGATATATATCTTTAGATTAATAGAGTAGCATATTGGAAATAATAAAAAATGGGTATCCTGTATTAATTTAAAATACATGTTTATGGCCATGAAAATTGCAACCTTTTAGTTTTATTGAATGTTCAGATACCCAGCATCTGCTGAGCTCATCTCTTTGGATTTCAGGGTTATTATTTTTAAATTAGAGACTTCACTAATAATTGATGATTGACAGTTCTTTGAAACACAGAAAAAGATTGCACTTTTTGCACAAGTTAGTCTTTTGGATTTTTTTCTGCTCATAGAAGGTTTGCACATTTGATGTGAAAATGGTTCTTCCTATGCTAGTGCAAGAGCCTGTGCTGTTGGGATAGAAGCTCTGAAAGTCTGGAAGCAGATGGAATTTCATTGCAGCCTTTAACAGTAGAGGGTGGCCTGTTGTAATCTATGAGTGACCATCTGTGTTGGAGCAGCTTAGGTTCCCTAATCGCAGTGAACTCTGCCTACAAAGGTAGTGGCACTCTCATTTTATGATGAACTCTGATGACAGTCCTTTTTGCTGGCACAGAACACTGTGGCACAGCCCCTCACAGGTCTCACCCTGGGTGCGTGGCCCCTGCGCTCCCCGTGCCATCATTCTTGTTTTCTTAGTGGGATGATGTTGGTGCATATACTCAGGGAGTAGTTATCCATATTTTCCCTTTAAAAGGATGCTTGGAGGAAACATTAATCTTAGAAGAGGTCAGAAACAATCAATAAAAATTTGCAACTAAAAAAAATACTTAATTTTTACACTGTTCATTTCAACGCTGCATGTAATTGCTTTAAGCACTTATTCTGACCAATCTTTCTTATTCATTATACATAGTAAGCTAAATGTTAAATTTCTCACCCTGTTCTAACTTTGTCTCCAGTTTATTGAGTTAGAAGTAAAAAGCTGATGCTTACCTGTCTATGAAAGCTATCTGTACCTTGCTTAGTAAATCAAGGTATGTTAACCTAGACCTTCAGATATGACCAGGCTCCACCTGACAAAAGTAAAGAGGTACAGGTAAAGGGAAAAGCAAGTGATTATTTCCCTTTTTACTGCTGTTGGCAGTGTTCAGTTGCCTAGATAACAGAAAGCTTGGAGTTAGACTAGCTTAACACTTTGATTTTCCTTGCTTATTGCCAAGGCCATTGATAGGCATTGGATTCAAGCAACATTAACTTTAAGTTAATGACTTTGCTTTTGTATCTATGTGAAAATATTTGCTGATGTTGTTTGCTGCCAGAATGTGCTATGAAGGTTACAGACCAACAGTTCACTTCCTAATGTTTAATAATTGCTATGTGGCTTTTTATTCCTGGCTTGTTGGTTTTTGTTTTGTTTTGTTGTTTTTTGTTTTTTTTTTTAAATAATCCTGTTATCTAATTATGGTAGGGCCTGTTGTAGTCTTTATCTTGGAAACAAAAGAACTATTAAGCACCACTGATATACTTTTCACTTGGCTTAATATAAGAAAAGGAAATGCACAGAAAATTAAATGCAACAACCCTGCGTAAAGTTTATTGGATCTTAAGATGGAATGTCCCTTTGAGCCAGAATTTCTGTCTTTTTGCTGTTGCTGTTTTTAATCCTTTTTAAAATATAAGAATATCCTTACAAGAAATCTATGTAAGAAGGAAAAACCTCTCACTCTTTTAAAAAATTTGAGGGTTTTTACAGAATAAAGTTTAAGCAGGTTGTAAGAGATGAAGGTGTTCATTAGGTTTTAATAACATTTTCAATAGCTCCAACAACTGTCAGAAGTCTGTATGAATGCCCTTTATTCTTCTTACTTCCTTCATTCATCCCTACCCCATATCTCTGCGGATTGTGAAGCGGAAATTAAAACAATTGGTGTCACAGGTAAGCAGAAGCAAACAAACCGTGCTGTTGATTCTGGTAGCTGTGAATATGTTGTCTAAAGGCGCTTTAAAGTTATACTGTAAAACTGGGTTCATCGGTACCTGAATGGAGGAAGGCCCTCAATTACACTCCAAAGCAATGAAAGCAACTCAATATTCTTTGGAAAAGAAGCCAACAGTTTTGCCTGGAGTTTTTGCAGATAATACAATTTCTGTGAGATTGGAGACTTGGGATTTTTTTTTCTTTAAAATGTTTACATCTTTTATACATTTAAAGCATTGGTTCATGTGAAGGAGAAAGATTACAAACTGAGACACTGATTGCAGAAATTTTTTTTGAATACTAAAACCAAATAGAATTCTAGAAATTGTTCTCTTTCATGAGAAACAATGACCTACATCTATCCAAAAGAACTGACCCTGAGGACCTATCACTGCCATAGTGTTATTTTTCAGTGTAGAACAGAACCTTTATTATAGAACATATTGGGTTTTCAATACAGAAAAGAAATCCTCTGCCATAAGAAGAAAAATGAATTATAAAACACCTATAAACAGAGAAGTTTTCTTTAATAAATGTCCTAAATTATCTTAGGTAGCCCAGTGTCTCAGAAATTATGCAGATGCTTTCACATCTATTTTGTTACAGACTGCCATAGAATATTTATAAACTGCCCCCTGTGGCAAGACAGTTGAGGTCAAAGCAATCTGAAGCATTATAGAAGACACACTATATTTAAAAAAATTCAGAATCATTAGTCAGTGTCCAAAAATGAAACTTAGTTATGCTCTGTTAAAATCCTAAATAAAATATCCATTGCCGAGTTCTATAACTATATGCTGAAACACTCTCCTTTGTGAGGGTGCTGCAGAAACTCTTTAGTGGCTTTAGCTTTATTCAAGCTGCAATAACAAGAGTCGTGTAACAGAGGTTTACAATACCTTTAAAATGCATTTCAGGAGTCTATGCATATATTCATTGCTGACTTCACCATGATGCTAGGAAACAGCCTTTTTGCCTTCATAAGACCCATCTTCAAGAGATATGCTATTCACAGTTGCAGCCGAAGCAAGCTGACATCAGAAGATAAAGCCATACAGTGAGTCAATTATCAGTTTGTGATTGCTATCAAGCAAAATGCTCTATGGAAATTAGCTATGAAGTACCTATTGTATAGTACAGAAATAGTGTCCAGTATTTCTAAGCATCCAGACCTATTAATCTAATCTTTTACATAAATTTGTCCATATGGAGAACAAATCTAGGTACATATCCTCTTTTGCTCAACTATAAATGAAACAAAAAAATGTTATGTGAATGAAAGTAATAATTAAAAACAAAACAAAACTACAAACAAACAGCAAATACTTTTTTTCCAAAATTGTGTATTTCTCTTTATATCTTCAAAAGAGTACAAGCTAATAACTAGTTGCTATTGTACATAAATAATAAAATTATTAATCTGTTGCTTATTTGTTAGGCCATTTGTTATACACTTAGTCAATTTTTCCCCTAAGTGAATTATAATTGATTTTTTTGTTGTTGACAGGTGAAAAAAATCTCAGTGAAAGAAAATCATAGAGAAGGAAAATACCGATTCTTTATAACCCTTATGATAATTTCTAGAAATAGTGGCAATGTATGATATTATAGTGGAGTAATGAAAGGAACTAAAGAAGTTGAGACTGAAAGAAACTCCAGTCCTCTGCTAAAGTGAGAGTCAGAAAATTGTGATATAATGGATGACTGTATAGAATCCCTTGAATCAAGATAAGGTTGGCAACTGACCAGGACAGTCAGTGTGTTAGGATAGTGATGGTAACTCATACAATGTATTTGGACTGCTCCTGTTCCTGCAGTGCGCTTTTGAGATGCATTCAAGCTCTTTTGTAACCAGCCATTCCTGATAACTCTTAGATATCCTTCACCAATATTACAGGTACACATTAAACATTTGTCTAGGAAATGTTTCACTGTAGAGGTCTCCTTGAGCTCAGGTAACTAATAGAATTAATCTTTCTCTATATACTGTTTACTTATTCCTGCCTTTCACTGCAAGGGTTATTCAACATTGGAATAGGCTGCCCAGGGAGGTGGTGGATTCGCCATCCCTGGAGGTGTTTAAAAAAAGGGTAGACAAGGTACTTGGGGATATGGTTTAGATGTGGTTTTGTCAGGTTAGGTTAATGGTTGGACTAGATGATCTGAAAGGTCCCTTCCAACCTTAACAATTCTATGATTCTATGATTCTATGAATGTCTCTACTAGAAAAGATGCATTTAAATGCACAACTTTTTGTTTGTTTGTTTGTTTTAAAGTGAGCCCTAGAAAAGAATACAAGCAGGAATACCTAAGTGCTGTTTAAGCTTAAATGATTGCCACAAGTCGGTGCAAGAATTAATTATAGTTATCTGTGGAAAAAAAATTAAGTACAAATTATGCATTGTATATGGACTTCCATTCAGGAAACTTGGAAAGACAGTTAGAAGAAAATGACCCATCTACGTGAGTTCTCAAATAGAATTTTGTCTATCAACCATTCTGACTCATATTTCCCAGCCCTATGTGACCCAAACCTCTTTTTCCATTTATATTTGTCTTTCAATTCTCTTACTTGCTTTTAACTTAGAATAAGATGATTAAGATATTTAAGTTTCTTCATGTCTTCAGTCTACTTATCAATATTGTTATGACTGTGTTTCAAGGCCAGGGAATGGAGAGCAATGGGGAATAAGATTTTTAAACCAGGTGGACACATTTTCTCTCTGCTGATTCTGCTTTCAGTATTCACCAGAATTTTTAAAGCCTGAGAATAGACTTCCACTCAAATTCAGGTGGTAATGGCATAAGAAATAGTTTATACCTGAAATTAAATGGCTAAAGTTTTGAGTGAGCCTAGACCCACCTCCAATTTTGTTCTGAAATAAAGAACAGACACAAATAACCAGTAGAAAAAAGGAAGTTGTCTGGTTAATTTATAAGTTATTTACTTAGTTTCTTACTTCAAAGGTAAACTAATTTCTTTCAATTCATATTTTCCTTCCTTAAAACAGGGAGAAATGTCTTTTTTAAAAAAATACAACTCTTTCCTGACCTCGAGGCCTGTTAGAATAAATTGCAAACTTCAGTCCACTGCTCAAACTTCAGTTAAGCATATTCTGCAAGTGACCTCACAGGGCCTCACTTGCTGTCGGTACTGGAACTGGTACTGTTTAACATCTTTGTTGGTGACATGGATGTTGGGATG
>RSEF01000001.1:124343729-124363622 GCA_003993805.1 Himantopus leucocephalus | reverse complement strand
TATTACTTGAAAAAGACAGTTACTGATACGAAGAATGTCAACAAAGTGGTTCTCCCACCACACACACTTGAAAGTCATCTTCACAGGTTTTTATTGGTGGCTAGAAACTTATTGATGTCTTCTGTGTCTAAAATGTTTTATGAACATGTGGCAACTAGAGAACACCGACTTAGGGTTGAGTTCATTATTTTAGCCAAATGCTCGATCTATGAAAGTTCAAAGATCTAGAACAACATTATTAAACATCTCTGTCTCTTTTTAGAAGGCTGCATGTTAGTCTTGGGTTGAGAAATCTCCTTTTAACTTTCACTTGCTATTTGTGTACATCATAAGGGTGTATAATTGGTAAGACGCCTGGGTCATTTGTGAGAATCTCAAGAGCACAGATCATCTGTGGTTAGATAAATAGATGCAGGGAATGGGAATCAACTTCGGAATGTTTTTCCCTGCTGAGAGTTTTAGATGCCTTCTGACTCAGGACAGAAGTGTTTTTGAACATACAGGGTCTTCCTTGATCAAGGAGACTCATCTTCACGCGATGCCAACTTCTTGGTATGAAGCATATAACAGAATTTCCTTGTNAGAATGTTTTTCCCTGCTGAGAGTTTTTCCCTTCTGACTCAGGACAGAAGTGTTTTCGAACATACAGGGTCTTCCTTGATCAAGGAGACTCATCTTCACGTGATGCCAACTTCTTGGTATGAAGCATATAACAGAATTTCCTTGTTCTTCTTTTTGGTCAGAAAAAACAGACTCCTTTCCCCTGTTCTGAAACTTTACACTTGATTAGTTGTGTTATCAGTTGTTCTGGCTGGCAATGATTAGCTTACAGATAGATAATGTTTTATTTGATTTCATGTGCTATTCACACTAGTCTTACAACTTGACATTCAATCTCCCTTTTCTGTTGAAAGGTTGGTGAGGTGCTTGGTCAGATCAGTTCAACATAGTAGCTTGAGGATGCTTTACATCTTAGAAGGGATTCTTTGAGCATTGTGGGTGGGATTTTTTTTTTCTCCTGAAAGAGGAAGGTAAACAAATCACACTTGTGGTTTGGAAGACTGTCACGGGGCTTAAGCCTTAGAATGGAGCAGAAGCAGATGGAAGAGAATCTTTGAAGCCACTGTATAGGGATAAAGAGCAAAAGATCAGGGTACTAGTGGACTGTCATGGCCTGAACAAAGTCTCATTGCTGTCCTGGTCATGCTAGAACTCCAATATGAACCAGAGTAAAACCTGGACAAGTGGTATGCCGTGATTGGTATTGCCAGCCTTTCCTCAGTTCCTTTCTCCATACCTTCCAGAATCCAGGTCCTTTCTTTTTGCAACTTGGCATCTCTCTTGCCTTGGCCTTTTCTTTTTTTTTTTTCTTGCTGTTCTTTTTTTTTTTCATCTACATTTCTGCACTTCTCATTTTCCAGAATTCATGTTTTTCTTCTGTTTGTTCTGCCTTCAAGTTCTTACATTCTTTTTCTGATGGTCTTTGTCTTTATCTACAGCTTTAAGAACCATGAGGTTCATTTTAATCTTTCTATTTGTAAAATAGAAAGGGTGCTCAGGCAGCAAATGGCAATTTCAGGCTATCTTGCATCAGTCTCTATTGTTCTGCCTACTGGCTTTCAGTCACATGCTGCATCTTTTGGTATTAGGAGGTGTGTGTAACTTGCCATATATTTTGTTATGTTTTTCATTACAGTTTTATGTAATTGCGAAGATGAAAGATGGTGGTTCAGACGGTTGCTGTACATCTTTTATTGTTGTGTCATAGGTTGGTCAATTGTCTGTCCTACATATTTGTTTGAATCATGTTAAAGCTACTGTGTAATTTTATGGGGGCAAATGAAATTATTATGATGGGTTCAGCAACAAAATTACAGACAGTTTTACTTATTTTCTTGGTGATCTGGTGCTGTTTTTTTTTTTTCTTTTAAGAATAATTGTTTTCTTTTTCCAAGTTCTCCAAACCTGTAGTTAGCTTCAGTAAAATTATTCTGAGGAAGCCTGTTACCTGGGTCATATCTAGCCGCACAGTGATTTGCTTGTGGATGAATACTGCTAAAACTTATTCCAGATAGTGTTTATGTGTGTGTATTGGGGTGTGGGTATGGCAGTGAATTAGCTGGCCCATTCTTGGATCCCCCGAAATACCTGGAGAGGTTGTTTGTCTGGTGTTCTTCACAGAAAGCGTAGTACACCATTTGGACTAACTGAAGATTTATGAATCTTACAAATAACTGGATTGTCCATGGGAGCTCATTCAGAACTGGTCAAGATCCCATCTGTTTTTCCAGAATAAAAGAATAAATTGTATGTAGGATTCTAGTTGAGCCACTGTTCATCCTCATAATGTTTTATGACCCAGCAGTGGAATTAACAGCTTTGCTGTCTGAGTTTTCCAAATGACTCTAAATGAGAGTTAAAGCACCTGGAAGAGCTAGGGCATGGAAAAGAGAAAGGTGGTGGCTATGAGGAACAGGATAAATAAAGCTAGCTAGATCCTTTTAGTGTCTCAGGAGTTTAGGTAGTCCTGCAGTAGGTGCCTCTAAGAGTTTGGGACTTGTGTCTTATGCAATGTGAGTGTTTTTCCTGGCTTTTTGGGTGTAGAAGCCTGCAGTCTTTCCTTGAAAGTTGGCTTGGGAGAACCTCAAAAAACACTGTGAAACTTAAAACCTTAGGTTTTTTTTTCTTTTTTAAAGTATTACAGTGAAAAGGATATGTACTATTACAGCCTGATTATTCCAGGAGTTTGTGGGACAGCTGAAATTTTCAAAACCCATGACTAACAATATGCATATGATTTCTGAAAGGAAAAAGGAAGACTAACTAATCTCAGGATTAAATATTAATCTATTAATAGATTTGTAACTTCTGAGATGTAAAATAAAAGTTTTGAGCATGAGTATAGAAAAACTGAAGAAGCAAGTTAATTTATGAAGACATTATTTTTTATGTTTAACAGCGTAATGAAAATGATAAGGAATAAAAAGCCTCAGAAAAGGACTTCTCCCCGTGGAATGTCAACTCAATGTGGTGATGCCACAAAAACTTGAAGGGAGTCTTATAATGAAGATTTCTGGGATGAAAAGGACCTCTTTAGTGAAAAGGATCTCTTTGGTACAGCATTGTCTGTCTGTATTTGCTGAGACTTTCTGATTTTGCTTCCATAAACAGGAAATTAAAAAGTAGGGTAGTGGGGGAGGACAAATTTGTCCACAGTATGTTATTAATAATTGGACAAAGACTGGTGAAGTTTGGAGGCTGCCACTGAAGTTCTTGTTTTCTGAAAGCTTTACCATTAGTTTTATGTTTTAGGCTACACACTCAGAAAGGTTGTTTGAATAGATGTATTTAATTGTGGTTAAGTAGGCAAATGCAGTTCAAAGTATTTGGGAATTATGAGTTACCAGTCCAGTGGATTCATGAGTATTTTTCCATTAGTTCAGTTGCCTTTTTTCTTAAAAAGACTATTTAAGGATTCTGTTCATAGTTGTTACTAGAAGACAATGACTGGGAGTTTTAGCTTCTTTTGACTAAATGTCTCTTTTTTTATATTCATGTTATTTATCTCAGTAGTGTTATCCAGGTAGCATGTGGGGCCCTCAGAAGTAACCAGGGACTCCTTGCACTAAATGTGTATTAAAAGTATTAATTATCACTGTTAAGGAGAGCTTCCAATATCAATAAACAAATGAGATGTGAAGAGGTGGGAGGGTAAGAATGCAATAAAATCAACATAGTGTATATGAAGTGATAAGAATGAGCCAGGTGGATTATATTTTCAAATTCGCTTTTGACTTCTGAATCAGTTTTCTTTCCTAAATAATTGATTCTAGTGTGTATGTAGCAATTTATTTAAGGACATCAAGAAGTCATGCTACGGAATTCCAGAAGTAATTTTTCTTTGCCTATCTTTTACTGAAATTGGTTAGTATGTTCCTAAGTCTTTTTAGGTTAAGCAGGGGTATCCATCTGCACAAAACATAACTTTTCTCCATTGTCTCCACATCCTGTGACCATTATTAGCAGCTACTGTTTTCTTAGCAATTAACTGCTTTAGGGTACATAGAGTGATGTTATAAAAGTATGAAAGAGGATTTGTAGCGTTGTTTTACATGAGTAAATTTACTGAAAGGCATTAGAAAGTTAGTCACCAGTTGACAGACTATCAGTCCTTTTAATTTAGTTTAGCACTCTTCTATTAAAAAGTAAATCAAGCAGCCCAAACTGTGCTGAGATGCACTCTGCTGTTCGTCATAACTCTTTTCTCTTTTCACAGTCTCAGCTATGTAAATTGAAAGTTGTTTTGGAGAGGAATTCTCTGCTATTAACACACTGGGAATCTCTCCTTGGTTTTGTGGCTTTGCAGGAGGCTTATAAATAAATCTCTCCATTGAACATGTCAGCCGTACACTGACAACATTGTGCAAGATGTAAAGGCCATAACTGTTTTATTATCCACCCTCTTCATTGCTTCTTAGGATGTTCTGTATAGCTGTGTAGCCAACCCTTTTGGTTTTGATTGTAACTTTTTAAATTTTCCAGGTTACTTTGCATTACTTCTGTGTGTGTTTTCATTTCTCATTATCTCTGCACCATTATTTTCACGCTATAGCATTATGTTTTCAGTGCTGTGCAGGAAGAAGCCACGTTAGTCTTTCAGAATTATTTTTGGCATTTGTAGTGTAAAATGATACATATTGGAATAATAAAATCCTGGTGTGTTGAGGCAGTAAGTTTTATGGTTGTGCTAACATTTCTCTGCAAGATGTTTCATATGTGCATCCCAGCTGCGGTCACATTAGTTCTTTATGAACTGTTCCTGCCATGCATACATTTTAAACTGGGGAAACGATCCATCGTGATGTGGGTTTCAAAGTGGTGAGGTTTAACCAGTGCGTTATGCAACATCAGCATAACAGCATAAACTATGCAGTCCTGTCCCTGGGCACCACTGGAAAGAGCCTGGTTCTGTCTTCTTTGCACCCTCCCTTTAAGTATGTAGATACATTGATGAGATCCCTTAATCCCAGTCCCTTAATCTTTATGGCCCTTTGTTGGACTCTCTGCAATATGTCCATGTCTCTTGTACTGGGGAGCCCAGAACAGGACACAGCACTCCAGGTGTGGCCTCACCAATGCTGAGTAGAGGGAAAGGATCAGCTCCCTTGACTGGCTGGCAACACTCTTCCTAATGCAATCCAGGATAACATTAACCCTCTTTACTGCTGGGGCACATTTCTGGCCCATCGTCAAAGTGGTGTCCACCAGGACACCTGCATCTCTTTCCTGCCAAGCCGCTTTCCAGCTGTGCGGCCCCCAGCACATACTGGTGCCTGCTGTTGTTCCCAGGTGTAGGACTTTGCACTTCCCTTTTTGAACTTCATGAGGTTCCCTGTCAGCCCTTTTCTCCAGCCCATCCAGATTCCTCCAAATGGCAGCACAACCCTCTGGCCTATCAGCCACTTCTCCCGGTTTTGTGTCATCTGCAACTTTGCTGGGGGTGCATTCTACCCCATCATCCAGATGGGACTGAAGAGTTGCCTTAAAAGAAAAATGCAATAATATTTTTCTAAATAATGATTTAGAATGCAGTTCTGCAAATGTGTATGGAGATTGCTGGGGTTCTGCCTACTGTGGGTCATCTCACTGACAGCGCTGAGACTGCTTACAAATGCATGTCTTCTGCTTTGGTGAGCACTTAGTTGCCTTTTTGTGATCAAATTTAGGAAAATATATGTTTCATAAAAGTTTCATAAAAGAATTCACAGTAAATGCTTTGATGCGGTTTTTAATCACTAAAACTAGTGGTCTTCACACAGACTGAAAGTTTCCCATAATTTCTGAACCTATTAAGTAGAAGATGAGGAAAAGTAAGCATGGCCGTGCTAACGCTAACTCATGCTTGACCAATGTGATTGCCTTCTGTGCTAAAAGTGTCTGGATCGGTCGACAAGGGGTGAGCAATGGATGACACTTACCTTCACTTCAGCAAAGCTGTTGACACTATCTCTCAGAATATTGCTGTATCCAAGTTCGGATGTTACGCTCTGATCGGATGGACAGCTGGATAGATAAAGTGCTGTTTGCATGATTTGGCCTAGAGTGTCATGGTTAATGGGTAGAGTACGATATTCTACTTGGAGGCCGGTGGCAAGCAAGTACCTCAGGGGTCTGTACTAGGACCTGTCCTATTCAAATATCATTATCAGTGATGCGGAGGAGGTGATGGAGTGCACCCTCATCAAGGTTATCAGAGGAGACCAAACTCTGGGGAGGGGGAAACAAGTGGTATGCTTGAGGGCAAGGCTGCCTTCTGGAGAAACATAGTCGAGCTGGAGGAATGGGCTGACAGTGACTTTATGAAATTCAGCAAGGTCAAATGGCAGGTCTTTCACATGGGAAGGAAGAGCTTATGATGGCAGAGATTGGGAGCGCCTGGTTGGGGAGCAGCACAATGGGCAAAGCCCCTGGGGGCCCTGGTGGGCATCGAGCTGAATGTGAGCCTGCAGTGGCCCTGGCAGCAATGAGGGCCAACAGCATCCTGGGCTGTGTCAGCAGGAGCATGGCCTGCTGATGGAAGGCAGGAATTATCCCTTTCTACTCAATATGCAAGTCTTGGGGCCCCAGTAAAAGAAAAATACTGATAAGGTGGAGTGAGGGCCATCAGGATTGTTGAGGGCTGGAGTCCTTGTGTTTCGGTGGATGGGCACAGTCTAAGGGATACAAATGGGGTGGGAAGACTGTTACACCAATGCTGATGACTGTACTTATAATCCTTCTTATTAAAAGGAGATGCTTAGCCAGATCTGTTGCTTGGAAAATGTACTTCCATGTAGGAGGAAGCTGGGATGAAAACCTAACCTGTTGCAGGAACCCCACTTGAGATTAGAGACAGTAAAGCCTCAGCTGCTTAATGCAGTGCTATTTGAGGTGTAAGGACCATACTTCTTCCTGGGAACTGTTACTATTCTGCCATAAGAAGCTGTGTAGGTTTAAACAGGAGCACAGAAATAAATTGTTTAAGTGAAGCTGGTAAAAGAACTGGGAATTAGTTGTTGGATATCATTTATTTTTAGACAACTCAGACGTTATTTATACTAAGTGTTAGAAAAAGTTGTGAATGATGACTCCTTAGCAAAATATTTTTGTTGCTTTGACATGCTGAAGTTGAGCTATTCATCTCAGTCTTCAGAGGTATTTTTATTTGTTTTGGTCTTGATCTTTTGAGAGATCAGTGTAATATTTGCATTTCGGTTGGTAACAAAGGAAAGAAATATATAGACATATGCATCTGCATGCAGATAGCTAGATACGCATATTAAAACTGACAAAGTACAGAGAAGTCTTCAAGTAACTTCTTTGAATGAAAGTTTGGATGGCTCCTGACCAATTTATCAACAAGAACACTTTGAATGCGGTCCCTGTTCATTGTTCACTGTAAGAAAAAAAAGTATTAAAGAAAATAACTCAGAATTCTACCTATTATGGTAATTTTCTCCCTTTCCTGCATGGTCAGAGTTCTCAGAGAATTGTCTGTAAACAGGTTTTGAGAATTTTTGCAAGCCTATTACCTGGTTTCCTTACTCCAACTCATCTAGTAGAAATACAAAATTCCTCTACAGAGTGTACAGGTTGATTTCTTGACCACCAGCTCAGATGTAGCTGGAAACCTTGGAAATTATTTTATTCATAACCTTTCTGACAACAGGAACAGGGCTCACCAACTCCAGCAACAGGTGATGCACATGTATGGGCTTAAGAATGCTTAAAGGGAAAAAAAGTGTTCGCTGTCTTTGGGCCAGTTGAGTTATGGGCATATATGCACTGTGTATATCTCTCGGTATGTATCTAGAATTATAGCAAAGGGTAAACATTACAAATTTATTATGAATCTCTGCTTTGTTTAGCATATCAATGTGATTTCATTTGAAGTCTCTTAAAATTCAAATTCCTTGGGACACAGAAACATACTGATAATGTTGCCTTTACTGTATCATCTAGGTTTTTTCTACAGAGAATGGTATTTAGAATATAAAATCTTTCTTGATTCTTTAGGCTTATTCTTAAACATAATGTTAAAGGAAGGTCAAAGGTCAGAGTTATGATGGACAGCTGGCTATAAATAAAAGTATGTTTAATTTTCTTTCTTTCCCCTTCCTGCCTCTGCTTGTGCCACTGTCAAAAATGCAGTCCAACTTTTCCCTGTGTTCCAGATTGTTTCCTTGTTTGTTCCTTCCCCTTCCTTTGAGCTACCAATAGGATTTTCATCCGACTATATTGTGCTAATACAATGGAGTTGGTAAATGTAGTAGCCGCGTACAAGTACAGCAAGACTGACCTTTTAGGGATAACAGATTTAAAGTGGCAGTGTAAAATTGACTTAAGTTCTTCTCTGGGAGCTTTACTCCTTATTAGAAATCAATATTTGAATGTACAGTAATAACTTTCAAAGAGCTCAATGGACAGTATGACAGCTGTCTACGACATGCTACACCTTGGTACATGTTTTGATAATTTATTTCATGAAGCATTGATCATTTGGTTTCAGGTAAACAGCTCATTGGGCAGCAAATGCATTGCTCATAATTCTTTTAATTTTTCTATGTTTTTGTTCATCACTATGATAGTTGGAGTTGTCCTACACTATGCTTTTAGATCTTTGTTTATTTTCTCTAATAACTGGTCTTTGATTTGAAATTAATTGGAAAGGAGGTTAGACTAAAATCTGGGGTTTAGTTTTTGGGGTTTTTCTGTGTTTTCATCTTTTGCTCCAGAGAAAGTAGGTATGTGTGTCTGAGTTTTACATATGTGTAGACACAGTGACAGAGGAGGGTTGTGCAGCAGGACAGCCTCTCTTATCACCCTAACGTGCTAAAGTCGCACGCAGTGTTGAACACTAGTGGAGGGCTCTTCTCTGTTCTTTCCCTTGCCTCTGTTTCCTGTAGTGTTGTCTCCTTCTACGGACCGTGTTTTGCTCCTCTTTGTTAGAAACCAGAATCAGTGGTTCTTCATCTTTGTGCTCTTTGCAGTCTGGGAGCCCTCATGGATCTGCTTGTCCTTGCCATGTAAATTGGTTTTTGCAGGTCCTTTTGCTTTGGGGAAACTCATTTGGCGCTTCTGAAGCTGGCAGTAGGTCCCAGCTCGGTCTCGGCCACAGCCTGTTGCAGGAGCCTTGGCCGTGCCATCTGCAGTCAATGAATTCCAGGCTTCTAGGTCAGAAAGCACAAACCACTGCTCCATCAGCTGAACAAGCAGACAGTCATGGATTAAAAGCCTCTGTTTTGGTTAGCAGGAAGACAAAGATTTGTGCTCTGCTAATGGGGATCAGTTAAAATGATTGACAACTTCTTAGTTATTTGTGTCAAGTTAAAAGAAACTGGATTCCTTTTTCATTCCTTGCTGTTAATCAGCATACTTGTCTATTATAGAACTGCCTCTGCTCTTTCGTTTTATTGTTTGAAAAGTTTCTGTTAAGGGTTTTTCTCCAACGGCCTTTCTAAGTGATGGAATGATGTGTTTTTCTTTCTGAATAGTTTTATCTTTGATCTACATACGTTGTTGCCAGTGTTCAGTTAGGATTCTCTGCTGTATTACTGCAATACTGTGGTATGTTTGTTATACTTACAGTAGCCTTATGAATCTTAACAGAATGAGCGTAAGGCTGACTGTCTTATTACCAGTAGTTGAGAAATCTTAGTCATGCGTTGGGCTGTTGAGCTGTGTGTGATGAAATAATGTTTTTTCATGTCATTTGTTTTCCTTTGCGTCTTGATTTTACTGATAAATGAGTTTCAGTCAACTTTTGGGAGTGCAGTGTAGACATCATGATATAGTAGTAGATTTGAAGGCTCTCTTTCATTTTCCTTCTCTGGGAATTTAGTACTATTGAAAACCACACTAAATGATGTTATTTTATTTTCTTTTAATTCAGCTTAGTTATTGAATATTTTTTCTTCAATGCTAAGAATTATTTTTGCTGCTAGGTTGAGCTTTAAAGAGTGCATACTATTCCTAGCTTGTACTGCTTCTAGGAGAAGGTAGTTCTTCTGGGCAACTGATAGTTACAATTTGCAAACTAGATCATGATCATTAGGAAGTTACAGGGCTTTCCCACATCCAGGCTATTGGGACACATCCTATTCCTCTTCCCTTCCATTCCTTCTCTTGCTACCCTAGTTAAAAAAAGGTGCTTGAGGATCTATTTGGTTTTCCAGAGACCCCACAACTCTGATAAGGCTCTGGGATATCGGGAAATTGGGGACATAATAAATGCGTTTATTAAGATTGTCAGTATATCACATGCACAAACAATTCACTGTATCTGGGATGTGTCATCTTGTGGATCTGCACGTGCTAAGTAAATGTAATTGTCAGCGATTCATCTGGCAGATTATGTTATGTATTTCTCTGTGGGAAACGCTTAATAGAAATCTGGGATCTTATTTCTATCCCTATGCTTATGATGTTCAGTGCCAAGAATGCTGCTATGCAATTTCATTTGTTATTGAAACATTAAAAAGAAAGTACAACTAATGGGTTGGGGAAAGTAGCCTCCCTCAGATTTTACAATTTCCAAGCACAACTTCATTAAAGCAGATCTAAAAATTAAAAAGAAAAAATGTTTTTTCAAGGCATTTATTGAAACTTTACCAAGTTTGGGGTTTTTTTTGGTGTGTGTTTTTTTCTTTTTTCTTTTTTTTTTTTTAAGCTTCCATGTTTTAATTGGCTTTCAGTAAAGGCATGTATCTATTAATGTTTTTATAAAATTTTCTAATTGTATCATTCATGCTTAGTGCAAAGTGGGATATAATACAAATGCAATTTCAGTACTTTTGCCAGCTGCTTAAACATTATGTTGGAAAGCTATTTTTTCAATTATGCAGGAAATTTTTACAGTCTCTAAAGAACACGATCAAAAGTATGCAAAAATTTAAATGTGAAAGTGGACATCAAAATAATTCCTTTTCTGTAAGAGATGGAAAATCTTTTTATTCTGAGAAGATTTTCTTAAAGAAAATAGGCAACTTGCCATTGTGACACAAGAACAGCCATTTATGATAAAACTCTGATCATTTTTTTAAAGGCAGTTGCTGTGTTAGTGAAGCAACTGGTTGCACTGGAAGTAGCGCTGTTGCTATGTGTGGAAAGTAATAGTGTAAAATGCAGTTTGCCATCAAACTCATTTTGGTTTAAGTCTGCTTTCTCCCAAGTAAGGGCATAGCGTGTTATTGGTAGTGTCAGCACTTCGATTTCAAAGCGCTTGGAAGCGCCAGACTTGTGTTGTTTTCTTCTGTCATCAGTGCCTGTAGGAGGGGAGAAAGCGGCCAACATGACGAATTGGGAGTTGAACAGAAAAGTGATTATAGAAACTCTTGGATAAAGAGAGTGGTCAGGGAAGCTGAAAATAATTCGCTCAGCTGCTTCACTGCAAAAAGGCTGGGCTGCCGTTCAGAAAACCTTCAGAGTGCAATCTGAAAGCATTCGTCTTGCAAAGGCATTAGCATTTTGTTTTACATATCTTTATCAGGGTGATCATGCCACTAGCCTTTTGCTCTGACACAATGTCAGTTGTCGTCCTGTCATCCTTGTGGATGACACCGATGTAAAACAGTCCTGACAATGAAATTGAGGTGGAAAAGCATAGTCAATACTGGTTTCTGCTCTTGTTTTAGTGTTAATGTAGTAGGTGAAAGAGTCTAGAGTCTTTTCTGGAATGACTGGATATAACACAGGTGACAGTGATGCGCCATCACCTGGGTCTCAGCTGCCTTCCGGAGGGAGGGGGCACTGCTGAAGCTTTCTGCGAGCGAATCCTGATTTGCCTCTGATCTCTGAATCTGTCTCTGGGGCGGTGTTTGCTGCTTTGTGCTAACTGTACACTGCTGCAGGATAAATCGGATTATCTCCTCCAAGTGGCTTACCCGTGGCCCCTTCAGTTCTTGAGGAGACGCCAGGGATGGGCTGGGAAGAGGAGGTTCTGGGTAGGGTAGGACCTCTCCCTTTTGGGAGCAACCAGGGTTGCATCAGCTGTGAAAGGGCAGCGTGACTGTGACACAAACAGGAGTGATGCTCTCTAAATGCCTGGATGTTGCATCTGGCTTTCCTCTGTGGTCTGTTACTAAAGATAGCAAAAAAAAGTTTCCATTTTCATTTAATTTGAGATAGGAGACTCCTACAGAATCTCTTAGTGCCATCAGAAGTTTCTCTGGACTTTACATCCACAGATCAGTGGGTGTAAAGAAGGAACATTTTTATCAGTGCCAATCTCCTAAGCCGCACTCTATTTTTTTGAAGATGCATTTTTAAAAGTACTCTACATGAGCTGCAGAATGTGCATGTGTTTCAAAATTTTAATCTCTTACTGAGGTACGAAGAAGTGTAAAGAGTGTGGATGTTGGGGAAATGGAGGAGAATCAAGCCCTCATAGAAATGCAACAAGTCTGTGGTTGGGGGCACAAAAATACATCGCTTCTTGAAGGGCCAGCCTTTTCTCCAGCTACTCCAAAGGACAAAAAACCCACTCCAATTATCCACCTTTTTAAAAGGTGATAAAATGGTAGGATTTTATGCTGGCCAGTTTGTTACACGGTGGAGATTTAACTGCTGTCTTCTCCAGTTTTTTGCCAGTGGGGTTTCCTGTTAAGTTTGAAGGATGAGGACCTCGTTGCTGAATTTTACCATGGAGCGTTTATTTGGACTGTAAATGCTCCTCTGAATGTTGGGCTTTGGTTATCCTGGAGGTTGAATGCTTGCCTCGTTCGATTTGACAGGGACTAATATATTACAGTATATTTTAAAAATGAAGTTAATGTTTTAGAGACGAGCATTGATATTCTGAAAATAATCATTAACAATGTCCACTGTGTCCTATAGATTGTAGAGCAGTTACTTTTGAAATTTTCCTTTTTAACCGATTAACCATTTTACTTCCAGGAAATAAGATTGAATTTCCACATGAAGATAGAGAAATTAAATTAGTTAGCCATTCTAGAACACTACTGATTTAGGAAAAGATTGGACTTTTTCATCATGGGCTATGACTTTCTTCTAAGCTATGTAATCTGAAATATTTTCACGTGGTAATATATATTTTAAAAAGTTGTTAAAGAAAATCATATTGGTTGCTACTGGCTGCTGTTATTACTGGATAGTACTGTCATCTGTAAGATAGCGAAAATAATCTAATAATTAAAATGAAGAGCGCATACAGAGACCCAATATATCTGATGAACCAAAGTATCTTTCTACCAGTAATTTATTAATCTTGTACCTTATGGAGTGGTTTTTTGACAAAAAAACCCCAAACAAACAAACAAAACCCCCCAAAACTGTGTCCCAAATCAGTTAGAAGGAACAATCTATAGAATTACGAAAAAATTAGCAGGTAAGCAGCAAGTAGGGAGAAATAACTTAGAAATATACAATCAACAATTCGTAATGAAGTGCTCACAAAACAAATTAATAGAGTTGAGAAGTAAGGCATTAGTGCTGCATTGACTTTAACTGTATGTCATGTAATGGCAGTGTGCTAGTGAGTGGAAACAGTAAAGTCACTGAGGTTCTGCAGAATCNCAACAATTCGTAATGAAGTGCTCACAAAACAAATTAATATAGTTGAGAAGTAAGGCATTAGTGCTGCATTGAGTTTAACTGTATGTCATGTAATGGCAGCGCTAGTGAGTGGAAACAGTAAAGTCACTGAGGTTCTGCAGAATCTGATTTTTAACCTGTTTTTTTAATATTTCTACCAAAGATACGGAAAACATTTAAAACCGTTAGTGATAAGTTAGAGGTAACAAACAGCTGGAGAAGTAGATAAAATAGACACTCAGTCACTGATAAAGAGAGGATAGGTTCATTAACTGAGCTGGGTTCAGGCACACAATGTATTTTTCCGCATATCCAAATATAATTGTATATCTTGAAATAATAAATGCACACTATATTTCTATCTTTATTCCAAGAAGCAGTTATTCTTCTTTCCCGAGAACAGGGAAACGCAGTCATCGGTTGAAACTGGACTCATGTTGTTACGCTTTGGCCAAAATGCCTCATACAGCCAAGAGTTTGCAGTATCGAGGTTATCTTATCTCCCTATTCAGTGGTGTTCTGAAAAAAAGGCTGGAATGCTGCTTCCAGATGGGTGTACTTCAAGAAGGACATTGAAAACTGAAGGTGATTCAGGGTAGGGTCGTAAGAATGACGAAGGAATCAGAAGTGTGCTGTATGGTGAAAGATTCAGAGCTCAGTCTGCTTAGTTTAGCAAAAGTGTGGTTAAGAGATCATTTGATCACAATCTTAACATATTCATGTGGGAAGCGGAAACGTGATAATAGATAGCTTCTCCATCTAGCAAACAGAAGTAAAATAAGAACCAACAGCTTGAAGTTGAAGTCAGCCAAATTAGTTTTGAAATAAGGTGCGAAATTGTAACAGGGAAGGCAGTTAAACACTGGAACAACTTAACCAATAGCTGTGACGCATTCACGAACACTGGAAATACCATAATTAAGATTGCATGTCTTTCTGAAAGACTCACTGTAGCTTAGGAATAAGTGTTAAATGTGAAGTAGAAATTGATGCAGGGTAGCCTGTAATATTCAGAAATCGCAANCATAAATGTTAAATGTGAAGTAGAAATTGATACAGGGTAGCCTGTAATATTCAGAAATCACAATACACACATCCTTCCTAAAAGTCCAGGACTCTCTTTGCAGTGCAGTATAGTGGTTAATTTCTGCTCATTTTGATTCTGGTTTAACCATTAGGAGAATTTTTAAGGTATTTCTACATGGCACAATGTGGTGCTGGTATCCATGCTGGCCCTGAACAAGCTAGGATAGGTACTAAAACACCAAAGCTATGCTAGTATGGCTTCCCACCAGGGGTGATATGTAGTGCTTTTTGGCAGGGCCGAGATGCTTGTATGCAATGCTTGGTGATCACAGCTGCTTGCTCGCTCTTAACAGGCTCCTACAGGCAAGGAATCCTTAAAGCCCTTGGGAATCGTATGTAAAAAATAAGGATTTCTCATATAGGAGAAGCCGGTTTCCAAAATGCCATATTTTTTATTCCTTCTTTTTTCTTTTTCTTTACTGTTTACATGGGTCCAGTTTGAGAATAGATAAATTCATGCAAGAAAAGCTACCAGTTACTTAGAGCAAGCAACCATATTGGACTCGGGAAACCTGTGACGTGAAAATAGTTGGAGGCTGAGAAATAGTGAAGGAATATATTAAAGGCCCTATTCTTTTTCCTAAACATCAAATTGTCTCCATTGTGGAGACAGGATACTGGGCTGCTGGATTTTCATATATGTGTTCTAACAGTGTCTATTTCATACTATTAAATTCTGAGAAACCAAACCTGCAACTTTAATGATAGATTGTAATGTTTCAAAAGTGTGAATGTCTCAGAGCAAATAAACAAAAATTCTTTTGCGTATAAAATAGAAGTAAGAGGATTTTCAAAAACACCTTTAAAATTGATTACTTGTATCAGTTTTACCATAGCAACTTAAAACTGATTGTGTCAGTTTTATCATATCAACTTAAAACTGGACTGTACATTTTGTTCGTTGAACAGTCATTTTGATGTATTGGGCAGATTTATAGTGCAGTTAATGCCTCAGCTCTTTAGATATGAGTTTCCAGTGCTGGCAAAAGAAATTCAGGAAATCAGCCTACATAACTGTGGATTGCTTTCCAACTGTTGAAATGCCTTTTCCTGTCTTGTTTAGCTCTGAATGTTGTCAAACCGCTTCATAGTACAGTATATGGATCATCTTGCCAGTCCATCTGTGGATAAGCTCCTTAAAGCCGTTGATTGAGCCATTCCTAGAAAAGCAAAAGAATTAGAAAAGTAATTGAATGAGAAGGAAAACTGTAAAATTAAGGCATTGCCTTTATGTAGTCTATTATGTAGACAACACAGAGCTGCCCAACTGGAGAATGTGGTGGTGTAGACATTAAATTGAAGATCAAAGCATTAAGAAAGTTTGACCCGATAGCTAGCACTGTCATGGGCTTTTCCACTTGATGACTAAGGGTGCACCAGCAGTACACTATGTACTTATCTTAAAAATCAGGCTGTAACTGTTCTTGAAAGATTAACATGCTCATTATTCTGATAACTTTTTTTCTGACGTGCATTTCTAGAAGTTTGTGAAACTTTTTTGTGCACCTTATGAAATGATAAAATGTTTATTATGAAAAGTGAGGCTTTGCTGCCATATTTCTGACCAGAGGTATCTGATACTGTTTGATTCTTGGCAATTTAGTATGTAGTTTCAATAAACTTCAAGATATTTGGGTGTGGTGAAGCTTTATACTCCCATCAGATTAAAAATATTTTGCTTTCATTGTTATGTTTCACAATGAACCCAATTTGTTTTTTTGATTAAAAGATGCTTATATCAACTTCTTTATATATTGTGCTATGTAATTATTTATGAAGTGGATCACATAAAAACTGCACAAACATTGAGATTTAAAATTAGAAAATGTTGCTTGTAATTGCCATGTAAAACTTAAATAAGCAGCATTAATCCACATGATTATTTTCTTGCTAAGATTTTTATTTAGCAGTTTTACTTTCTGAATAGCTATGTTTCATGACTTTACCTAGGACCGGGTTGTGCAGAGGTATGTAGCAGTGAAGGATTTCTTTACATGTGTCTTTTATTATTTTCAGGATCCAAATTTTTCCTGACTTCGTGTTAAAATCCTTATTCTCCTTCAGAAATGTTATAGTTTGCATTGATAGGGTGAATTCATATTCAGTGGAATCAATTTTTATTCTTGATATGTGCTTAAAATGAAGTACAAGATGTAAACACTTTTATAGTAAATATAAAAACATCCTATTAATTACTCAGTTTCGACTTTTAGGAAGATTTTTCTTTCAGTGAAAATGCAAGAGGGGGAAAGTAGCTATATTCCAACACTGCTAATAATGTTACGTATTTCATATATTCCACAAGTAGCACAAGTATGAAATCACAAGAGCTGTAATTTGATTACATTTTTGGTGTTTGTTTTTCCTTTTCAGTCTGTGGCGAAGACTGGGCGATTGCTGATTAGCCATGAGGCTCCCTTGACAGGAGGATTTGCCTCTGAAATCAGTTCGACAGTTCAGGTACACAGTTTATTTGTACTTAAGTGTTCTGCATGACTGAATATGTTTACCTATAGAAAGAATATTTATTACTACTTTAAAAGTTGAGTTTTTCATATTTTAAAAAGTTATTCTTTTTTACATTTTTATTAAATTTCTGGTTTATGGATGCTTGCAGTACTTTACCTGAACAGCTGAGAAAACCATGTGCCTACAAGGCACTGTGCATAGCATCAGCTAAGCTAGAAAAATCTAACTTCCACTGAAAAGCAGGGAGGATGCGCTGTCAGATACAAAGGAAAAATCTTTATGTATGGTCTATTTTTAATATACTTTTTTTTACCGTTCTCATATTTCTTATCCCCCAAACTTCTTAAAAAACAATACATTCTAGGAATGTTGAAATCAGACACATAAAAAGCACCCAGGTGCAGTACAGTATAACGTGGTGTTAAACATAGTGTTCAGGGATCTCATTAGGAAAGCAATCTGTGAAAGTGGTTCATGTATACTTGTGGTGATGCTCACATATGTGTAGAGCTTGTCTGCACAGAACAGCTTTGGAAGGTTGGGATGTGCATTGGTAGCAGTCGTCTGGAGCATTAGCCTTTAACTTTTCTGGAAGTCCTTTTCAGCTTTCTGACATGTTTTATATCTATACTTGCATACAGATTTTCCCCTTAACTTGATTTCTTTCCTGTGCACGTCAGTGATACTGGTTTATAGAAACATCTACACTAATTGTCCATCACTGGCAGATAACCGTTTTCTGATTATTCTATTTAAGACTCTTAAAGTAGTTAAATAGTAGGACTAGAGAGAAATGGGATTCTAAAATTCACAAAATGTAAGCCATACAGGCAGTAGTTAAAGCTTGGGAATTAACCTTTTTGTAGGAAAGAATGGAGTTAATTGTTCTGGGAATGTAATTTTGAATTAAATATGCATAAGGAGTCGGAAAACTGTTTCTTGATCTTTGTGATGCAATTTCTTTGAAACATTAATTGTATTAATTTTAATGTTAGTATGTGAAGGTCATTCATTTTTTCTACCAAAATTCAGCCTCTGTTAAGAACCAAATATTTATCATCTTTCTAAGTAATTAGTATTTGACCTCCAGCCTCCAACTATTTTCACATCACAAGTTTCCTCAGTCCAGTATGGTTTCCTGCTCTAAGTAACTGATAAATTTTCTTGCATTTTATCAGAATTTATCTGTTCTCAAATTGAACCCATGTAATCAATAAAAAAAAATGGAAAAAAAAAAAAAGGGGAGGGGGGAATTCCACCTCCCCTCTTTTATAGGTAGCCTCTGATTAATATAGGTCTAGTAAAGTCATAAGGTACTGGCAACCGTGAGTGGTGAAAAAGATGAATTTCCTTAAATTTTTACAAAAATGTGAAGTAAACTAAACCAAAAGAGCCTCTCTTTTAGTGTCTTGTGTTATTATTAACACTTGAGGAGAAAAGTATTCTAAGCCGTGCAGCAATTTCATAATTTACTGGCATAACAAAGGAAAGCATATGTGTTGGAGAGAAAAGGGAATTGAAAAGAAAAAAAAAGCTTATCAGTAAATATTATTGGAAGATTCATTGCATGGAATGTTCAATATGTTGCTGAAACTACAAAATGAGTTTGTAATCTCCTCAGACCTCCACTACGAAAGGTACTTAACTGATTGATCCATCTTGGGGTTGTTTTTCATATCAGAGATGTATCTTGACAAATATCACTTATTGAGAAAACAAAGTTTAAAATGCTTTAATAAAGGACTGTTTATTTCTGTCGATATTGAACGCAAGTATTTGTCATGATAGTAGCTCATAATTTTATATTCATATTTTTTAGGAAACTAGGTTTTGTATCTCGAGAATTATTAGTTAATTTATCACACATACTACCTCAGAATAAATTGGAATATAACTCTTTGGCATTGAATTTACCCATAGCAATTTTCTTTCATATAAATTGATTGACTTGAATCTGCCTTATAACTATATTGTTATTACTCTTTATATCCATTCTGGAAGATTTTATCATCTGCACTAAAATTTTCATACCAGTTATTTTTAAGAATATTCATACTGTGAAAGAGATTAGAATAATATTTATAAAGCATTACGACTTTTTAAAGAGCAGTATTGCTTTAGGCATAATAAGGACCTTGCTTTTTTTTAACTCAGTTAAAACACTTGATCTCGAAATGATCAAGTTAAGTCCATATGTCTAATATCACTGTGCAGTAAAAATAAAGATGAAAAGCGAAATTTACTTTTGCTGGATACAATGCATACTGTGAATGCCAAAAATTAGGGATTGCAGTTGGCTTTGGTTTCCTGTTACACATGGAAGTAATAAGAGTTCAATAAAGTGTGTTCAGTTGGATTAGATGGTTAGTTTCCATATTGTTATTCCATCCTTGCTGTGAGGTCTCTCATCATAGAAATAAGGTGAATAAAAGTACATGGGTTATTTTAAAAGTTTAACTGTCACAAACACTTCGTGGTGATACACACTTGAAGGAAAAGAGTACGAATGGAAATGATGGCTTTCACTCATGAACTATAGGAGAAAACTATATTGAAGAGTTTTCTTTTTGCATATGAAAGATTAAAAACAGTGTTTGGAGAGCATATTAAGTAAGATTTATTCTGTGTCAAATACAGAATATTTTAAAGGGGCACATTATTGTCTTAAGTAGTCATTTACTCTGCTTTCTCAAACACATAAAACTAAGAACAGGATGAACTGGTGTAGTTAAAACTCTACGTGATACA
>RSEF01000001.1:124331547-124342729 GCA_003993805.1 Himantopus leucocephalus | reverse complement strand
TCGATGATCTTTAAGGTCCCTTCCAACGTAAACCATTCTATGAATCCGTGATTCTATATGTCTATATCCTCTTATAAGATCTGAAGAAAGTTTGGATTTTTCTGCCTATACCTTATGGTAGACGTATCAGTTTAGAAAAATATTATATACAGCAAAGAAACAGTCACTGAGGTAGAAGGAGATATCATTTTGGAAAATACACCAGATTACAGATACATTCAAGGTACTTTATTCCTCCTGAATGTTATAAATATACAATTATGTATATTTGTTACACTTGTTACAACAGCTTTGTTATGCTAAATATTGGAAGAATTTTTGGAGTTACGTGTATTGTACAGGTAATATACCTACTGTATCAAGTTTTACAAGTTATTCTCTGTAGTCTAAAGGTTCCTTCACGTGACAATCACGCTTTATTAAAGAATTAGCATGTATTTCCATTACTAGTAGTGGAAGTTAAACATAAAATTCCCCTTGGAGACATCTCTATTGTCATTCATGGAATACTTACCCAGGGTTACAATTTTACATTTTAACTATTGCAGATTATTTGCAAAACATATGGGGAGCAGCTTTGACATGCATTAGGTGAATGTACAGTTAATGTGAGAAAATATAGGCCAATAGGAGGCTGCTTTTCAGGAAAACAAATTGCTTTCAGTGGAACTGATTTATGAAGTGGACCATGACGAAATTTAGAAAAAACAATTACTATATAGACTAAAGATGTTAAGTTGCGTTAGTGTCTTATATCAAGTTAGTGTTTATCAAACCATGTCACAACCTAAGACATTATTTCTTATTTTTGAAAAAATGATAGAAAAAATCTGAAAGAAGGAAAACATTTACAGGCGAGTGGAAGTTAGAAAAAAATACTCCAGCATTTGAAAAAGAAGCGATAGGCTTTTTCTTACAAGAACATGATAAGAGCTTTTAAAGCAGGAAGTGAAATATTTTCAAATACATTTGCATTAGATAGAATAGGTTTTATTTAACTAATGAAGAATAATAAATTTAACCCTGGAAAATGTTGATTTCCATTGTAACCACAGTTGTAAAAGTTACGTAATTAGATAATATGTAAGTAATAATGCACTGATAGTACATGTCACTAGTACATGGCAAAATAACATTATGATTATGTGAAGAATTAAGCATAAATCTTCCTTTATTAGACTTCTGGAAGAACTTAAAACATGGTGTGAACCACCTGGACCTATTAGAGCAGTATGAATAATTTCCTTGTTCTCCTCCCTTCCCCAGAATTCTAAATCCTTCTAATGCAATTTATGAACAATAACGTGCATTTTTTTACCTTAGGACTTCAGTATTATTACACTTATCAAAAATATTTTTCCACTTTTTTTTTTTCAGAGAGATACGTCCTTTTAGAAAGTTGATTAATATGAAACCCTCAGGCCTTACACTAACAGTGGCTCAGTTCCACATCTCTTAAGTACAAGGAATCCACTTTCACCTGAATGAATTCAAGCCTATCGATATGAATTTTGCTCAAGCCTGAGATTTAATTAATTCCCTTAATTAACTTATAGGAACTCAAATTAAACTCTGTGAAATATCTTCCTTCCTACCATTTTCAATTAATTAATTTCAGTTAAGTTTTTACTGTCAAAAGAGAATTCAGGCTGCAGTTGGTAAGTGGTGGTAAACATTAAAATGGGAGAATTTTAAGTTTTTGGGGTTTGTAAAGCAAATATTTGAATGATATCTAAAATTATGTTTAGTGTTTATTCTTAATATCTTTTTTGAGAAGATAAATATGGGGCTTTATCAGCTGCATAAAAATAATATGTCAAGGGACAAACTGGAAGAAGGTGACAAATACCTGGTAAACTAATTCAAAACCAGGATTCCCCTTTTCTAGATGAAGCTAGAGTAATAAAGAAACAAAAAAATCTTCCAACTTTGATGGGCTGATTGAAGAGCAGGTTTCAAATATATATTAAAATATCTATTGAATATACTGTAATGTATAGTGAGAGAAGTCAACACTAGAAGCTGTCTTTAGACAAATTGTGTTGCAACTCAATCACATCTTTGGTTGCCTCAAAACCAAACTGTGTATAGACTGCATAAACACATACTCTAGATATTGTCTCAAGAATTGATGTCTCATACGTGTTTTACTAAGGCTTTTATTCAAGAAGATTGTAAAAAAAGTTTTATCAAATCTTTCAAAAACATATCTTCAAATGCTGAGGTCGTTTTTCCCTGACCCAACAAAATGAAGGGCTATTTTTTTGTGGTTGTCATATAGTAAAGATACATTTTAAGACGATGTCCTGTTGAAGAAAGGATGGCTTTCATGTAACTACCATACTTAAGCTGAATATTTTGAACAGTTTCTTCTTTTTATTTTTAGCTTTATGTCAAAGACAAACAGAGTGTAAATCTTTTTTCTTTTTTCCTCCAGAATCTATTTTCAATAAAATAGCTACAATTTTTGTGTCTCTTTATACAAGGTTGTCTCAAGGTAGGAAATCTGCAATATCAGAAATTCAATTAGGTTTTTTTGTGTTATCAATATTGATTGTCATTTACTCTGTCTTGCTAGGGTTTTGCATAACTGTTTGGATAGCATTAACATTAACAGAACATCTTTTAACAAGCAATCGATACTTGGATCACCACAATATCCTTCAACTGCCTATCGTTTATTTTATTAGAAATGTCATTTTCATTCTTGACTATATTGGACAATTTAATAATTAATGGTGATTATCAGTTTTTTATCCATACAATTCTTTAATGGCATAAAAAATTCCCTTGTGCTTTGAAAATATAAAGCATTATTGTTATTTGACAAAATCATTAAAATTTCATGATAGATATTTCTGATGTCTTCATCTTCAAGAAAGAGAACCAAGTTGAAATTGCTTTCTGTTCTTTGGCTAATTCCTTCATTTCCGTTGTAAACTTTTGCCTTTGGAATGGCACTTGAACTCCTAAATGAGTATCTTCAGTTACTGGTAGTAACAAGAGTATTAGCTTGACCACAGTCCCAGTTGTGTGTCAGGGAACAAAGATGATCAGGAAAAGGCATGTCTCCAGCCTCAGCTCCTCCACCTTCAGCCATCTGGTGATATCCTGCAGATGAAGGTCCCCATCATAGCAGTTCATATGCCCCAGATGCATCAATTTCCTGCAAGGATCTCCAAGCCTAGGGCCTGATGCTCCATCTTCATAAACTGTGACTCCACCCATGCCCACCTGAGGAACTGCTCACCTCTTCATATTCGTACTCACTACCATATCCTGACCTGGAATTTTTTTTTATGGCTAGAACCAAGAAGGCCAGTCCAACCTCTGGATGGATTTCTGCTGGTGGTGTGAAGTGTAGTTAACAGGCTGAAAAGCAAGGGGGCAGTGTTTTATGCTGCAGCAAGTTATGTCCAATTAGCGGATTGGCATTACTCCTGATCATCTGTCTAGTCATAGCTTCTTGAATGAGGGCACTTGCCAGTGGTAGAGACAGTTATATTCATATTGGCAGTCAGAAGAAACTATTGCTGCACACTGCGATGGAGCAAATATAAGTCAATATTGATTCATAATGTATTGAGCAGTATTGAAAAAGAAGAATTTATCAATCTGTAAAAAGAGTGGGCTTTTTCCTGAGTTTTTTCCCACTGTCTTGGCTACAAACCTATTTGGGAAAGTAGGTGTCCTGTAATTTTTTTCACTATAACAGTGGGTAGTAGCAGAGGCTCTTTAACTAGCCTTAGCATAGCAGTTAAATCCTATTTGGGCTAGGCAGTAGTATTATGTGAGTTTTTCCAGTCATTATAGAATCAGGTTTGATCTGTAACCTCTTTGTCTGGAACCAGCACTGAAATTTGTGATGGACACTTTTTAGGATAGCATTAAAATTACAGTAGTGGTCTATATGTAGTATTTGCTCTTCTTTATTAGTTTTTGACTTTTACCTCTGAAATTCTAAGCAATATATAATGGTATGACTCAGTAGAAACATATACCTGTGTCTGTAAAAATTAGTAGATTTTTAACTTATAAGGAAATATTTTGATCATCTAATTTGCATATCAAGCACACATATCTGGAGGTGCTAGATTTTCTTCTTTAGAAAGACACTTACAGTTGATTTAAAGACATCTTCTGGCAGACTGCATCTCTAGATATTTTTCCCCAAGTGACTCATTTCCTTCTTTCTTCATGAAATAAAGATGTTTGTCTTATTCCAACCATTACAAAAAATGCCAGGACAGGAAAGCCCCATGTGATGCTGCACCGAAGGAGTAATTTTCTGCTGAGCTGCAATTCTCTATGAACTTCAAGACACACTTCAAAAATTCCACTGAAAAGAACAATTTTCTGTGAAAACTATCACCTTAGATTTCCCCATTTTCCTTCTAGGTTAATTTATTCTTGAACACTCTGAGCCATATTTTTTACTTTTCACCCTCACATCTTAGCTTTGTGTTATTACTGTATAGTTTTGCACAGATTAGAGGATTTCTTTGTAATATGATTGATCAATGTTTTAAGATGGATGAGGGCTGACACATTTTGGAAACTTGCAAAGATTTCTATGAATTCAGTTTCCCAAGGCAACTTCCTTTTCTTTTAATAATTAGTAATCTTGATATTTTGATAAATAATCAATAACTACACAAAACAATAAAATAAAAAAATAAACTTACACTTCATTATATGCTGAATTATTTACTACAGTTTTTTTCATAAAAATAACTAACTAAATAAACAGAGTGTATATATATGTGCCTGTGTGTGTTTACACAAATTTTGGCATTTGTTTTATCAGCATCTTGAACTCCAGAAGCAGACAAAAATCTATTTAATACAAGCGTTGTTGTAATAATGCATATAAACTATTGAATCTAGTTGATGCTGAGAGATTATACATCTGCTTTACAGATTACAACTTGGGAAGCACTAATTATGATTCAATGTTCTTGCAGTGGGCTGACTCATCTCTCTAAGGCTTTAATGGATAAACCTGGGATTTTTTTCACTGACTAGATTAAAATTATTAAACAAAACACCTGTGTGCAGTTATGTGTCTGTTTCAAAGAGAACAATTGATCCCATGCAAATCATGTTTTCAATGGAATAATTTGAAAGAAGGAATAAAACCAGAACTGCTCTTCAAATTGACTGGACCTAAATTAGATGTAAGTAGACCAAAACTGCTGTATGCAGGGGTGATTTAAATGTTTCTGAGTGCCTGACTAAATATTCAGATACATCAAAGGATGTATTAACCAGACATGTTACAAAACTGAAATTCTACCTAGATTTTATAGAGGAAAGGTTAAAGAAAGCGTTAATTTCAAAGTTGGCTAGACCTCATTTGTGATGGAGATGCAAGACTCGATAGTAAATATCTGCAGAAAGGTGGTTCTGAAATGTGAGCCACTCTATAATACAAACTAACCCTTTGTGAGTTGCTTGGTGTCACCCATCACAAATTTCTAGTCATTTATACTTTACATCCATTTTCACAAAAAACTCTTTTTCTGATTTTTTTTGCCAAAAGTAATACTGGCTATTCTTACCAATACAGCGTATTCCTTGATAAACTGAGATGTAGACTGTGACGATGGTGATAATTCTGTTAATTTATATTTTGTATAAACAACATGCTAACGAAAGAGCACACATAGGTGAATAAAGCATTTTTAAAACTGCCAGTGCTTATTAACTGGCAGATCTACCTCTGTAACTCAATCTAAGGAAACTCATTTTCATCTAGACATTCTGGATTCAGTCCCCATGAGATAGTATCTGAGCCAAATCTTTCATTCAGAGTTAAAGACTCCTGTATCTGAAATGCAGTCCTTAAATACACAATATTCCTTGGGAAAAGGTAGTTTTGTTGTTTTTTTTTTCCCCAGCATTTTAGGATGTGATCTTTTGCCACTGAAACACATACTACTTGCTGCAGTAAAAACATATTGCAATGAAGAATCCTTTCATTTGGCAAACTTAATGCCATAGATTAAGTAGTACTTCCTTGTTGTTCTGGCATTTCTAAATAACTAGTATAATTTATTGGAAATTAGAAAAAAAAATCCTGACACCTACACAGTTATTAAAAAGTAGGTATAGACTTTGATTCTCATTTTAAAACATTATAACTATATGTACACAATTATCTAAACTTTAGTGGCAGGTGTTTAATATAACAAAAGAAACCAAGTTAACTTAAAAAAGACTAGTAACAGGTTCACAAATCGCTTCTCAGTGAAGACAAATAATTATAAATTTTACGAAACATACTGTTGAATTGGCACAATTGTAATGATATCTCTGTAGGTGGCTCATATCATGCACTGTTTTATATGCTACTAGGAGCATAATGACAGCATTTGCACAATAGGCCTATGCAAGGATGAGGTAGCATAATTGCAGCATCACTGAAGCATGAATACAGACTAATTAACAAAATTGGAACTGCTGCACTCATGCTCACATTTCATCTATCTTATTTCATTTACTTTTGCATGCCGTTGTGGTCACAGAATTGCTGTGTTTGTTGTCTGAATATTGCAGATAATATTGTCCATTTACTGCCTCCATCTTCCTGTTAACTTTGAATGTATCAGTAGTACAAGTAAGATTCCATTTTATGGAGTGCTCTCCTCTAATATTTTACTTCAGGTTATGCCATGCCAGATCCACTTTCCATTTCATGTGCAGAATATTTGTATGTATGCATAAATATGTATACACATGCATATCTATATGTACACATATCTAAATATGTACATATCCTCCTATATCCCTTTTCCATGTTTTGCCATTGGCCTGGTGATACTATACAGCCTATATTTGTATGTGTATGCACATATGCATGTATATACATATACACAAAAACTCTTATATGAATCACAAACTGTCTTCTGTATGTTTATACACACACAAAGTTAAGCCAACAAGGCAATATGCAAGGCTAAGTATTGAAAAAAAATAGCCTCTAGGATATTTAATCTAGTTAAAAGTTATGACAGGCATTTGAAAAGAAAAAACAACAAATATTCTGTGTTCAGAAGAAATGGTGATGCACACAATAGGTGGCACACAATTTCTGCTCATGCTGTGGTAGAAGAAAAAAAGTTTGCTGCTGATACTGTTTCTGCAGATGAAAATTCTGGGGGGAAAAAAAAAAAAAAAACCAACCGAAAAAACAGAGAATGGCATTGCTGTTCTGCAGTAGGTGTAGTACCACATCAATCTCTAGATATATCATTTATTGTCAGCCTGGGGAAGAAGATCAAACAGGGATCTAAATGTTCAAAAGTACATTCCTAGAATTCTGTTCTTCTTTAACATACAGATTGTAAGGGGTGGCTGAGCAGGATGTGTAAGGGCTAAGGGATACACATTCTACCAAGCAACAACTACTTGATTTTTTTTCAACAAACCGTAAGCTGGCACCAAAATCATTGCCAGATTTCTCATCTGCCTGGGGGAAGGTGAATCTGCTTCATCGGCAGTTAGTAAAACTGCAGGAATTTGTTGTATGCATTTCAGGTTTCAGCAGAGAGGTCAGCTTTCAGTGTTCTGAAGGGATTCATCAGCTCTAGGTACCAGCCTAGGCTTCAGCTGCCTCAGTCTGTTGCAGTTTTCTATCTGAAACTTTCCTGAGTGAAAGAAACCACTCACTAATGTCTGCAACACCTTGGCAACAAATCGGTTCAAGAGAAAGTTGATTCTTAGGGTGCAAGTGTTAAAAAGATAAAGAAGATAAAGAAGAGTTTTGGATAAAACAAAGAAAAAGCAAACATAGCAGAAGAACAGGAAATATTTTAAAAGTACCAGATTAATGGCAACAATTTACAGCTTGTTGGGTAAGTCAAAAAATACTGACCTGGGGAGGGAAAAATGCTTCCCAAAGGTGAGAAGCAGGTGATGTTTCCCACTGAAAGTACAGGACAAAAAAATTATCTTCAAATTACGTTGTTGTGGGGTTTTTTTAAACTGTTGAATTTACACAGCTTAATTTACACTGACTGAAGGGAAATAAAATAAAACAACCACAGCTAAAAAAAAAAAATCTTATATGGAAGATCTGTTTCAGAAATCTATATAATTACTATTGTATTGTCTCAAGCAGTCAGAAGAAACAGGCAGAACCTACCGTCTTTGCATTAGTGGTGCTGATGAATCCAACCACAGCAACACTGTATGCAACTGCAAAAGGTACCTTTGAACATCACTGAATATTCAATTAAATTAATAAGGTTATTATGCATGTTTTAACTCTGCTAATATTAATTGTTAATGATCAGCATAATGTCTGGGAAAGAAAGGTAGTTATACCACATGAAATGCTCCTGGCATTGAACAGCGCAGGTAGTTGTGCAGAGACATCTCAGGTAACAACACTGGGTTAGCACACAGGCATCGCACACAGTAAGCCTTGGTTGCATCTTCTGCTTTATTGTTTGCCACAGGTTAACTATTGCTACACATCAATTTTTGCACTCTTGACTTGCGGCATCTGTGCTTTCGTGCTCTATAACCCTGCTGCTGGATTCTTCCTCCTATTGCTAGAACCAGATCACATTGCAAGTTGCAGAACAGGGGAGGGCAAGGTTGAATTAATTTGCCTGACTAATTTCAGTTGCTTTGCATAGAGTTAATTCTGGGTTTTCTGGAAGACACTGTGTAGATTCTCTCACTCTAGATTTCAATCATCATCTGGTCTGAGAACCTTAGATCAGGCAAATTCTTCTGTTTTTCCCTTCTTTTACATTTAAAAATGTATATTTTTTTTTTACATCTTTTATGTGGAATCCATTTCCTATAATAAAAATTCATACACTAAATACTATATTCTGTAATATCCTCTTACATATGAAAAATATCTTCTTTAGAACCAGTTGTTGCTGGAAATAAAGACTCTCTTCCTTTCTGTCATCAGCATTAGTCATCAATTGCTTACAGACACAGTATAAGGCTTCCTTTAACTTTTTCTGATATACTCTGTCATATATTAAAATTGTTTTGGCTATGATGAACCTTTTGAATTTCTGTTCTTCCATTCATACAATGTTTCAGTGGATGTTTTACACATGATAATCTATGTTCAGAAATCACTCAGAGCCAAGCATGATTAAGGTCCATCTTAATTAGTGATAAAATGTGTTTGATCATCAGCATAATGAAACTTTTGTAAATAATCAAACACTCACTAGAAAAGAACTGAAAGTGTTTTTCCTCAATTTTACATGAACTACAGAATTGATTCACAGGAAAAAGGTGAGTCAGCAGGAGTAACTTTATACTTGTAGCTAGGACAGTCCATACCAATACTTTTGAAAAGGTTGGTTATAAGTGCTTGAGCATAGGCTTAGGAGGTAAATATTTTCTATTTTATTAATTAATTGCATATACATGTCTTAATGGAATTCAAATTATTTTATTTGATTTTTTGTACCTCTATCATCTTAATGTTGCTGCTATGCATTAAAAATATGTTAAAATGGTAACAAAAATGTTATTAACCTGGACATATAAGGAAAAATAATTAATGATGAAAAATGGATGGCTGTTGTTTCAGCAAAAATTAATCAGATTTTTAAAAATCACTAGTTACACAATTCTAACTTTCACTGTTATGTTTTAGGACACTAAAATGTTGTTTCATCTACCAATGCCACATCTGAAGCAAAAGCTACCAGTAAGATAATATTTTCTTAGCAGAAATGCTAACTGATCTTGGACTACTTGGATTTTCAAAAACAAGTAATGGGCAAATAACTATTTCACCTTTGAAAAGTCAGGACAGTGGATGATTCAGCACTGCTCTGAAGAACTCCATGAGGACTGCATGATTCTTAACCCCCTGCTATTGGTTCCAAAACTCAGCCAGTTAGGCTGGATCGCTGGTAAAAGAATAGCCTTGGGTAGTGTGATGGGTTGGCCCCAGCCAGCAGCTAAGAACCACACAGCTGCTAAGCACAACAGAGCTGCTCACTCACTCCCCTCTCCAGTGGGACAGGAGAGAGAGAATAGGAACAGTACAAGTGAGAGAACTCGTTGGTTTAGATAAAGACTGTTTAATGAGTGAAGGAAAGAGGAGGGAAAAAAGCAAGCGATGCAAAGGATCTCACCATCTCCTGCAAGCAGACTGATGCCCAGCCAGTCTTGGAGCAATAGGTACCTCCCAGACCAGCCTCGTCCATTCCATTTTTTTATTGCTGAGCAGGATGCTGCATGGCATGGAATATCTGTTTAGTCACTTTGGTTATATTCCCTCCCAGCCTCTTGCCCATCTCCAGTCTACTCCCTGGGAGGGGGCAGAGTGAGTAACAGAGAAGACCTTGATGTTGTGCAAGCACTGTTCAGCAATAACCAGAACATCTGTGTGTAATCAATACTATTTTTGTCACAAATCCAAAAGACAGCACCATAGGGGCTGCTAGGAAGGAAATGAACTCTATCACAGCCATACTTATATGTCCTAGCATTAAAGAGAAAACAAGTTTCAATTATAGCCATTTTAATGAGAATATCTGCTGTTAAAAATACAGGATAATTTTTTTAATCATGGCTGGCTGTTTAGAAAAAAAGAGCACAAAAATTAGAACACAGCATATGTTTCTAGATAAACTAGGGAATATATTTTGAATTTTTGAAACTGTCACAAACACATTTTTCAAGACTTTTTCTAAGACTTTGTCCCCTACATCACTATTACGTTCTTGATTCTCAGTTCATATAGGTGAGAAATCCTGAGTCAGAAACCTTCAGTGATTTGCTCTTCCAAGTACAGCAGTAGCGAAAGAAAACGAACAAAGTAAAAAGTACAAAATCCCATTGAATAATGAGAATTGTGTTGCATATGTAAGGCTGACACCAGCAACTTAATTCTGTGATAAAGAACATTATCAGTCTTTGCTGCAAAAAAATGATCAGCCAAATTTCCTTAGTACTAAATATATGGAAAAGAGCATTCAATTTTCACTATCGTCTTGCTCAAAAGAGCAAGTACTCCTTCCAAAGCAATGAAGCAGAAAATTCAAATGACCCCTAATCAATACCTACATAGCATCATTCCCTCACCTAAAGAAAAGTCATTTCCTAATCAGTAGAACAAACAATCAAAACAGTATAGGTTAGGGGGAGACAGTATAGGTTAGGGGGAGACCTGCTGGGAAGTAGTTCTGAG
>RSEF01000001.1:124306285-124330547 GCA_003993805.1 Himantopus leucocephalus | reverse complement strand
AACAGGTCCATGTCCTTCTTCTGTTGAGGGCCCCAGAGCTGGACGCAGTACTCTGAGTGGGGTCTCAGGAGAGCAGAGTAGAAGGGCAGAATCACCTCCCACGACCTGCTGGCCGTGCTTCTTTTGATGCAGCCCAGGATGCAGTTGGCTTTCTGGGCTCCAAGCGCACATTGCTGGCTCATGTTGAGCTTCTCATCAACCAACACCCCCACGTCCTTCTGCTCAGGGATGCACTCAATCCATTCTCTGCCCAGCCTGTATTTGTATTTGGGATTGCCCTGCCCCACGTTCAGGACCTTGTGCTTGGTCTTGTTTAACTTCATGAGGTTTGCATAGGCCCACCCGTCCAGCCTGTCTGGGTCCCTCTGGATGGCATCCCTTCCCTCCAGCGTGTTGACCACACCACACAGCTTGGTGTCATTGATTAACTTGCCAAGGGTGTACTCAATCCCAGTGTCCACGTCACCAAAGATGTTAAACAGCACCGGTCAACAAAAGAAAGCTCTTTTCATAATATGTGAGAAAAATATATATTTTTTTCATGTTTTATATTTGAAATGGCTGTACTGATGGTGAAAAAAATTCAAATGAAAAAAAGAAAATGTCAAGTCATTTGAACAAATATAAATTAGTAATACTATATAGTTCATTAAAAAAAAGTCAAATAATTATCAAATAATGAATTTGACAAAGATTAATTCCACAGGATGGCTACCGAGGAGACACAATGGATGAAAGGAAGGAAAACCAAAGCAATTCCTTTATTATAAGAACTTAGCATCAAAGAATCTCAAAAGTAGCAAATAATATACAGTCGGTTACCCAATACTTTAAAATGATGTTGCTAAGGAGGTCATTATGTTAATCTCATGGTGTTTCCTACATAAAAATGACTGCGTTCAGCAAACCATTATGTAAACACTGATTTAGTAACCTGGTGGTTACTCTATCACTGCTTTCATATCAAACATTGTCTTACCCCATATAATTGCCAGCTGTGCCCACACATGAAAGGACTGGATTTTTACCATGCACAAAATGACTAGAATAGAATAGAAATTACGCCTGAAGTCAGCCAAAATTGTAAGACTTGTACCCAGCACTGCGTGCACACTTTCAGTAAAATACAACTCCCTTTTCCAGTCGTTATGGATATTTTGAAATATTAGCATAATAACTCTAGAGAGTTTACCCTCATTAAAAAACCCATACTGTAAGTCAGATATGAAAAGCAAGAGAACTGCCATTGTAGTTTCAAGTTGAATTTCTGATGGACTCCAGTGTAGCAAAGGTTTCACTTCAAGTATCTGGACACACAAATGGCTTGGGTTAGAAGGAAGAACATGAGAAATCTGTTTGCTAAAATAGTTGGTTTGAGAAATGAAACAATGCAATAAAGGAAATGTTCAGATCATTACAGATTTAAACACTGGACTGTAAAAAAAAAATATAATGAGATACAGTCAGAAGAACACTATATGCGATTAATAAAGTGGGACTAATCCCCAGATGACACCTGTTACAATTTGAATGTAGTTATGAGCTATGTGGAGCTTCACTGATTTGTGACACCTGAAGATGTAGCTTAATTTATGGACATTTCCAAATAGAAATTATTCCTACCAAATTGCCAACAGTATTCTGAATTTTCAGATACAGTGCTTCCACAAATGGAGAGTTTGTACCTCTATTCATTATTTCATGCATGCTGTAGAAATTTTAGATTGGAAAGGATGAGTTAACTTAAAAACAATGCCATAATAACAGCAATCTGAAGAGAACTTTTTTAAAAACAAGTCATAGGTATGTAGATGCAGAAACATGCCATCGATCAAACAGGGCTGAAAGATAACATGGCGTATGATTTAAAAATTCCCAAATACAAATGATGTGTTTCCTACATGAAAAATCTTTTAAAATTCAAATTAATGAGGGGGCAAATACATAGCCACTACTACATTCAGAGAATTACAGCTGAAAAGGTTTTTGACATCCATATCTTCATTTTCTTTAGAAAAAAATAAAAAATAAAAGGTTAATTCAGTATCACTCTGGATGAATGACTGACCTGCTTTTGCTTTTCCAGTAGGCCCTACAGCTCTGAAAGTTTTCCTGTCTCCTGTATAGCTGTTCCAAGAATTTGACCTGTGAGATCACGGGATCCAAGAAACCTGAAATAGTGTCACTTTCCATGTTCCACTTCATGACTGTCTATCTGGTTCTCTTATACTCGTTATTTTGAAGCCAAGTATGGTACACAGTTTTCATAAGCATTGTACCTTAAAGATGACCAAGAAAGCAGCTTTTGTGGGAGACCAAGAACATTTAATAAAAATGTCCTTGCTTTTTTGCCTGTAGCAGATGTACTGAAAATCAGATAAGATAGAACATATAGCAGAAATTAAAGACCCCCCAAAAAGTTGTAAGTTGTGAAAGTAAAGAAACAAAGAGAAGAAAGAGGGAGGCAAAAGTAAAGCTTACGTGTTGAAACAGCACTGAAAAATCTGAGTATTGCTATCCAAGTTTCAGTTTCCACTAACTGGTTTTGCATACTTACCAATGTAAGACACATACAACAAGACTTAGGTAGTTTGTACAGTCATTTAAAAAATATAAAGAGAAAGCTATTTATACTAAATGATGTTTCGGCATACCATTTCCCTGATGGCAATGCCTACTTATGCTACTGAACTGATTGTTCACTGTTATCCTTTCTCATCCGTATCGGGTTCCCACCATTTTGCTGGTTCTTTCATATTGTTGTAGAAGATCATCAACAGTACCGTGCAACATGACTGCTAATGAGGCCTGCTTCACATAAAATAAAATGAAGTTATTTGTAGTCCAGATCAGTTCCGCTATTGAACTTCTGGTGCATCACCATAAAACAAACAAGCTGAAAAAAACCAACTGGGCTGAGAAAAAGAGAGACGGCAGGGTAGGGGTGGCGACGAATGACTGACAAAGATGAAGAGACAGGTGTGAATTGCCTTAATCCAGAATCACTTCAAAGGAAATGATTCTGCTCTCTTAGACTGCAAGAAATGGTAAATGACACAAAACCTCTGAAGCGTAAGAAAACAAAAAGCCAGGACCGGGGAGATCAGAGACGGAGTGCATTTATAAACACAAATAGTAAGTTATGTGAAGAGGTAAAAAGATCATATGAGTAAACAGCACTGTTCTCTTACAGTTCTCCCACTGTGTGTGACTCGGGGAGTGCAGCAAAGTCCGCAGAGACTCTGCAGAAAGAGTGTGGGATGAGAAAACAGCTTATACAACTCAGAGGAGCGGAAGCAAATTAATAAATCTGTGGAACAAACAAAGAAATACCCAGTCAAAGATCATAACCATAAAGCACGGAGTAAGCTAAGGAATATAGTGTTAGTGACTAGAATCAGATTCAACACAATGTGTAAGGGCAATAAGGCAAGGAAAATACAATTCCAGGAAGTGAGAAGAGAAATGCTGAGCAACTTGCTGGATATTTTTTCCCTGACACTAAACAAGGGCACTAATGAGGCCATATTTGAAATGTCGCATTGATTTTCTGTCTGATTCATTATCCTACAGACAAATATGACTTCATGCAAAAGCTACAGCTTTGGCAGACAGCTGGCTACATACATATCAGTAAAGTAAACAAACCCAGGAAATGGGCTGTAGCTCTAGCATGTGATTATCCACACTTTAACCCTTTGCTTGCTTTCTGGCACTGTAATGTCCAGGTGTCCAGCTGACTAATCAAGGCCCAGTTTGACATAGCACGGCTGTGTGACTTTGCCTCTCTTTCACTAAGAAAATTGGTACAGACCCCTGAGAAAGTCTGTAAATTAAAACAACACAGATCAGAAAAGCAAAAATGCAGAAGTGAAATAGTTTAGGTAGTGATCCTCATTGCCTCTTCTGAGGATGTGTTTCAGCTTCCACCCATGCCAACTTACTCTCAGTCTATATACATCCCTGATTTCCTGGGCAGCCTTCTAGTTATGTACAAGTTCCTTTCTGAGATCCCAAATTCCTGTGAGCCCTTTACAAACCCTGTAAACATCTCCACAGGGGGTATGGAGTTAACCTTCATGCAGCAAAAGTGAAGTACTGTTTGAGCATCTGGCAACCAGGTTATGAATACATCTGCTGGCATAAATTTCTGAACTATTAGTCCCTTAGCCAACAATAAATAATTGCAAAACATAGAGATAGACTTTTCGATTCAGAAATCTTTTTGGATGGATAAATTTTAAAGAATATACCAATATGCCATGGTCCTTGTAAGGGTATTCTATGCTTGTACCAGGTATAAGAAGCTTGACAGAAAATAACTAGAAGAAACTTTGCAACTGTATTAAGCAAAAAGCCACAAAAATATATTGGTTTTAAGATTCAGACCACATAAAGGATGAACACATAACAGGTTAAGGAGGAACTTAGTAAAATATCAGTTCTTTCCTTGGCCTATACACATGAATAATATTTCTTTACATCATTTTTCTGATGAGAAAACTGTGTTTTCAAAATGTGAGGGTCTGTGTCCTAGCAATGTAATATATATCTTAAGTGGGTGACATAGGCTAGTCATACACATAGCAAAACTGAAATGCATAAAATATTTGTCCATGGACCATTCAACATTGGACAGGTGTTTTTAAATACCTTGTTAAGCTGAGGATAAGACTAACAAGGGAAAAAAAAACACCAACCCTGAAATTGCACTCTGGAAAGTCTGCTTAGGAATTTCTTGAGCACAAAATAAAGACCTATGAGATATGCCCCTGTGGAAACTGCTTTCATGAAGGCAATTACACATTCCAGGTAAATTCTAATTAAATTCCACTTAGACATGCACGAACTAATGCTCTGTACTGGGTAAATATCATCCAAGGATGACTAATAAGAAAATATATTCTGGACTGATTGGTTTTCTATGTCTTTCTCTGTCCATATTTGGATGTCCATATTTGAATGGTCCATAGCCAAATGACATATAACTGTTGTTAGTGGGAGACAAATTGAGTCTCTTTAATAAGAATATTAGTGATTTCTAGAAAAGAAAAGAAAAGCTAATGCAAAAAACCATTTTCCTGTATTTCATAGAATCATAGAATGGTTAGAGTTGGAAGGGACATTAAAGATCATCTAGTTCCAACCCCCCTGCCATTCCACTAGACCAGGTTGCTCAAAGCTTCATCCAACCTGGCCTTGAACACTTCCAGGGTTGGGGCATCCACCACTTCTCTGGGCAACCTGTTCCAGTGTCTCACCACCCTCACAGTGAAGAATTTCTTACTAATTTAAAACATCTTAAAACAATTTGAGGAGATTTCCTTTTTTTTACTACACTACAGCTTCTCCAGTAATTTTATATCAGTCTTGTTAATCCTAGAGAAGCTGACAAACCATGAAATTCAGCGTTATTACCATGGTAAAGCCATGAAATCCTTCATCTGCTACCATGATCTATACAAGCCAGTGTATGGAAGAATTAATTAATATTAGAGGAGTATGGAGATGTTTGAATCCATATCTGGCATATAACCACACTTTTTGTGGGTATAACTCACAAATCACCTATAAAATAAGTTTGATAATCAGTTTCAATGCAAATTACACTACCTGTGGATGCACTAATCCAAAGAGGACTTCAGCTTCCAATTTCCAGCTCTCTGTTTTCAGTTAGCTCCCCTGCTTCAACCTTCACAGCATCAGAAGCACTGGGATGTTGTAGGCTATACGATGGGTCGCTCCCAACAGCTCTGCTTTTAAACAGGGTCACTTCATACAAGTAAAGAAGTGTAGAAGAGTATAATGTAGCACAAACTCACAACCTTTATTTCCTTTAAATTACCTTACCACACTTAAATTTGGTGGAAAAGGGAGAGAATCTACTCAAGGAAAAGAGAAAAAGATGCAATTTAAAAAAGATGTGACTCTGGGGGAAATGCATATCAAAACACACCTCTTAAATAAAATGTTTCAGCTGCTTTTCATCAGGTATGAAGGACCTGGTCTCAACTTACGTAGTTCTTTCTTCTTCACATGAAAAATCCTACATATTTGTTAGATCTTATACCAGATTTTCTTTGAGAGTCTAACAAATCCTGAAAGCTTCATGACCTTTATGCAGAAGTTTGATTTTCACCTGTGACATTCATGAGCAAATGCAGGGCCTTGCTCTAAGAGAGATATAAATAAAGCTGCCCCATAGCGCTTATTAGCTTTCTTCAGTTGATGAGAACAATGAATAAACCAACTGTGTACTATTTATTTTAAAATAATAGATATCATAGATTCATTTTCAAGAGGAATACAGTGGTTCTTTGTCAGTTAATGGTGGTTTAGACTTTAATTCATTAATGCCTGTAAGGGGATTTATATCTCCACTTGGAATGTGCTGCAGAGGTATAAAGTATTATTACTAACCATATTACAACAGTTACAAGTCACATACACATATTTAAGATCACAAGCTAAACCAGCTGCATCTAATGTTTATCTGGTAGAAATAAAAACACCACCTGGCTCTTCCTTACTGTTAAAAGCATTGCAGGAATAGACATATCATCGGATATGTGACAGATTCATTTTTACAGCTTTTGAATTTAATGCTTGGTGTCTTTTATTCCATTAAGCAGTGGCTTAAAGGCATACGATTAACATAAAGAAACCTCTGAAATAATTCTATTTTAGGAAAGATAGCACAGTGCCAGCCCAGAACAATACAGAGGTTTCATCACAGTTATTTGCTGGTCTAAACTGCAATAACACAATTGCCATTTAACGGTGAAGTCCTGCTCTAATGCAAGACTAGGTAATCCTCAGGGCTGCTTGTGACTCTCTGCCAGCCTACAACCATCTTCCTCCCTCCCTTGCAAACTACCAGCTGCCTCTCTGATTTACCTAATTCTGTTCATGACCCCAGAAGAGGTCATTAGCCCCAAACTGACTCTCACCCTTTGGTCTCCCCAGCTCCCCTAAGACCATTAAATTGGTTCATGGTAGAAACAAGGAATCCACTCTCTGTGGTGTGTATAATTCCCTGCTTGCCAGGGAAATAAACAGGAGGTGTGTACTCTTCAGTGTGATTAGCCGGCAACAAGAAAAAGCCCAAAACTAATAGGTTTTCCTAAAAACAAAGAAAGAAAACGGAGCAGCAAACTGTCCCATCTAGTCATTAAATTAGAGAAGGAGGGGCAGGGGGCAGGGAAAGAATCCTAACTAATGCTCTGCCTTTGATTTAATTCAAATTTTGAACTAAGGTTTAGACATATTCCTGACTTTCTCATATCAGAGTATATGGGTGAAACTAACGTCATGTTCCTGAAATTAAGATACTATGCAAACATACCTCTTTATTTGACTCTTGTTAAAAAACATCCACATGACAATTCGTAACTATAAACTGGGATCTCGGTATCAACTTGCTGGTATCAAATCTAGATCTCTTTCAGCCAGGGGTGCTGGTAGGGTTGAGAACAATAGCTTTAACAGGAAAAACTAAATATTTTTTTACAATTAATATCTCAGAAATATGGACAGATACTTAGATTAACTTTTTTTTCATTGAATTTAAGAATAATAACACAAATTCTAAACCAAGCACATCTTTGCAGCTCCAAGTGATTAAAATTAGTCATGAAATGCCAGAATGACTAATTTATCAGTACAACTACTCCAGTCATACTATAACAGCTAATGTTTTTTTTAATATGCTATCACTCTTATAAAAATGCAAGCCACTCATTAACTGTCTGTAACAATTTTATGGATTTATTGCTTAATTAGGTTTGTACCTTTATTTGACAGGGGTTATTGAATATAGCATACACACTTCACAAGTCAGTGTAAAAGTCTAAGTCAGTTTTTATGGGAGCCTATATTAAAGTGCAATTCAGTGATAAAATAAAATGTCTTAACTCACTTCAGGGAGTTTTAATATGGCCTATTATAACAAGTAGCTATTTAAATACTTTCATCATTTTCCCAGAGTTTTTTTATGATTAAAAAAATACATGTTTTTAAGCACTAAATGATGATTTTTCTCCCTCAGAACCCCATCTGCTCCTCCTCTGTAATGCTGTGGTTAAGTAACAACACTGAATTTATCGTACCTTCCACAGGGAAAAACAATGGGTACCATGAATGTAACAATCCCGTTTCTCTTCTGGGCCAAGCACAAAGGGAATGCTCTTTATCAGCTGACTTCTAACCCAACCTCTGATGTCAGAGGTTAACCATAATGGAGCAAAAAAAATATATATTTTTGAAAATTCATCAGAAGAGCAGAGAGAATCATCTAGACCAGTATCGGGAGTAAAACAAAATTATCCCTAATTAGTTGTACTGACTTTTTCTTGTGTGGGATTTAACTATGTCTTGATAATTGAATGTGCAGCAGAATCAACAGTTAGACAATAAGCCCAATTCTACCTTTCACACTCCACATGTATTGCTACACTGAAGTAAACAGGGTGTGGATTTAACCTCCGATGACAGCACTCCTCTCCCACCTGTGCAAATTCCTGCTCAGCACATGGTAAGACCATGTTATTCAACCTCTCCAAAGACCCTACAGCTAGTTTAGTGTCAGCCCAGTATATTGCCATGGGGGAATCTCTGGCATTTCTCCCTCAGCAGACATGCCTGCAATGTGAGCGCAGAAACAGAGGTCTCATACGAATTTCCAAGTCTCATGGAATTACTCCAGCCAATGTGATATTTCTGGCTGCTGTAATAGTGTAGTTCTCACATGAATTTTATTGACCCTGGTATATAGAAGGAGAAATAAAGATAATAAAGTTACAGAGGGTATGAAAACTATGAAGCAGAAATACAAGGATTAATGACAAACTGTGGCGAGTCTTCAAAGCGCTCTGAGGTCTCTGGTGCTTAGAACGACATCCAATCCTGCTGAGGGCACAATAAAATGCTTATGCCTCACCGCAACTTTGTTTGGAAAGCTTAAAACAGCTTCTTATGCTTCCTTTACCATAGGCATGAATTTCCAACTTTGATGCATATTCTAAAAAGACGTTTGTTATTTTTAAAGCTGGGTGAGAAAAAAAGAACAAAAGAAACTAATTTAAATGATTTTACACTTTAAAAAAAAAACACTGAAGGTGCTTTGAAATCTCCAGCTTAACAGAAAAGATTTATATGAAGACAATAGAAGTAGTGAGCAGTTCAGTGCAAAACAAATGGAAGTAGTTTTCAATACAGATCTAATATTTGGAAATAGGAATAGCTGAAAAGAGGGAAGAATGGTCATAACTACACCTGAACAAATATTTATGTGAATAAATTTATGGACATACAAAAAAGCTAACCAGAATGAAAACTCATAAAATTTCAAACATTGTTACTTAAGTTTCTTCTGATAGAGAGAGGTCCTTGGGAAGCAGAAACATTTAGAAAATTACTATTGGTGTGCAAACATTGGGGCTTGCAAAGCACTAAGGAAACAAGAATGAAAAAAGTCATACATTTCACCTCAGAAACTGTAAGCAATTGAAAAGATTGAATGAGAAAACTTGCAGGAAACAAGGATTTCAGAAGAACCTACAACAGGCTAATGGTAGGCAATCTTGCCTAAAACAGGGCAAAATTATTTCCATTCTTGTCTTACTGGACTGGATGTTATAAAGTGGTGTTTGACTGAAATTGTGACACTAGGCTAGACTGTCTCTCGCCTTGGAAACCAGGTTTGAGAGCAATATTTTGATTAATGTGCTGGCAAATGTTTTCCAAAAGTAAGCCAGAGAAACGTAATGACAGCCTGTTAGGACCTAGGCTGTATTTCTGTCTCCATAAGGAGAGGATCCTGGAATTATGAATGGAAAGACCCGTCTGTTTCACCCCCTTGTAAGCTCCCCTCCTGCAAGCTCCTAGTTCTCTTCCCTCCGTGCCTGCCATACTCTGTTTTCTACATCCACCCCAGGCACAGACAAGAAAGCATAAAGAAAGGAGACGTGTTGGCCAATGCATGGGTAGCAGTGTCCCTGTGTGCACATGGGTTTGAGGGACAGAGGTTATAGCCTATCATCTCTCCCTCGACCTGTGATCTGCTGTAACATAGGCTATTTGTGTTTAGTGAGATTATTCCAGTGTGTGAATTTATTTACTGCTATCAACATTGTTAGTCACGAAAGTATGAAGGTGTTGCAGAAAAAAACAGGCCATGTTAGCATAGTGACTGCACAAAACAGGATGACCCTAGTGCTGCTGCTGCTAAAGGGGACTAACACTATCTTAGGTTTCTTCAATACTTTTTTTCCACCTTCACAATCAGGTATTCAGTATCCTTTATCATTTTGTGTGGAGCCCTTTGGAGACACAATAGATTTCAGAGCCTCAACCTGCATCATGTCAGTTACAGTCACATTTCTGAAAATAAATTTCCAAAGGATTTTTTTTTTTCTTTCTTAATAATCTCAGTTTCATTAACAAACTTGCAATTGGCACTGATGCTTGATAATTGTAAAGACATTTACACAGAGGTGATTAAGTTTTGGCCTGTATAAGGGCATTAGAAAGAAACCATACCTGGCGCTTACCTCTGTCAGAAGTGTTCATCAACAGAGCATGGACTTTTAAGTCTATATCCACAGGACACGATCACATCAAGACTAACATCCTAATAAAATAAGATTTTAAATTTTTAAAGGTCATGAAAAACAAACATCTTTAAAGAGAGGACAGTAGCAATTTGAAATAGATGGAGCCTGCTTAGTACCCATTCAAACGCAGAAGCACTGCACAGCTTTCAAACCACATCTTAGTTGCTTATGCAGATATTCCTCATGTAATTTGCAGCACAGAGGGAAAAAAATGTATATACGAAAACAATTAGCGAAGTTAGCATGGGTTTTCTAATGATGGAATGTCCACGAGCAAATAGTTATTCCTTAGAATTTGTTTGTTGGGACATACATAAAATATTTTTTATTTTTAATTTGCAGATTTGCAGATTTTTGACAGTTTTATGTGGCATCTGCCCATTACAATTGCTCAAGTAGATACATAAAGTTGTGTAATACGACTTTGAATTCTTGACTGAACAAGTACAATTATAGAGCTGATGAATCCTTTGAATGGAGAAAATGGATAAATTGCATTAGAAAATTTAAAAACAATGTATATCTCTTTCCCATTGTGGTCCTTTCTTGAGGCAGGTTTCCTTGAAAAATTAGACTATTGCAAAATTTATTGACTACATTAGAAGTTTTAATTTAATTTTGTCTCATCACATTCATATAAAGTAATTCTTCATGTCTGGTCTTAACTGCAACAATGAAGCTAGATGCTTGTGTGATTTATTTGGTTGTCTAAACCCTGGCATAGAGAACAAAGGCATTGGAGCCCTTATGCCCCACATATTTTATATAGTTTCAGTATGCATGAGTTTAAAATATCAGTTGCACATGAAAGTTTAAAATTTACACTCTATGATCATATCTTTATTAAAAATTTATTGGAGAACAGATATAAATTTGAAGCAAATACACCTAAAGTACATGGATCATTTTTGTGAATACTCCCAGACAAGTTTTTTGTTAGGAGCTCAACACTGATTTATTCTTTCAGGGATACCCTTTCTGACCTGCCAGGCCCCAGCATTCTGCTTTCAAAACTCCCTCAGGATCTATCCTACACACTTGACCCAGCTTATTTGGGAAGCCATAATATTTTATGCTCAGCTCCTAGATCTCTTTAAGCCAGAAGGGACCTCTCTGGCTGTTTCATCTGTCTGCCCACATAACACAAGCACAGAAGCCTCCACCCCTAATTTCTGCCTTTAAGCCCATCACTTTCATCTGAATGGTAGCTTCTCTTTTATAGAAGACACATAATCCTGAAAGCCAAAATAGACTGTAAAAGTGGGCATTTGTCAATGATGGTTAAAGCTCCTGGCTCCCTTAAGCCTCGAGCAAATTATTTAATCAGAGGATCCCAGCGCTGCAGCTGTTCTCTAGGAACAACCTTATTTTCTGTCACTTACTACATTATCCAGAATTTGCTGTTACTTCTCTCACACTGCTTGAATACTTTCCACTGGACACATTTTAATTCACCTCGTGGCAAGCAATAAATACCTTTGTACCACCTCTCATGGTGGGTTCTGCATAGCGTGGCAGGAAATAATGTACAAGAAGAACCTTCTTTCCGCAACGCCCAGCACTTTCTCATAGGGCAAAAAGCTCCTCCTGATCTTCAAATACTCCCTTCGGTGCCAGGGTGGGAAGGGGTGGATAACTAGCAGGGGTGCCTGGTGTATTCATGTGGTATATCTCCACACAGTATGCTTATAGGGCTACTTTTTGTTTGTCTAGCTGGCAGGAGCCTTTGTTTTGCCTTATGAAGCATCTCAGAATGAGTGGAAAGAGCAATGCCACCAGGCAAAGGGTGGCAGTATGGCAAGTGTAGCTGGTTTGTCTATACTGTCAGTAGCTACTGCAAGAGACAAGAGAGGTTTTACTTTGCCATGTATGGAATGCTCTGGCTATTATCCTGGATTACTTATAAAAATGTTGAGTCCTCACGACCTTCAAAAGGATAATGGCTGTCCTAAATCCTCACCTCCCTTTTTTTCCTCTCGTGAGGTTATTTACATGATTATGGCATTTAGCATTTGACCCAGTTGTAGACTAAAAGTACATATCTTTGTATAACAGGAACAGAGAGAAAACAGAGCGGTCTAAAGAATGATATTACACTAGCAAAAATGAAAGCACATGCAAGCCTGGTAATNTAGTTGTAGACTAAAGGTACATATCTTTGTATAACAGGAACAGAGAGAAAACAGAGAGGTCTAAAGAAGGATATTACACTAGCAAAAATGAAAGCACATGCAAGCCTGGTAATATGAATTTTACTTACCCCACAGTATGGGTTTCTCTCACAGCTTTTCTACAATATAATTCAGCCACACCTGTGACTCCACACACCTTCCCTAAAGAACTGAAAGGTATCGAAGACAATATTCTGTGACATTTCACTTTCTTCAGTTTGCATTTCTCATTCACTTAATGCACAAATTATCCTTCTAGAAAGGACAATTTTTGTCTTTAACCTGTATTATAAATGTCACCTACTATATCATCTACTAATGTCATCCGTAACTCATAAAACCGTACAAGATTCAACCAGGAAGTAAGACCTACCTGTACCAAGTTGCTTAAAAGTATATAAAAAGAAGGGGTTATAAATCTAAAGACAGCGTGGATAAGATTGGCTATGAAATAGAGGACCATCAGGTAAAACAGTGAAGTGTACTTGTAACATCTTCACAAGTAGATGTGTTGTCAGCCATCATTAATTAATGGCTGGATTTCAAAATACTTCTAGGTTTTTTGATTAAATGAGCTATATCTTTAAAGAACATGTTCATTATTAAGTGTTGAAAAATTTGTAGGCAACAAAATATAGTGCCATCTACAAAACAAGCAATTTTATCACTTATTAAAGGAAAGGTAGGTAAACCTAGAAGAGTAGAACAGATGTCCATTCTATTCTATGCCTTAGAAAGATTATTTCATGAATGATAGAACTGGGAAAACCATATCTTAGTGTTTACACTGCTTGTTCTAAGTACAGCATTGATGTTATCATTCCTTGCTTCCAGTTGTTGACATGTTTACACAGGTCATTGTGATGTTCTGGAAAATCTCTCAAAAGCAAACTGAAGAGCTCAAACAAACACACATCAGAGTCAAGGAAATTATGAGAACATTTTGTGGTTGTGTTTTGGGGGCTTGGGGGTTATTTTTCTGCAGGAGAAATTGTCTGCTTTTTGTCAGATATGTAATGAGCAGATTCACAGTAAGAATAAGATAAAAATCTTTCTAATCTAACAACTAAAGAATACCCTTGATAATAACTGAACAACTGTTAATGAATTCATTAACATAGAACAAAGGAAAATAATAGCCTCATTTAGCAATTTCACACATTATTTCTGTTCATTTTCAGCAACCTTTTAAAATGTATAAAAATGAAAAGAAGCAAATCTTGAATTTTAAGCAATATATGAATAAACAGCATGACATTAAAAAGTGTTAAAATACAACCTTATTCAAAGATGAATCCAGCTAGTCTCTTGGTGAATAAATCAATAGTGATGGAAGAAGAGTCCCAAAGAGCCCACACTTGGCATTTGGAATAGATTTTTTAAAATCCAATTTTGTATTTGAAATGTTTTGTTTAGGTCATGACACAGTATCTAAGAGTTTTTTAATAATGTAAGACTGAGGCCAACAGAATCTGATGATGGTGGAGTGGTATTTCTCTGAAGGGAATTGGGCAGTCTAGGCCAAATAATGCTGCATTGGGTGGATACCGCTTACTCGTACAGGTTTGTCTAAGTAGAGGACTACAGAATCCCATTTCACTTAATTGACATAGCAATGAGGTGTGAGTGGACAATTCTGCCCATTGTGTTACACAGCAAACTGTATTTTGTGTCCACTTACTTTGTTTATCTTTCTCAAATTCTATCACACGTCTACTTCATTATTGTTGCTTATAATGTAGGAATTATGAGAGGTAGGACCCAGTTATCTCAACTAACTAATGAAAGTGCTTTTGATTTGAAGTATCTTGAGATATCTTGAGTTTTGTTGATGTTATCATGGAAGTTCCAGTTTGTTCCTGTGATCTTATTAGCAGCATCCATTCAGTAGACACAATTATTTGGGATCTTTTCCCGGCCTTCAAGTAGGAAGCATCAATGTCAGGGCTTTCCTAAATGCAGCAGCCAGCCATTATGATCAATAAGGAACGGAGCAAAATCAACTGCTTGTGAATGGCATATCTGAGCAATCTATGCCAAGGTTTAGAAGCTAAATAGAAGACAAAGTAGCGTGATCCTGCCAAAGAATACCAGAAAATGTCTATACTCCTTTTACTGTAATTCATGGGCTATAAAAGGTCAACAGCCTGTTTGCACATGGGAAGCAGTTTTGTTTTGGGTTTATCTGTTAAATATTGCAGGCTTTTAAGGTGCCTTTTTCGTATCAGTAAGCTTCTATTTTCCTTCTCCAATAAAGGTTAAGGACAAAATATCTGAAAGTTCATATTTAATTATCATTTAAACTCTAGGGAAAAACATGCTTCTCCTTTTAAACATGTTCTAATTAGGGATGACATTTTCCGTAGAATTTACAAATGTATATAAATTTATATAAATATACACATATGAACTCCACACACAGGTGCTGTGCAAATCAAGTAATGTTGTCATATAGTTATAAGTATACACAGATGTACATGACAATATCATTTGCTTTGCCCACCGAAGAGTATTAAAAACATAAAGGCATAAAGAGTTAAAGGGCGTGCCTAGTCATCTGGCAGCCAACGTGCATCCACCATTCCAGTAATTCAAAGAGGAAAAAAACCTCCACAAACTCCTTCCCTCTGGAAGTAGCAGTAAAATTGGCCTGCCCTGAATACAGAAACTTGGCAACACAGGGCAGCTGTAGAGGATGGATTCACTCTTCTGGAGGGCTACAAAGGTCAGAGAGATAGTAATTTCATCTGAATCAGACAGTAGCTAGGAAATGTGATCTTAGACTTTCTTCAAGAGAAGCAAGCTGTAATTTTTAAAAACCACTCTCCTCCACTGAGATGTGTGCTTGTGCATAACAAGCAAGGCATAGAATTAAGTGATAAACGTATATTTTTTTCTAATAAGGGAGCTGTGTCTCTTTTATGAATCCCTGCTTTTTCCTATGGTCTGTGTCATGAAGAAAGCTTACCATGGAAAAGTATGCCTTTTGTAACCTTACATAATCTCAAAATATGTTTTAGAAAAAATTGCTCTAACAGGCAAGTTTCTATTATCACGATGAGAAACTCAAACTTTTAATGTGTTTGACCTAGAGATAAGGAATGTGAAACATGGGGATAAGAAAAACTTACCATGGAATACTGATCCCAGAGAAATGCACAGTGCTTTTACTCCCGACAGCACAATTGGAAAGCCAGACTGCTTCTGCTGGCTTTGGAAAACCTCACCCAAAATGCAGATTCCTGTAACACCAGCAGTCAGATAAGTGAGAATAAAGATACTGATTCTCTTGTACCTCTGAATGACTTCAATACAATTTTGTATCAAAGTGCTCCTAGTGAAACAGGCAGATTAATTATATGTGTATGTACACACTGAGTTTATTGGCTGGAGAAAAAGAATGAATAAATTATTTGAAACACATCTTTTGCTTTGTATCTGTGTGAAATACCAACCTTCACAGAACTAAAATTTTGGATGTAAACTGCCAGAATTCTTTGCATAAATTATTCATAGTCGATAATTTCACTGGCTCTGTTACCAAGAACAAATGACACACTTTAAATACCCTGCAGCATTACATGAGCCAAAAGAGTGACACTTCCAGCAACAAAATCACTGACGGTCTCCTAAAGGCTGTTTGGCTAGCCCCTTGATGCTGTTCCCACCAGTACACCCTCTACCCTCTGAGGGGCGATGCCAGCTTTGACTGGACAGGTGACCTGTTTGGCGACAAATCGTTGCACCTCAGCCCCATTTGCAGATTTTTCTAAACTCTGTTTTAAGCAGCCTTGTCCAGAAGGCCAGTGCTCTCATCCAACATGTGCGATGAAGCAAACAATAAAAGGATGGTATGACTGGACCAAACGATGAGTAGAGGGCAGTTTGTAGTAATGGACAGTATTTGTGGCAGACGCTGGAAGCTTGTCTCTGTCCCCCAGTACTAAGTCAGAAGATATGTTTGGAGGAATAAAATTCAATTCTCAACGCAAAATTCCTAGAAACGGTGAAAAGGTCAGTCTTCTCCTCCACTAGCTGCTGTTTTCTGTGCTTCCTACAGTCCTTAAGGTTTCAGTTCAGAAGTATCAAACATTTTCCTTGTCGTTTTGCACTTCCAAAAGTTCGGATTGCTACATTCCCACAAGAAATGCTTGTGACTAGATCTCAGCCCTTGCTATTATCAGGAAGGACAGAAGTCTTTCAGCTGAGTAAAGGACTGCTAGTTTGTAGCCACATCTTAGCAGAGGCCAAAACTCCAGTTTTGGCCAGTAAAATGCTTTTTTGTTACTGTTTTCTAATAGAACGTATACCTCAGGTCTGGAGCAGAAGCCTGTCCTAGTCTCTCCAAGATGATTAATTTTGGTGAAATAAAATCCTGAAGTCAGGAGTAAAACTCACACTTATTCTAATGGGACTAGGATTTCACTGTTAATGAGTGCTGAAAGTATCGTAAGTAAATACACTTTTCTAAGGTTTCCCATCAGCACAGGAGGGTTAAGCAGCTCAGATAAGTGTTCAAATGGGACTGGCTGCCTAGCTGGATGAAATCTAACTGTTAATTCTCTGCAGGGAAAAAAGTATAATAGGGTAAGTTCATACATTTGTCTCTAGAGTGAATTAGGTACAATATTACAATGAGGTGATATATAGCAATTGAAATTCCACTCCTATGGGGTGCAAGGATAACAAAGATTCATGCAGCAGCGTGGTATTAAGTATTAATCAAGGTTAATAAAACTGATTCCACTGTACAGTTATAAATGATAAAGAAATTTAAGTGGAACATATTTTCTCCTCATTAGAGCTCACATTAATCTTCGCATTTTTTTGAAAAAAAACAAAACCCTACCAACCAACCAAACAACAAAACCAAAACCAAAAACCATGTGTGGTTATCAATAAACTAACTATATAAAAATAAACCAGAAGTAACTGTTCAGTGAACTTTCAAAGAATGCTTTGCACAGTATTCATGTTTGGCAGATCTCCAGACATCTACAGCCATCAACTAACACTGAGAAACTGCCAACATCAAGCTTAAAGAATCAAACAGCCCAAACGCACCAAACTCTGTTCTTTGAAAGTTTATTAAACTTTAAATAAGTTCACTGGAAATTAGAAATTGCATTTGCTTTGATCCTTTCTGTGTCATGCTGCCAGACAAATGTAAAACTCCACCTTTGAAAGGCAGGTTTACTAAACAGCGCTGCTACACAAAGTTAATTGCACAAATTTCACTCTACCATGTGTCCATGCAGCAATCGTGACTGTGTTTGATCCTGAAGAACCTGCCCATTCCTAAATGCAGCTGCATGTCATGGAGGCTGAACATGCCCCGTATCTCACAGCGTCAGTCCTTCTCTTTCTATCTCTCTCTTTTTCACTTATTTGACTTTCTCTAGAGCTATGTAAGCTGCCTCAGTGAAGTGGATAATCTCAAACAAGAGTTAACATCCTCTGTTGCACGTGTTTGTGTATATTTATGATGTGGTGTCCTATGTTCCTCCTGCCTCAAGAAAAAAAGCCCAAATCTGAAAGCCTAACTGGAACATAAATCTAACGTACTGAAATGAAAGCCTGTCAAGTGAGGACTCATCAAGAAAAGCTGATCCCACTGAAGTCATTAAGAGTGGCCTGCACTGCAACAAGAAAATCATAAGGGGCATTTTAGGTTTGCACAGGAAACATTGCTTTCTGTTGACTTAAGGCTGGGTTTACCTTAAGGCAGGGCTATCTGTAGGTAAACTGTATTCAGTCTGATAAGGCTCCAGCAGTAAAATGGCTCTTGCATTGCTGAAGAACGTCCCGTGTTTCTGTTTTTTTCCCTGTGAACTGTCAGACTGCAGTTGCAGGGCACTGTTGCTGCATTTCATGGATGAAGAGAGAGCATACAGAACTAAACCTGGCAGCGCTAGAGGTGGCATCTTGCTTCCTATGGATCAGACTTTAGTAAAATTACTAGATCTCCATCAAATCATTCTGTGCCCTCAGTTAAAGTTAATTGCAAACCCTTGTCCAAGAATGGAGATTATACCCCAGTGCTATCATAATGGACTTGTACCAGCATCTAAAATTAATGATAATATATCATGTTCAGTGCCAGAAAATTTTAATATTACCATGGTAACAGTTAGGCCTTCTCAGAACCACTAATTGCTACATCTACTTGGTTTATTATCTATTCGCTCGATTTTTTTTTCTTTTTCAGCACCCTGTATATAGATCCTGAGATCTGATTGAAGTGCAAAAAGTTCATTTCTGTATGTGCAGTCATTGAGACGCCCCTCCTTTTATTCCAGATGAAATCTTATCTCTGTATGAGTCAGTGCCAAAATTAATGTTAAGTTCATTGTGACTTTGAATTTCAGTGCTGGGCTAATTATGCACAGAATGCTGCCCTTTCTGAAGTATGGCATAAACTACAGAGCTAAAAGTGATGACTGACAAGACTTTGGATGGGGGGAAAAGCAAAATGTAAAATATCAGAAAGCAAAAACAGTGCTTTGGAAGTTCGTTTGTTTTGTCAATATAGCCTAGAATTTATTTCAACACTTGTACCTTAATATTGGTTTGTTATGCTAAAAAAATGAAAACTTTTGGCTGCTTCCCAAATGAAGGGGGAATGTTCCAACCATCATTTTCAGCCAATTTGGTCTGGGTCTCTTGGAAGTACAGAGGTTATCCAGGATGGTAAAATCTGTTTGCACTGAAGTAATATTTGTGTTAATGAGAGACTGGAGAAAATAACTTTAAAAATGTGCACAGTTTGGTACTGTGAATCTCAGTAATGGCAAAGTAACACTGAAAAACTTTCCTTAAGAAAAACTAGGTTAGATCTCATTAGCAAAGTAAAGACTGTGTTAAGGAGCATCTCCGTAGTGTAAGCACTATATAGTTTGTATTACTAGATGCGAGAACAGCTTCAGCGAAAAAAAAAATACTCTCTAAGATGCTGCTTCTCTAAGCAGTTCAGATGTATGAGTGTATTAGAAATTTAAGACCTATTGGCTTCAAGCCATCTCTTATTTTCAATAAATTGGATAGAAACAGAAGGCAGTTTCACCTTTCACTAACCTTCTACAACGTACCTTGCCCTCTCTTGCAACTTCAGACAGTGAGCCTTCTGCTGGCTACTGTAAATCATCCAACTTTCTGCATTCATTTTCAGAAGAATTCTTAAAGATCATCAACAACTGCATCATCACACATGTTATTTCAGTGATTAAGTGCCCTTATGAACCAGAACATGTTACTATAAGCCACTAGAGCATTTAAGAAGTGAGTAATATGAAGGAAAGCTGTAAGATAAGTCACTCAATGAAGGCTTTTATTCATTTAATTGGGAGATTTCCTTATTTTGCACATTACTGGGGTACAGAAATCAAATTCAGTTTGAGAACAAGTTATCACATAAGTAAATGGACAAAGTAGTAGTGAAAACAAAGCATTTCAAGTCACAAAATGTAATAGCATTTTATCAGGTATTTAGACAAGCCTATGGATTTTACTACAAGTTATGTTCCTAACCATCTTTCTAAGTGATATTGGCTTGCTTTATTATTCCATACTCGGGCTTTAATGGTTTGCTGTTTGCTCTTTTAATGCATTCTCACTTTTTTATTGACATATACAATGGAACCAGTGGCTCTCCTGATTTCATATCTAGTACTTTTTCTAGGGACTTCCAGGACAGTCATATGTTGCTTTCTATGAGCCTCAAATTTCTTAATTAGACTCACATTTAAAAAACACTTCAGGCCTGATTGATTAGGATTTTCACCTTTACAACAGTGTTGTGATTTGATAAAGATAGAATACGTTGATGCAGAAATAAGAAATGGAAATTAGCCCATTAGATGCTGATTTCTGGCAAAGAGAAGTTACCTTTTATACAAATCAAATATTTAGCTTCTCCTCTCATTCTCATTAGATGGTCAACATTTTCTTATGCTAAAATTTCTGTAAGTAAAATGTCAAATAAGTAACTTACATGTTTTATAGCTGTGTATTACCCACAAGTGATTAAAAAATTTTTGATATTACCTAATCAATTAAGTATTAATAAAAGAACAGCTATTTTGAGATGGTGTAGTTCATTGGACAGATAGATGGGAAGCTAGAGAAGAACATATAAAAAATAAATTAAACATATGAAACATCCCTCAAAGTGCACATGGAATCAAAAAGCATGATAAATGAAGCTGTGTGAGAAAACTAAGCAAATTCAAGGTAGTCATCTAAAGGTAAGAACAGACACTGTGTTAGACATATGAAAACAAGGAGGACAGTAAATAGAATTAGAGAAATGCTTTCTGAAGGGACTTACTTTAATGTCTAGAAGGTGCTGTTGAGGGACTAGAACTTACCTGTGATTGGAAATATGTTCGAGAAACTAAAATTTGACATTGCCCTCTCCACTTCACCCCATATATTTCTGCCTGTTGGTTCATATACCTGCATTAGATTTCCTTTTGGCCTTGGAAACACTAATTAATGTAAATGCTTGAAAAAAGATCATGCAGCACTACACACTTCAGTAAGATTACCCCTCTACAGATGAAATTTCTTAATTTTTCTCCCCTTACAATCACACCCAACATCCTGGCCATTCAGCAATCTAGTCCACCTCAACAGTGCGCATGAAGGTTATGAATATATATTTAATTTGATATATAAAAATCACTCGACTAAGCTGGCTTATGTTAAACACCAGTATAACCAGTGAGTTCTGCCTGTCTTCTCTCCAGTGGAAGGGTAAGTCTCTTCTGCCTGGCCCACAAATTTACACAGAGTTGTAAGACTTCTACCATTCCTTCAAATTTGACAAAACCCAGAAAATAGGTCACACAGTCTTTGCAAAGAAAGGGAAAGTTCATGAAAAAGGTGGATGATGAGTGGGCATCCTGCCAGCACTACCACAACAACTATTACTCCTTTAGGAAAACAGATTAAAAATACAAAAAGAACACATAAAATTTTAGAGAGAGAAATCTCCCCGGTGTTTTCCTGCACCTGGTTTAAGGTTGTGTCGCTTACTCTGTTGGACGGATGGGGAATGTGGAGCTGAAGAGAAACACTCCTTACACACACAGTTGTCAGCCAGAACAACCTTAATGCTGAGTATGGCATTTTTTTCTTTACAGCTGCAATTTCTATTCCTGTTGGGTTAATTTGTTGTTTGGAAATGTTTTTTGCATGAACGAGCATTTTGCTAGTAGAGAATGATTGTGCCCTAGAGCTCTGCCTCTCTGCATTTCATCATATTATGTAACTACTTCATGTCTATAAAGGCTATCTTCTTGTGCAGTGTGTACATACCTCTCCCCCCGAGGACACAGCTCCCTCCATTGCTGACAGCTTTTTACCATTTGCACTATGTTTCCTTCCCTCTTTTCCATTTAAACTGGGAATAAGACCTACCTTTTCCTTCCAGCATTGTTGTCCCTTCAGAAGGTGAGCAGGCCTACTTGGAAAATTTCCTTGAATTCATTTAGTAGTTTTGTTGCTTCTGCTGCTTTATTAAGACAGAGAGGTTTTCTTGGCAAGACAAGTATTTTGAGGACAAGAGTCAAGTCATGAAGTTAATGAGCAAAGACAGCATTAAATCCAGCACTTATAATAAGACATTACAAATAAAACAATGGTCATCCTTCAAAACTTCTAGCAAACAGGAAAAATTTTTCTTTCCTTCTCTCAAATTTAGAAGCCATCAAGGGGGAAAAGTGGATGTAAGAAGGTAATAAAATTTACCATTAAAAAGCAAGTGGAGATGCATATTCATTAAGAAAACAGCATCGCCTGAAACATTCTAGGAACTAAACTATGATTCACTTGACAGTGCTGTCTCACAAATACATAAAGGCAGTTAATGAATGGGTTTAGTTGTCTGGTTTCAGGACATTTTTAACCACTATTTGCTAATAACTCAGTGCTGGAAGAGATCATGTTGCCGGTGGCATAAATCAAAGTCTAGTTATGAAAAATATTTCCAATATGCTACCCATTATGTGAAATCAAAATTATTACTCTGCTCTCTTCAGACTAAACCTCAGTATTCAGCCACAAAATAGAGGCACAAACCAAAATTAAGTTTAAAAATTTATTGGGCTGCCAACTTCCTATTTATGAGGACAACTTTGACAGGCAGAATGAGAGGGAGCACACAAGCAGTGTGACAGCGCCTGTGGCTTTTGGCATCAGATATGGGGCACCATGAGCCATATGGTAGTGATAACCATCACTCATGTGGCTGATGGTGTGGAGCCCATGGGGGTAGATCCACCTCAAGGTCAGGAGGAGCCAATGGAAGTGGATCCACCTCCAGCACAGCTCACCTGGCACCACCACACCATGCCATGCCAGAGCTCCCCTTCATGGTGCCATGGCAGCAGCATCTCAGGAGCACCCAGCCAGTGCCCTACCATCAGTCTGGCTCTGGCTCTGGCTCTGGCTCTGGCTCTGGCATTAGCTGGCAGACCCAGCCTGCACACCTGGCCATCCTGTGGGCTCACCTATAACATCTCCCAGCAATGAGCAATTATTTTGTTGATTGCCCCAGGTGGTGTGAGCCCTTCTCTCCCATCCCCCACCCCCACCCTTCCTGAAGGGATGCCATCTCTCTGCTCCAAGCCTCAAGAAAAAGGGATGAGACAACTTGGCTTGCACTGGGCTGCTATGTTGGGTGACAGGTGTCATCCCTCAGATGCCACCATGGTCCCTGGGGCCTGGAGGTGGGATTTCTTCAGTCTGAGGACAAGAAGGCTGCCCGACAGGTGATTGAAGATGTAGCCAGATTCTCCATGAAGAATAGCAACAGACGAAGCAAAGAAGATAGAGAGACAGCTGTTCCTTTAGGGAAGCAGAAGACTGCAGTTCTGCCAGGAAGGGGTGCTGGCCTTCAGCATTAAAGTTCCTTCTACATGCTTCATGAGGAGTTCTTTTCAAGATTAGGCAATAAACAATTTTGAACACTATAAAACAAGAAAATAAAAACAGTACAAATGTTTTCCTTCTCTCTTATTTGGTACTCTGGTGACTGCATCTGGACCTCTGTGTCCCCTCCTGGACTCTCTGGTCCAGGAAGGACACTGATGCATGTGGTGTGGGCGCAGCGCAGGGACTTCAGGATGATGAGGGTCCGGGGCACACAGCGCATGAGGGCAGGCTGAGGGAGCTGCCTCTGTTCATGAGGGTCATGAGACACTGGAGCAAGTTGCCCAGAGAAGTTGTGGGTACCCCATCCTGGGGCGTGTGTCCAAGGCCAGGTGCGATAAGGCTTTCAGCAACCTGATCTAGTGAAAGATGTCTCTGCCCATGTCAGGGGTGTTGCAATACATGATCTTTAAAGGTCCATTCCAACCCAAGCTGCTCTGTGATTCCATGATTCTACAATTTTATGTCAGTCTGGGATTTTTTTTTTCAAGCCAGTTTATAACATCAAGAAGTGACTTCTGCCATAATGGTCCCATAATACTGATC
>RSEF01000001.1:124281487-124305285 GCA_003993805.1 Himantopus leucocephalus | reverse complement strand
AAAAGCACCTCTGGAGATAGAAACAAATTCAACTGAGGTGGAAGCTGAGGTTCGAGTTTTTCTCTTTAAAGCTCTAGGGATCAGACAAAACTTCTGAAAGCAACAATACAGTAAATCTGATTTTTTAAGAAATCTACACAATCCCACAGTGACTGGAAGGCAACAAGTAAAGACGTGTTAGTCTGACCATAATATTATGCAAGACTTCAGGAGAGATTTTGAATTTACAGATAATTGAAGAAATTAAGACAAATTGACCACTTTATAAGGCTCTGGAAAAAGCATTTTAGCAACTCTGTAAAATTAATTTCTGTCCAGGAAAGGCTATTTCAGAGTGGAACAGATAAAGTCAAAGAAATAAACAGAAAAGAGCATTTTGTGGTTGGGAAATGTACTTTTTTTTTGATTTAGCAAAAAGAAAGATGTCTGCTGTCTGTTATATATTGGGTAAGGGGAAAGAGAGATGAGGGGACAGAAGCTTCATTTAAAGCAATAATTAACCCAAGCAAAGAGAGGCAAAAATAGTAAAATTGATCTGGAAATGCCTACAAATTTGTAACCACCAGAGCAGTAAGACTTTATAAGAATTGCCTGTAAAAGAACACTTCTAAAGTTGGGCCTGACCCATTTGTGTAAAGGATGATACTATGTATTTATTTGTGATGAATGGGAAGGGTGGAGAGAGTGATTTGTGGAGGTGGGGTGACAGGAAATCTATTGGAGTTCTACTTTTTTACATCTCTGTGTCTGCTCTAGTAAGATGCTGATGTGATGGTAAGAAAAAAAAAAGAAGTATATATTTCTGACAGCCCTTTTTGTTTGATAAATTACTGATTTTTTGCATCTGGTTTTGGGATACTATCAGGACATGGGTTAAATAGAGGATCTGTAAGAAGTTAGACAACAAATAAGTTTTTACAGTTTTTACTATAACAAAAAAGACCTCCAAATGATTCACTGTTACTGTACTCAATCTAGAGACTAAAGAATAATAGCTGTGTGGCAAGTTGTTCATTTGTTCTGGCCCTGTATGGTCCGGTATTATAAACGATTTCCACCATTTCCAAGGAAGAATTCCTGAAGCAGTAGAGTGCAGTGGATACACAATGCAACTGTTCTTCCATGTCCCTCTGTGGTAAAAATGTTTTGCCCTTGTGTTTCTCCAGAACATGACTCTGAAACTGCATATGGAGATAAGTTCCATTTGCTCTCTCAGGTTTGCCCTATTTGATCACAAATACTCATTTATTCATCTTTTTTGAAGAAAATTATTTTTATTATATTCAGTTGAACTGTCAGAACTTCACAAATTAATATTTAGTAACTTAGTAAGAATATACTTTAGAATGCATTTTTAAGAGGGATATTAAATTCTACTACTGTTTCTGAGCCTAGTGCTTTTTGGGCAGCCAAAAATTATAATTGACTGGAAATCTGACGCCATCAAAAGTAGTGATAAACATTAAGTTCCTTCAGTAAGAAAATGTCTGGTTGTTTTTTTCATCATCTTCAATATGAAAATCGTATCTTAAAAAAGCTATTCTTTAAAGCCATTTCTCACCTCCTTTATTATTTTGGCCATCAAAACAAACACTTTTATGTTTAAGATGAAAGTTAAGTATGCTTCTGTTTAATCATTCTGAAGAGCTTTACTTTTTAATCTTTAGGCTTTCAATTAAATATTTTTAACTGAAAGTTTTCTTTCAGTTAAAAGTCTGAAAATTTTGGGGGGCTTATATGTTAAACTTCAGTCTTTAACGGCATCCAGCAACCCAAGGCAGTACTATCACCAATGATTTACTACATTTTTGCATGTATGATCAGAATACTTTTAGGCTGCTAGTGATATATACATGGCGTTTTATCTTCCCACAAGGAATGGCTGCTAGTGAGAAGCCACGGTTATGGACAAATGGCACTAGGGTTTTTAGCTGCATTGCTCCCTGAGGCTTTTCCCTGTTCCTTATGTTCAAGGTCAAAATGTAGAAATTTTGTTACTCGTTTGGCATAGCAAATATGGAAAAGAAGCTGTGGATAAATTATATGTTAGCATCCTACATTGGGAAGGGCACCAATACAAAGTGCAACTAAATACGCAGTTTATCTCATTGCTTTCACATTTAAAGTTAGGCACATTTCTGAATACCTAACAACTAGGGCACATGAGAACTACTTCCTTGTATATTTTAATTTTTAAACTGGGTGGTTTAGTTCCATGGAAATCTTATAATGAAGGTAGAACCCACTTGCAGTTCCACATTATTCAACATTAATCTGATCTCTTTCACATTAATATCAAAGGTAAGCTACCAAGTGACTCTGTGGGAATAATATACTTTTTTTTCCTAATGAACATGAGATGAACATAAATATAATTTCAGTATTAATTGCAATTAATAGCTGTATTTTAATAGATTCATGTTAAGGATTCTATTTTCATTCAGCCTGTAATAAGTACCTTTAGAGTTTATGAGAGTTGTATGTACTCATAGTGAAGACAGCAAAATACTTAATATTTTCCTAGTTTTTATCTATTCAAGTATTGGTTAAGAAGCATTGAAAACTTTGGGCAATTTTATTCAGTGAAATCACAGAATAAAACACGAATGTAAGATTCTCTGTTATTAGAAGAAGCAGTATATTATATTAGAGTATAAATACAAGTCAGTATTTTATCTTTTACCCTTACTAAAATAATTTAATTTTCAAGTTTACAAATTGTTCTAAGTTCCTCAGGGGAAAAAAAAAAAAAAAAGTGTTAAATCTTCCCCACCTTTAAAGAATACAACAGTGTTAATGCTTTTTATGATGTACTGAGGTTTTAATTTTACATACTTAAAAATAATGTAGGAACTGTATTTCTTCATAAATTATGGGATTTTAGTTGGTTTTTGGTTTTTTTGTTAAATATCAAATGAGAAATAAGACATACGGAAAATTAAGATTTTCTAGCCACTTCTCCCATAGGTTATCTTAGATGTTAAAATCCTATTGAGATACAGTGAACTGTAGTCTTCAGAAATATTCCTTTCCTATAAAAAAAATTGTTTGAATACAAAACAACTTAACTTTAGTTACTTTTTTTCATAAAAGCATTTAGAAAACTTATTTGGCACTGGATAAGAATCTTGGTGGAGCTGGAAACCAAAAAATGAACTGAAAAAACCCTATTGAATTAATCTGTAAATGTACTTACTGGCAAAATTTTCCTAATCCTTGTTATAGTTGCCTCATGCTCTAATACCTACTACCCAGTGATGGGATCCAGTTTTATGATTTTGAGAAAATTAAAAACAGGTCTGAGTGACTGCTGTGAAATAAGTTTTCATCAAGGGAATACGGAAAATACTGCCAAAAATACTACATTTATTCTAAATTTTGTTTCAAAAAAAAAAAAAAAGACTGGTGGAAGAGGATTCTGATATTAAAAATATACAAACTAAGAAAATGTCAGCAATGTGTGGGAAGGTTGTAAGCATGGATGTAAACCAAACTTCATTCAAAAGGCTTGTCTTCCTTATGTCAGAGTTGAGTTTGCAGTATTCGGTATTTGTTTCTTCCTTCATGGTAGAAGGAAGGGAAAGAGGCTACTTTGCTTTTTGGAAAAAGGTGCCCAATGAATGAATTAACGGATGAATGTAAAATATTTATTTATACATAAAAATCATCCTAACCTGCAAAAGGTTTAATAACCTGCATCAGTGGTAGACCACACATTGAGGAAATATTTATTCACAACAACTTCTAGATGTAGCACTTAAGAAAAGTGCCCAATGATTGCTGCTTTGCTTGGTAATATGCTGAATGCTTCCTCTATAGGAAACACACCTTCACTTATTTGACTGTCAGAAGAGCAGAAACCTAAAGGCCAGAACTTTTCATCAGCCCTGTTTCCTCTCTAAAATGTCCTTCACTTCTCTAAGACTGGAAGCTGAATCCTGCCCACTGCTCCCTTGGCACCTTTTCCTACTCATTCGCACTTATGGTCTAAGGGAGCTTATCTTTTGCTGGTACTTTTTAAAAGCTTCATCAGTCTACATTTGTTATTGCAGTTGAACACTCTATCTTTCTCTTGGTACATGTGAACTATATACTTTCTGATTTGGAAATTTTTATTCTACCTGTCCCAGAAGAAATTTTAATTGTTGACCCTTCGGACATGTGTGTGATGGTGGAAGCATATTAATTTTGTTTCCATAGAAGGTCTGTAGCTTTTAGCCTTATGTGACAATACCAAAAAGAGGTCAGTTGGTTATAATTAATGTTTCTTTATCTAGGTCATCAGAGTATAAAATCTAACTTCAATGGTAATTAATTGGCACTTAAGCAAATATTCAACAACTCCCTCATTAGTCTCACAAGAACATCAGCTTTGTCTGTAATTGCCAGAGCCAGGCTTACTCCCCTCTAACAACTTTGGGAAACATAGAGCACGATGTGTACTTCACTATGGTTTTAATTCAAGTAATAATGTAGCCCAGAGAAGAATTTCAAAGGGATGGATAACTTTATTGGTTTTGGTTTTGAATTATCATTGGTAGCTCACACTTTATGACTGGATTCTACTTCAATGTTCTACCAGTCTCTACTAAAGGCCTAAAACCATCATAATTTTTTAAAAATGTAACTCAAATGGCTAGTATTAAAAACATAATTTTAACATATTCTAACTGATTCTTAGGAGACACCAGGGAAATAACCACTGTAGCTATTATTCAGGAGTCATTACATTATGCAAAAATATACAGTTGTTATTTGTATTCATAGGACAAGATGTAGGGCTTTTGTTTGGTATTGCTTTTTTTTTTGTCCTAAAGGTTGTGGACAGAAACCAGAATTGCATTAAAGTTAATTAATTTACTATCTACAGTAGTGTTGAACTCAGTTTTTGCCAGTACTGGCAGAAGACCACGGGCTGTGGGCTGCCCTGCCTGTGCAGGTCCCAAGAGGTGTCTGGGCTGCCCTTGGCCGGAGCGGGGCTGAACTGGGCTTACCAGTCGCCCCGTGGCCCAGTGCCCATTGTCCAGCCTGTCTGAGCTCCAGCTCTGTGAGTGCCCCAGGGGAAGGGACTCACAGCCCCAGGCAGTCCCTGCCAGACAAAAGGTTGCCCGGAATATTGTGGTCTGCAGGGCAGCCTTCCCTGGGAGCAGAGGAAAGGCAGAAGGTTGAGGTAGAAAAGTACATAAAAATTGTCAAGTGTAGGATGCAGAGGAACATTAGAAGAGTGAGCATAAAACCAAGACAAATGGGTAGATCATAGTATCATAGAATCTTCTAGGTTGGAAAGGACCTTTAAGATCATCTAGCCCAACCATTAACCTAACACTGCCAACACCACTACTAAATCATGTCCCTAAGCACCATGTCTACGCATCTTTTAAATACCTCCAGGGATGGTGACTCCACCACTTCCCTGGGCAACCTGTTCCAATGTCTGATAACCCTTTCAGTGAAGAAATTTTTTCTAATATCCAATATAAACCTCCCCTGGTGCAACTTGAGGACTTTTCCTCTTGTCCTATCTCTTGCTACTTGGGAAAAGAGACCAACCCTCACCTTGTTACAACCTCCTTTCAGGTAGTTGTAGAGAGCGATAAGGTCTCCTCTCAGCCTCCTTTTCTCCAAGCTAAACAACCCCAGCTCCCTCAGCCGATCCTCATAAGTCTTGTGCTCTAGACCCTTCATCAGCTTTGTCGCTCTTCTTTGAACATGCTTCAGCACCTCAATGTCTTTCTTGTAGTGAGGTGCCCAGAACTGGACACAGTGTTTGAGGTGTGTCCTCACCAGTGCTGAGTACAAGGGGACAATCTCTTCCCTAGTCCTGCTCACCACACTATTATTGATACAAGCCAGGATGCTACTGGTCTTCTGGACCACCTGGGCACACTGCCAGCTCATATTCAGCCAGCTGTCGACCAACACCCCCAGGTCCTTTTCAGCTGGGCAACATTCCAGCCACTCTTCCCCAAGCCTGTGGCACTGCATGGGGTTGTTTTGAACCAAGTGCAGGCCCAGCATTTGACCTTGTTGAACCTCATGCAATTGGCCTTGGGTCATCAATCCAGCCTGTCTAGATTCCTCTGTAGACCCATTCTACTCTCAAGCAGATTGACACTCCTGCCTAACTTGGTGTCATCTGCAGACTTACTGAGAGTGCACTCAATTGCCTCATCCTGGTCATTGATAAAGATGTTAAAGAGAACCGGCCTCAGTACCGAGCCTTGGGGAACACCACTTGTGACCAGCCGCCAACTGGATTTAAGTCCATTCACGACCACTCTCTGGGACTGGCCAGCCAGCCAGTTTTTTACCCAGCAAAGAATATGTCTATCCAAGGCATGAGCAGCCAGTTTCTCCAGGATGCTGTGGGAAATGGTGTCAAAAGCTTTACTGAAGTCCAGGTAAACAACATCCACAGCCTTTCCCTCATGCACTGTGGGTCACCTTGTCATTGAAGGACATCAGGTTAGTCAAGCAGGACCTGAGTTTCATGAACCCTTGCTGAGTGGGCCTGATCACCTGGTTGTCCTGCATGTGCCGTGTAATGGCACTCAGAATGATCTGTTCCATAACCTTCCTAGGCACTGAGGTCAGACTGACAGGCCCGTAGTTCCTGGGATTCTTCTTCCAGCCCTTCTTGAGGATGGGCATCACATTTTCTAACTTCCAGTCAGCTGGGACCTCCCCTGTTAGCCAAAACTCCTGGTAAATTATAGAAAGTGGCTTGATGAGCACTTCTGCCAGCTCCCGCCGTACCTTTGGGTGGATCCCATCCATCCTTATAGACCTGCGTATGTCTAAGTGCTGTAGCAGCTCACTCAACATTTCCCCTTGGATTATGGGAGTTTCATTCTGCTCCTTGCCCCTGTCCACTAGCTCAAGGGGTTGGGTACTCAGGGAACAACTGGTCTTATTGTTAAAGACTAAGGCAAGGAAGGCATTAAGTACCTCAGCCTTTTCCCCATCCTTGGTTGCTATCTTTCCACCCCTGTCTAATAAAGGATGGAGATTATCCTTAGTCCTCCTTTTATTGCCAATGTATTTATAGAAACTTTTTTTATTGTCCTTAACATCAGAAGCCAGAGTAAGTTCTAGATGGGCTTTGACCTTTCTAATTTTCTCCCTACATAGCCTCACAACATCTTTGTAGTTCTCATCAGTGGCCTGCCCTTTCTTCCAAAGGCCATAAATTCTCCTTTTTTTCCCTGTTCTCTGGCTCTTTGTTCAGCCAGGCTGATCTTTTTCCCTGATGGTTCGTTCTTCAGTACATGGGGATGGCCTGCTCCTGCGCCCTTAAGACTTCCTTCTTGAAGAACATCCAGCCTTCCTGGAAAAGTCTTTTGCCCTTCAGGACTGCCTCCAAAGGGACTCTGTCAACCAGACTCTTGAAAAGACCAAAGTCTGCCATCCAGAAGTCCAAGGTAGCAGTTCTGATGACCTCCTTCCTTGCTTCTCCAAGAACTGAAAACTCTATCATTTCATAACCGCTGTGTCCAAGACAGCCTCCAGCTGTCACATCCCCCACAATTCCTTCTCTGTTCACAGACAACAGATCCAGGAAGGTGCCTTCCCTAGTCAGCTCCCTCACCAGCTATGTCAGGAATTTATCTTCCACATGCTCCAGGAACCTCCTAGGCTGTTCCCTCTCAGCTGTATTGTATTGCCAGCAGACATGTGGTAGGTTGAAGTCCCCCACAAGGTCAAGGGCTAGTGGTATTGAGACTTCTCCCAGCTGCTTATAGAATATTTCATCTGCCTCTTGATCTTGGTTGGGTAGTCTATAACAGACTCCCATGATATCTGCCTTGTTGGCCCTCCCCTTGATTCTTACCTATAAACACTCAACCTTATTTTCACCATCATTAAGTTCTAGACATTCATAACACTCCCTAACATACATGGCCACCCCACCACCTCTCCTTCCTTGCCTATCCCTTCTGAAGAGTTCATAGCCATCCACTGCAACATTCCAATCTTGTGAGTCATCCCACCACGTTTCTGTGATGGTGACTAGGATGGGCTTTTTCATAAAAATCCTAGATGGTAGGATGGGCATTTTTATAAAAAATAATTTAAACGGTACTGTTGTTGAAAATTTCCTATTATCATAATATGCACTGTTAACATGTTAAAAGATGAATTTGACTAACAAAAAAATCTTGACTCTGGTCTTTACATGATGTTGTGCATAAAATGTGTTATGTGTACTTCACTAGATTGTGTTTTCAGGAAGATGCAGAATTTCTCTGCTGCTTATATTAAGTAAGACACTGTTAGAACATGGTAAATAAATAGTCACTGTGGCACAGGTGCATTGAGAAATCCCACTGAAGAGTTTAGCAAATGTCATTTAAGGAAATGTTTGAATTAAAACAAATTTGTACGGCAAAATGAGGTAATATAGATTATGTGATGTCAGCATTAAGAAAAGACACAAGCGCCTCTGGGGAAAATAGCATCCTTCAGTTTTGAGCAACCTTATTTCAGGTTGTAAGCTTGATTTTTAAGCAAGCAGTAAGGATTCAATTGCCATAATGTGGCTGCTGAGTGTCATTTGAGGTTCTGTAATGTACAGTGCCTGGTGTCCAGCGGCAGGTACAGAAAAGCCCAGGTCTGCCATAGGCACAGGTTGTTTGGATACCTTGAAACCCTGGGCCAGTTCAGGCACTACATGTTCCGGTTTGGTAGCTGAACCCCATAACGTTTGGATTAAGGCAACCAAAACACCACTTATCTTAGTAGCAAATAAATAATAAATGAACTGCCCTAAGGACCTCAGGGAGGAGTCTTACTGGACACATTTTTTCTCAGTAAGACTTAGAGTCATATTGTGCTAAAAAATGCTTGATTAGAAATAATTCTCTTTTATTCAAATTAACCAGTCTCTGGAGAAACTAGAAACAATCTTAAGGGGGAAGAGATTGGCCTGAGAAAGTATATTCAAAACAGAAACAGTTAAATGAGCCCTGTCTTCCAATGCTTTTTTACTGTACTGGCCACTGTGCTAACTGAGCAGTTCACATAATTAAATATTCCAGTGTCTCTGGTAGGCAGCCAAACATTTCTATTCTTCATAAATTTGCTATGACTCAGGGGCATCCAATGAGGCTTATGGCATGAGAAAGTGTGGATGATTGTTTTTTCCAGCTGTATGACCGCACAGTACATTAATACTAATGAAGTCTCCCAGATTCATCCTGCTGATAAAAATCCAGAGGGATATAATGCCTTCTTTAACTCTGACACCAGTAAGAGTTTCAGTATTTAATAATATCAGAACTGGAGTCAGTCCCACATATCCTTCTTGGTAGTCACAATTGCAGTGAAGAAGCTGAATTGGTTTTCTTATATTTTAAATGTTTTTGTAAAATGCTTTTGGATTTTTTTTTAATTTATAAATAACAATTTTATATTTTTGAAAATGTAGTCATTCCCTGTATAAATGCACATTTTAGTGAATTAATAGGAGCATCCAGTTACCATAAAGGTTATGTAGAATCCCCTTACTTTCTAAACTTCTTTATCCTCTAGTATTGGCTTCTTTAGTACCCTGTGTTGATTCTTTGGTAAAAGCTGCAGGTTCCAATAGGAAGAATATTTGACTTAATTTGATAATTTTATTACATTATAAAATGGTTTTGGGATGTGTCTTTGGGACACATATCTTTGATATTATGAATGTCTCCAGGTTTTTGGCTGACTAAACCTGATATTTTAAACAGGTATTGAAGATAATTAAGTCCTACACAAATTTAGTAGATTATTAAAAAGTCAGTTAACATCAAAGTCAAACTTAGGACAGGACCAAACAGGGGGGATGGGGGGTGGGGAGTGGGGTGGAGAGGGGGGAGAAGTGTGCACTAGACTTTCCTTGCTTCAAAAATATGTACAACTGAGATTTACATTTTAAAATAAGGTCATGCTTGGCCATATATTCCCATGAAATTTAACATTAAGCTTTCCCATATATATGCACAAAAAATATGAGAGTTTGGTTTTCCTCTTTTTTTCAAAGAAAACTGTCCAAGCTTTGAAGTATAAAAAGATCCCATTGAGCATGGAGAGATGAAAGTATCTACGAGTAAGTACACAGAACTTGTAAATCTGACATTTAGCATAAAAATACAATTCACTGTCTTGGTATAAATCAACCAGTGTGTAAGACCTTCCTGGGGGTAAGGAGGGAGAAAGGGAGAAAGAACTTTGATAGGTTAAAGAAACTTGCTGTTTTTAAAAGCAAGTTAACAATAAAACAGCATTGAGGAGGAAGGAAAATGATGTTAAGGCCCCTCATGGCAGGCAGAACCTTCTGTTAATATTCATTCATATTTAAAACAAACTGTCAGTCAAGACATCTGCAGAAACAACATGTTCAGCTGTCACTGAGGAGATTTGGTGTTTCAGTCTCATAGGCTCCTTTTCCTATATCCTTATTTGCTGCAGTTTGCATTCATGTTTGAAGTTTATGTGAACAGAAACTGTGGGATTTTTTCCTTTGTCCTCCTGATTTTTCTGTTTATATAGATCCAGATTGGAGGATTGTTTGAAAACAATGGAGGCACTGCCTATTTATCTCATAGTCAGTGTCTGGTTTTTACTAGCTCTGTGTCCTTAGGTCACATCCCTTTTTTTCTAGAAGTCATGCTCTTGTGGAGTTCTTTACTTATGAATAGAAATGATCAGAAAACAAATACATTTTAAGTCACGAGACATGTTCTTTTCTTTCCTTCTGAAATATTTATGTGAACAGAAATTTGTTGTAAATATATTTATAATCTTTATTACAGGAAGGGTTCATGTTTGCATAACAACAAAAGTCACTTTGGTGATAAGATCACTAGTGTTACACTTTTCCTTTTTAGAAATTAATTTTTTATACAGATGATAACTGGCTTTAAGTATGCTGAAGTTTATTTCTGTTGACAGAATTACTTTTAATAGAGTCATTTCTAATAATCTACTGCTTTGAAAACACCAGTTAGTCTTAATGTGGTGTTAAGGACACTGTCTGCATACTTACATTTGATTACTACCTTAACATTTCTACTAAAGGTTTTCACTTTGTGATGTTGAAGGATGCTAAGGTGTTATCAGAGGCAACATTTTAGCAATAAAGGCAAGCTAAGTAAAATAATTTAAAGTACATAAACCCCCTTACTTCTAAGATAGACAGAATTACATTAATACTGTGAGTTAGATTTCAGTAGAGGAGCACATAGGGTGCGTGCTCAAATTTGTGATTAGTAAAACCTGGATTTTATCATCTACCTTTAACACCCCATTTTTTTTTCATTAACAGTGATTATAAATCATTTGGATTGTTCACAAATCTAGCCATATATGTTTAACTGTATCTGCACTGAAGACTGCATTTACAGTAGGGATACCTGAGTTAGATTTGCTCAGGTAGGCAGAAGCAATCTGGCTCTGACAGACTGGAACTCAGAGTGGCTTCATTTACAGAGTTTTGTGACAGGCTGAATCAACCTGCAGGAAGATGCAGTGTCTACCCTGCTTTACATATAAGATGTATAGAGTAGTCCACTGTGTAAGTTAATAATAACTAGTTTGGGCTATATGTATGCTGAGAAGTGAATTAACATTTTAAAGAAAAAGAAACAGAAGTAAAATCATTGAGGAAAGGATGGGAATAGGATTCAGTCTGTTAGAGGGGATGTCCTTCAACCCTCTAAAAAGAACTGGAGCAAGCCTCGTGTCATATTTTCCAGTTTAAGAAAGCTTTTAGTATTGTACCCGTCTTGCATTGTCCCTCTGGGACAATGGTGAGTTTCCCACTGTGCAATTCATTTACTTAAAGCAGCACTAACCTTAAGTAAATGGGATGGGGTAGCAATGGAAGAACCACCATAATTTCTTTCTCTCTCAGTAAGGTATTGAACTTCACAGAAATACGTGGTGTAAAAAATTGCATTTTCAATATGGCTTCTCAGAGAAGGGAGTTTCTTGACATTTTCTATTATTTCACTGTTTTATATTTTTATTGTCATTCTAATACTGGTATTTTTCTAAAATAATCAGTTAAAATGCAATCATTAATAAGCTGGTTTGCCTGTATATAAAACCTACATACATAGACATGTGTAGAGCATAAATATATGACATATATGACATATATATATGTTATATATACCATGTTGAATAGATATTAAAAAAAATTATTTAGCCATTTCATTCCTCTGTCTTGAAATAAAAACAGGTCATGTAGGTCCATTCTTTGGTGTGAGGGGTGTTAGAATGGCCTGAATTAAAAAAAAAAAATCAGCAGTAATACCTAACCTCTGTATGAATTCAGACACCCTATTTATATAAACCAAGAAGAAAACCTATATTTATACTCTTAATTTACTCTAAATTTATCTGCTCAAGCCAGTGTTAAGGGAAACTACCAGTATGAACCCCAGGCTTTCTGAAACTAAAATTAAAGTTGACTTCATTTTGAATTCAGGATGAACACTCATGTCTCCCTGCCTCTATTCTCACCATTGACTCTGTCTTCCTATCCTGTATCATCTCTGGACTATTTCATTTTCACTCTCATTAGGCTCCCCCCTTGAGAGGTATGCCTGGAATTACCTGTGGGCAGATGAGTCTCTCGAGCAGTCGATTCCACGGCAATTGCTTATAGGATGGTGTGAATAAATTCTGAACAATACCTGAGGGCTCTGGCTGAGGCAGAAAGACTAAGAAAACCACCGCAGCTGCTGTAAAAATATAGAAATATTGTACTACCATCAGCAATGTTGTCATTGTCTCACATTTAACACTGGGCTAAACCATGATCTTTTATAAATGAACTGTGTAAATGCTAACGGCCATATCTTCAACAAATGTAATTGTAGAGGAATTCACTGTATCTGAGTTATATCACCGCTGTGGGGAGATGCTTGGTCATGTGGGATTTTGGCAGACTTTTATGATTTCTTTGAATCACATGTAGGTATCTGAAAACCTCTGAAGTCATTCTTTATATCTCACTGTTGGGCCCTAAGTGAGCAAGATGTTTCTACAGATTTGAAGCATCTTTAGATTGCCACTAGTCTCACTGGGATTTCTCATTTGTTTGCAATTTAGGTATGTTTGAATAACTAAAAGAAGGATTGATTGAAAAAAAGCTTTAAAAATGCGGTTCATAAATAGATAAAATTCTGCAGCAGCAGAATCCAGTAGATCCCAGCCAAAAAACATAGCTGTAATTATGAGGGAAGTCCTGTGCAAAGAAGCATTTTTAAGGGATGAGGTTTACTGAATCTCCTCCATCCATATTATTGTTTGTCACTGACAACTTATCTCTTAGCGTAATGTTTGCGATGGACAATTGTCATGGTTTAACCCCAGCTGCCAACTAGGACCATGCAGCCACTCGCTCACCCCCCAGTTGAGACTGGGGAGAGAATTGGAAAAGACTTATGGGTTGAGATAAAGGCAGTTTAATAGGTAAAGAAAAAATCTGTGCATGCAAGCAAAGCAAAACAAGGAATTCATTCACTAATTCCCATCAGCAGGCAGATGTTCAGCCATCTCCAGGAAAGCAAGGCTCCCTCACATGTAATGACTACTTGGGAAGACAAACACCATCACTCCAAACATCCCCCCATTCCTTCTCCTTCCCCCAGCTTTATATAATGAGCATGACATCATGTGGCATGGAACATACCTTTGGTCAGCTGCGGTCAGCTGTCCAGCTGTGTCTCCTCACAACTTTTTGTGTACCCCCAGCCTACTTGCTGGCGGGGCGGTGTGAGAAGCAGAAAATACCTTGCCTCCTTAGCAACAGCAAAAAACACCAGTGCGCTATCAACAATATTTCCTATCCCGAAACATAGCACTATGCCAGCTGCTAGTAAGAAAGTTAACTGTAGCCCAGCGGAAACCATGACAACGATACTGTTCTAAAACTTTTCATTCTATATTTTTTCACATGGCAGAGCTAAACTTTTTTCCTAAAAAAAAGAAAGCTTTTGTAATTCTCATATTGGAGCAGTCCTTGTTACTCCTTTCAGTTGTCCCTCATTGAAAGGAATATTTCATATATTTACATATTATATACTGACACAGTACCAAAACCCCCCATCAGCCTGAAATAAGTCTCTTATATCTTTAGAGCTATGTTTAATCTCAGTACATACAAGTAAGTCCCGGAAGGTGGTCCCTTGAGAAAAATCTGTGGCAAAGAGGGGAAAATATAAAGTGAAAGAAAGTAGCCTCTATAGTGAGATATTATGGAAGCTGTTAAATTATTCTTTTGCCTTTTGTGAAATATATATTGAAGAAGTCTAACCGAACCACTGGTAGAAATAAGATAGAGGTAATGAAGAACCAAGGAATGGTCTTTGTTAATAGTTACTATTTCAATTAGTTTTATTATTTTGAAATGGGAAAAATAACATATGACTTGATGAGAATGTAGCAACAATACTGTAACAGATATAGATACACTGTGAAGAAAGGGTGTTCTCTATGATATGCATTTTATTGTGATAATATTTATGATATTAAAAAAAGAGCAGTTGCAGGTTTTGAAAAAGTTTTCCATACTTAAGAAAATCTATACTAAACTTGTTAGAATGTTTAACTTTTATAATTTAACTTTTTAAGTTTTAAAACAGCTGTGCAAGGATAAGGAAGGACAGGAAAGATATGAGAAGGCAAAACCTGTAGCAATAGTCATCACACATTATTTAAAATAAGCCATCTTAAATATGGTTTTGGAAATGGATAACAAACAAAACCAATGTTTGCTTGTAATTCCTGACACGAACTACATTGTCCACACCCAGACGAGGAAAGTTATTTAATTTTGGGGGTCTAGATGCAGAAACCTGGCTAATATCCTGCCTCTAAATCACACTGAGACTGAAAGCACTGTTAGGTGTGAGTCAGCTGATGGCAAAGAGTAAAGACTGGTAATAATCAGATCAGTGAAAACAGATACCTTTGTGTGGTTTTGAAGCTGCTTAAATAAGAGGTACTGATTCAAGGCTAGTTCCCTGAAGATGTGGAAAGTTCCACTTTGAGAAATTGTTTTTGCTAGTATTCCCGTATTAGTATATTCCCAGGCAGAAGGGATTAAATTAAACATGTACAGAACCCATCAGTTGTCAAGCAGGGCTATAAATGGCATCCTTTATCCTGACTTGTAATTTTCTGACTGCATAACTTTAAAGACAGGCAATCTATTTAACAAGGTGACAAGGAAGAGATAGAAAGATCCAACTCAGGACACTGGTTAGGGGGAAAACCTTGTAATTTTGCTAGTATTTTTCTATTACTTTTATGGCATGGATCTACATTCAGAGCAGTTATTAAACTGTTGTATATTAGATATCTCCATATACTAATATTATGCACCATAATATCATATGCACCAACTCTGTTGAATTCTAGTTTATACATAAAGCCTTAAAGTTTGAAAGACTTAGCTGAAGAAAAAAAATGCAAACCGAATACAAAATAATTTAAAATAAGCTTGGTGTTAAAATATAATTGTCATGTTATCAAAGTAGTACATAGAGTATAGGGACAGATTTATTTGACAAGGACCATTTTTGGGGAGGAAGCATTTACGAAGATCTATGTTTTCATAGTTCTGGTTGAGACCAGTCTTGTGTAAAAGTTTAGGAGCCTTTACCAAAATACTACTTTTAACAGGCATATATAGATACAGTTTACCTCATACATAAGCCGTAGCCCTTTATTTGAATATAAACTACTTAGCCCTTTATTTGAATATAAACTACTTTATCTTCCTAATATATTCAAAATCCTTGACCTTCTATGTTTATGATGCTCTCATCCAGTGTTTCTAGCAGCTGATTAAGTATATATCAGGCTTTCTTCTCTTTGTCTCAAGACACGTCATATATTGCTGGATAATGACTAAAACAACCACTTTGAAAGTTCATATTGTATAACACATAACTGCCCTAGGCTAATATTTTACACTTTATTAAGAGCAAGAACTAGTCAAGTCAGCTTGTAGCTTCTCAGTTTTGTTAATAACTTTCGTTTTCTGATGAGTTTAATGGCTGCTTAATCAATCTGCGAAGCAGGCTACTCACTTCAGGTATATTTGTAACCTAGCAAGGTTTCTTCCTTCGACAACGATGTATTTTATATTAGACCCATGTCTTTTTTAGACTATTATTTATCATGTTGATGAACATGATTACAGAAGAGAGTATAGTATAAATACATCCTTTTTAAATGAGATTAAATTACCTTTCTTTCTTCATAATGAGAAGTATAACAAACTTCTGGCATAACCCTAGGTGTAAGTTTAAATGCTTTAAAAGACTGATCTTATGGGTAAAGACCTAAAAAAATGTATCCTACATAGTTGTTGAGATGCTTTTTTACTGCCTCAAATACTTCAAATACACTTCTTTGCTGAAAAACTCCTGCCCTGCTTGGAATTTAAATTCTCATGCTTTTGAATGAAATAATCTGATTAACTGTAAGATACATTGACAGTAATAATGGATATAGATAAGAAAACACTGTTAATATTCTTGAGAACTATTGATCTTTATTTTGAAAGTGACAGCTTTTAATAGTTTAAATCATTAATGGTTGATTTATTTCTTTTAATAAAAATAGCCTTAGTACTTCTGAAACTGTGAACTGCTTTTGTGTACTGTTGACAAAGTGTGAGAGTATACTTCTTATTGCATTGGGTTTGCCTGGGATAGAGTTAAATTTCATCTTAGTAGCTTGTATGTAGCATAGTAGCTATGTTTTGGATTTGTGATGAAAATAGTGATGATATCACAGGGATGGTTTAGCTATTGCTGAGCAGTTTGCACAGCAACAAGGCCTTTTCTGCTTCTCAGACTGCCCCACCAGCAGTGGGCCGGCGGTGCAGAAGAAGTTGGGAGGGGACACAGCTGGGACAGCTGACCCCAACTCACCAAAGGGATATTCATGTGATGTCATGCTTAGCAATAAAAATAGGGAGAAAAAGAAGGGGGGAGGGGGGACGGGACGTTCAGAGTTATGACATTTACCTTCCCAATTGACAATTTGTTGTATTCTAATCTCCCCAACCAATTTGACTATGAAATGGTCCACACTTTTCAGAGCTGCTTTGTGTCTCGTGTTGATGTAAAGTTATTTTAACTCTGGCAACTTTGGGGGAACAAAACAATGTGTTGTGGTTTAAAGTGTCAAGGCTTTTAAAGGCAAAAATGTGCTTGGTGTTTAGACCATGGAGATTCGTTAGGTTTCCAAATATACTGAGGCTTAGTTCCCACAACAAAAGAAAAGATATAGAAACACTTTGACCAAGATTAACAGGCAAAAAAATTCTGTCAGTTTTTGCCTAGAAATCTAAACCAAAGTTTGTGTTCGCATTTTCAACAAAAATAAATGTTTTCCTGAGAGCTTTATTTCCTAACAACAATCCTATCATTTTATTTTAAATAATATAAAAAGGGGGTAAATGGTGAGTACATTTCTCTTCACTGCTAAAATGGTGAAACACTCATCTACATTCTTGATGTTAAACTTAGACACATGCATAACACCAGTTCTTAAATATCAAGTGTAAGGTAGGATCTGCCAAATTTTCAAATCAAAAACTGCAGTGTCTGTGTTTTGAATCAAGGATACTCGTTGTATTCCATGAAATAAGCGTAGTTTCAGCTAGCTAACTCATTTTGGGTTATGTACCAAAACAAAGTGATCACTTTCATAGCATTCTCCGTTTCTTCAACAGTTGCTTCATTAAGTTCAGTAACAAGTTAAGCCAATTGAGCAGCTTGGATTTTTCCCCTATCATAAATCTACAGTTGCTGTGATTTTTACATTGGTTTGTTAACTGCAAAGAAGAAAAGCCTGTCAAGATATGCTCTTCAGAGGATTTCCTCCACAGTCAAAAGCAGTTGTAGGGGTTTTGTAACAGAGGCAGCAGGGCTGAATGTTGAAGACAGGTAATGCTGAAAGAACCATACATTTCTGGAGTTCTCCAAGACCTAAATGTATTTCATAGGAGAAAGAAGAGGGCAAACTCAACTGAAAAGCACAAAAGGTTTTTAATTTCATAAATTAAAAGTGAAGGCTGTTGCCATTCTCTTTCTTCCGCTCTCTACATCCTTGCCTGCTCTTGAATATCTAGCATAAATGCACTTGCTATTAGTTTGCCAGCACTTCAGAATTTTAAATCATACATTTATATAAAAACCAAGCACTCATCCAGATAGCTTTACAAGTGAAGCAATGAGGACTATTTTAAGATAATTTAAGTATGTGAGATAATAAAAAAAAAAATAGGTAACTGTTGGTGCAACTTATCTACTCCAGTAATTTGATGTTTTGATAATTATCTTACTTCTACTTTATTTAATGTGTCAGTCGCATGGCTTTCAAGCAACCTTCTTTCCTACACTAATTTGCAAAAAAAAAGAGTATTTTTTTCTGATCAGTTAACTAGCTTATTGTTACAGAAATTGCTCAATATTCTCATTAATGTTGATATACTCAATCTTTTAAAATGAAGTTTGATTAAGTGCCTGTGTTTGTATGTTTCCACAGAATGTGAAGCAACATCAGAAAAGCAAGTGGGCAAGAAAAGCAGCACATGCTTATAGACTGATGATCTTTTGATGATAAACAACTTGGGCTGGAATTTTCTAATATGCATAGAGGAATTAGGCACCTGAATTTCAAGGGGAATATTTCTCAAGGGGAATTATGATTTGATCTAAAAAGAATTTCATTAACTTAAAGGTGACAGCAGTCAGATCTCCAGTATCTAAATTGAAAACTGTAAATTTTGTCTGTACAGTGATTGCCTTTCAAGAGTTATATCTGAACTCTTCTGGAACCTATACATTTGGCTTAAAATTTCACTAACTACCTGCACAATTTACAAGGACTTGTATAGACATTTTTGCTGACTGATTTTCTTTATTGTGAAATTTAGTGAACATTGACTGGCTTTATGTTATTCTTGGACACTTAATATAGAGCAGTTATATACAAGCTAGGGGTACTATTATGTATGTGACCACGGTGTCTAGCTCAAATTATTTTTCATTCTTAACTGGAGAAGTATTTGGAGTGTTGTGGCTTGATGAAGTTTATTATGAAGTTTTCCCATTTATAATGAAATAGTGACAAATACTTCAAATGGGAGTTAGTTTAACCACAGCATACAGAATGTTCGAAAGCTTAGCAAATATAATAACCTTAGGAAGTCTATTGGATTGTACATGAAACACTTGTAGTTGCCTGGAAGCTAGCAGGCTTCTAGTGTTGCATTCAGAGCCTTTTGGGGAACAAAGACACAAAGGGAAAAGAATCACTTCTGCAGTATGTATGCAAGACTATGAAATGTTTTCTTTGTTCTGAATTGATCATGAAGATATAGAAGTATCTTGGCAGAAGAAGAACAGAAAATCACTCATCTGTTAAAAAAAAATCCCCAAGTTAAAAAAAGAAAAAAAAACTAACAAAAACCCCAAAACTGAACAAACAACCCAACTAAATCCAAAAACTCTCATTAAAAGATGTGACAAATTTCTTCCTGATTTCACCCTGCTGTCATCAAGACACAACATTATTTGGCTGACTGTCTTACCAAAGAATTCAAACACACAGGCAAAGAATGAAGATCTATAATAGTTTTACCTGTTCCTTAACACATTGGAAATACTGTTCCTCTTTTTATTTGTTTTGTATAGCAAGTTGCTGTCTTTGCCATTGGTGAATGACTCACTAATTAAATTTAAGACCAGATCATCAGCCAGCAACTGACTTTGCCCATGAAAATCACCGAACCAGCGAAGGATCTGGTATATTTCTATTATGCACTGCTACTGTATTATCTTTAGTTACTGTAATAAACAGATTGGGAGGATGTTTTACCCCTCTGTTATATTACCCATATATTCAGCTCTTGGTAGTTGAAAAGATTAGAGAAAAAAAGTATTTAATGACCTGACTGATGAGTATGTGTATTGAAGCATGTAAGTGAAAGTTCCTGACTTACACCTGGAGAGAATTAATCAACCCAACGCAATGCCAAGTAGGATATTATATGTTTTCAAAGTACATACTCGAAGTGAATATTTTATTAGGAGGTTATGATTCAAATGTTTAGTTTGATCACTTATTATCGCCGTTCACACCAAATATAATTTTTTTCCCTTCGCTTAATCTCTTCTCCCTGAAATCCATCTGTTATTAGGTCATAATTCTTGCTTCTGATTGTATTCTAATGAATATTGGTTCATTTTAGTCCTTGTGTTGGTGACTTTGTACGCTCCTCTGGCTAATGTGGGTTAATAGTCCAATACATTTAACGATGTTTTACTGAACTGTACTTGTACAGCTAATGCTGCAGAGTAGACAATTTTGAGTTGAGTGAATATTGACCAAATAGATACATTCTTTTTTATTATGTTTTTGAAACATAATGGAAAAAAAAACTTACACCAAGAACCTGAATGCGTCAGAAATTAGAAGAACATTCTGACCTCAAAGAGGAGAGGAAATGGTGAGGAGATGGAAGAGGTCTGGGGAAGAGCCAGGAGATGTAAGGGAGGATGCGACAGTCACTGAGGGCTGCAAGGGAGATAGAAGTGGATGAAAGAATTGTAGCAGGGAGGAGAAAGAGGAGTCTGGCTCAATAACATCAATGGTTCAAGACTTTAGAGGAACAAAGGAAAATTAATGTTTGTGAGATAAGTGAGAGGAGGAATACAAGGAAGAACAGGGGAAGAAGAACTGTTCTTTATGAAAATTGGTATATCTGTAATTGTGAAATTTATTACTATTGTTTTAGTATTGATAAAACAACCTGACAAAATATATGAGCTTAATTCTTAGACTGCATGCTAAGTACAATTGATATTAGAGTATGACAGAAGAACAAATAAAAGAGCACGCACAGTCAGTTGAAATTTCTTTCTCAGGAAAAATGATGATTACTTAGTCCCCTAAAATGTAAAATACTCAAATCCATGTATTAAAATGAACTCAAAGTCATGTGTCAAGTAGGCAATACTGCTCACTGTTAACACTATCTGTGAAATACTAATTTTGACACTGCGCTGTGCTACCCTGAGGAAAGTTCAGTTAGCCTTATTTTAAATTATTTGGTCAGGCAATAGCAGAAAGTTCAAATTACAAACCCCTCAAATTACAAATTATAGAAAGGATTACTCACAATATCTGTAAAATCCCAGATTTGCAAAAGTATTTAGAATCATAAATTCTTCTGTAACCAAGGGGAATTAGTTGCATAACTGCTTTTGTTAATCTGTGCCTTTATAAACATTTAGCTGTCTAAGCAAGACATTTGATAAAAAATTCAAGGAAAGGAAGAAGCTTATAGAAATAACAATCTAATCTTTTTTTATGAACAAAGAATTTCATTCACCAAGGAAGTAAATAACTTTCTTAGGATATTAACTAATAATAGCTTTTTGCAAGGTTTTGATTTGTTTAAGACCATGCTTCTTTCCTTTGCCTTTGTTGCTACTTACTCAACACTTATGACCTTGTCTACCCACAGATACTACACCCATTAAATCGTGTTATTACAGTCTTTATTCAGCCTCATCAACTTCTCCAAATGGAGTTGAGAGAACAGGAGAGGGGAGAAATATGAAAGCAGATTTAATAGGGATAGACAGTGATTCACAGTGTTTCATAGATACCATTAAGATAACAAACAATGTATTCTCAATGAATAAATACGGTTTTACAAAAGCCTTCCAGCTTGCCCCTGGTGATAGCTTTTAAAGTATCAAGAACTAAAGCATACATTTTCTTCAGTCAAGGTTATACTCTGCAGTCATGGGGACATTAACGTTCTAAGGGGTTCACTGAATGAATGCCAGTCTTCTTTTAAACTCAGTGAATATATCTTTCTTGGTTCATGAATTGAGAACAGATTATGATTTTTATGAACTTGTTCTATTTGATATTGTTCACTGGATGTTTTTTTATGACCCTGCTGACTCCAACAAATGTCAGTCATGATAGGATTGTGTGGGCACAACTGAGGGAAAGTTTGTATAAGGCGTCAAATAGAATTGGTATTGTTATGGTTTGAGAAACCCACAACAATTTGTTGTCATTTAGACAATTATTTTGTTACCTGATGACCTCTCTGCACCTGGGAAGGTGAATCGGGGAAAAAACAAGAAAACCCAAGGGTTGAAATATAAACAGATTTAATAGAATAACACTAAATAATTAATATTAATAACACTAAAGAACCAATAGTGATCCCAATATCAATATAAAATATACAAGGATTATACTTAGCCAATTATATCAGTAGGAAGTTGTGCACTCCCAGCAGTGGACAGCAAATGTGAGACACTGTGAGCGCTACAGCTTTGGGAGGGAGGGAAAGACTCAGGGGTCCGGCACTGGGCCAAGAATTTCTCAGGATCACAGCCATTAAGGAAGAAGCGAACTTCATAGAATCATAGAATCACAGAACCATGGCATCACAGAATCATTGAATGGTTTAAGTTGGAAGAGACCTTAAATATCACCTAGTTCAACCCCCCTGCCATGGGCAGGGACATCTCCTACTAGACCATGTTGCTCAAAGACCCATCCAAACTGGCCTGGAACACTTCCAGAGATAGGGCCTCAACAACTTCCCTGGGCAATCTGTTCCAGTGTCTCACCACCCTCGTAGTGAAAAATTTCTGATCTAAATCTCCACTCTTCCACTTTGAAGCGATACCCCCTCATCCTATCCTGCCCTTGTAAAAAGTCCCTCCCCAGCTTTCCTGTGGGCCCCCTTTAAGTACTGGAAGGCCACTATCAGATCTCCCTGGAGTCTTTTCTTCTCCAGGCTGAACAATCCCAACTGTCTCAGCTGGTCTGCACAGGACAGGTGCCCTTTGATCATCTTCGTGGTCCTCCTCTGGACCTGATCCAACAGCTCCATGTCTTTCTTATGTTGGGGGCCCCAGAGCTGGATGCAATAATCCAGGTGGGGTCTCACGAGAACAGAGTAGAGGGGGAGAATCACTTCCCTTGACCTGCTGGCCACACTTTTTCTGATGCAGCCCAGGATATGGTTGGCTTTCTGGGCTGCGGGTGCACATTGCCGGCTCATGTTGAGCTTCTCATCAATCAGCACCCCCAGGTCCTTCTTCTTGGGCCTCCTCTTGATCCATTCTCTGCCCAGCCTGTATTTGTGCTTGGGATTGCCCTGACCCAGGTGTAGGCCCTTGCACTTCACCACATTGAACTTCATGATGTTTGCATGGGACTACCTGTTCAGACTGTCCAGGTCCCTCTGGATGACATCCTTGCCCTCCAGCGTGTCAACTGCTCCACACTGCTTGGTGTCATGAGTAATCTTGTTGAGGCTGCCCTCAATCCCACCATCCATGTAACTAACAAAGATGTTAAATAGTACTGGTCCCCATACTGGCCCATGAGGAACACCACTTGTCACTGCTTACCACCTGGACATCGAGCCATTGACTGCAACCCTTCGAGTGCGACCAGCCAGCCAGTTCCTTATTCACCAAGTGGTGAAATCCATCTCTCCCCAATTTAGAGACCAGGATGTCATGCGGGACAGTTCTTTACAGCAAACTTTTGAATTTATGTTGAATGTGGCGTTCATGGTATGAAATAATCCTGTTGGCCAGCTTGGGTCAAGTGCCTGGGTCTTGTGCCTCCTCATCCCTGTACCTGGATAGTTCAAAACCACTGAGACCTTGAAATCCGCTTACCATAGCTGACTGTAAAGTAAATATTTTGTCCTGGTTTAAGGTAAAACAGGATCAATTTTGGTCAGT
>RSEF01000001.1:124254923-124281387 GCA_003993805.1 Himantopus leucocephalus | reverse complement strand
ACAAATTCAGACACTAGAGTCTTCTAAATGTGCAGTTTTCCCAGGCATTAGAAAAGAAATTAGTTCTATATCCCTCAAACAAGGACAGGTATTAGTTAAATGAATGAAAATTTTTTGTTCCTGTTTTTACCTGAGATGTATTCCATTTGCACTGCAACTGGTACAGTAACTCTGTTCTACTTTTGTAGTGCTCATATGCTTGAAACTAGTGAGACTTGCGTGCCAGTTCAAAATGGGTCTTCATAATCCCTGTCAATAGAAGAAAATTCAGAGATGTAAAGGTTATGTTGAGATTCTATCATCTGTGTTCAAAATCTCCACCTTGTACCTACCTCATTTCTGTGTTTAGACATCTTACCAATGAATAGACTAAGAAACAGCCATGTCATCTGCATAAAGATCCACTGTGGGTGCTCTGACTTCTTTTCCACCCCATTCCCCCTCATCCTCTTTGTGTCATGACTCCACTCCCTCTCTCTTGACAATACCATCTTTCTGTTTACTATGTAAACTTCTTCAGTCTTCTCAGTGATCTTAAAACAATATGTAGGTTTTGGGGCTGATAATCTCAGCCCCTAAATTATTACAATAGGTTTCAGGTAGGATTAAAGAAAGGGTTACAGTTTCAACTCTATCTGTAATTGATCATGCAGATGCCTTGCTAAATATGTTTGTGTCATAAAAAATTCCTTACGAATTCCTGTATTTAACTTATTTTTTTCCCTATTTTTTTCTGATTTTCTAGAATCAGACATTTGAGAGATTTGTTTTCTGTGTAGAGTCTGAGAGACATTATTACTCATGGCTGATACAGTGCTTCTAAAGTGTCTTTTATTGCAAAATAAACACTTGAAATATGCCGCTAGATATGAGGAATGGTCTGGATGGCAATGGTTTATAGGTGACAATGCAATCAATTGTAGGTATTAGTTTTTAGTATAGAAACAATTTATCAGTCTCTTTGTCAAAATGAAGTTTGACTTATCTTGCTGATCAGCAGGGCTAACACTGCCAAGGTCAGAGAAGACTGAAATAATGTGGAAAATGCCTGGGTTTGGTGTTTGTTTGTTCATTTGTTTTTTGTTTGTTCCTCTCCAAATTTACATTCCTAATACTTTGTATAATCCTGTGTGTTGAAAGGAAATTAAACTTGTTGGAAATTTAATTCAGCTGATTCAGTTTGGAGACACCTAATAAAAATAATTTAAAATGTTTTGTATAGGATATATTTGAACCTTTCCGAAGTCTACTTAAACCGCTTTGCAAACGCATCTTTTAAAAGCCATGTATGGTAATTTGAAAGAAAAAGGTCAGAATAAAGTTCTTATAATCTCTTATGAAACTTTTTTTTCCTATTCGATAGTATTTCCCTTGGTAATTTGTAAATATGTCTCATTGCAGAGGCAGTGAATGACCATGTTTGTCATTTTGTTCATCAATAATGCAGGATATTTCTACTGATCTCGTAACTTCATAAGAAATTTTTTAATGCATGCAGGAATGTTTTCTAGCCTGCGCCATGTGAGAAAACAAACAGCATAAGTGGAGGAACCCAACCTTGTAATCCACAGAAGCCAGCAGCAGAATGAGAAGGATTTGATATTTTGAATCCTCTTGCACTGATGGAGTGAATCTACATTTGTCTTTTGTTGATCTTCATAACATAAAATGGAAATCCATGCAGAGTCTCATGAATGCATCAACAGTGAAGAGATATGTACAAAACAGTGATATTAAAACTGTTTCATTGATTTTTTTTTAAAGGAAATACTTAATCTAAAAAAAAGTAAAAAATATAAATCAAAATATCAGAATATTGGTAGAGAGCAGGGCATAAAACACCCTAGTAATCAATTAAAAAAATCAGTAATAATATATATTGAAAAGGGTTTTGTTCATTCTTGCTGGAGAATTTTGAATATTTTAAAGAATTCATTGTCAGTTTGAAGAATGGATTCTCATTCTATTCTGAGGCCGTGCTGAGGGAAAAGTTGAATGTTATATTACACTTGCTACAGAACTAATGTGCACTGTCTACTTTAGCAATATTTATAATTGGGGACTGTAGCTGGTAGATGATATGTTAGGTTGCAAACAGTGTCAGAAACTACAGGGCTCTTTCCATTACCCAACTAAAATTCTGGACTTCATGTTCCCTCAGATGGAATTTAATTTGTAATAGATACATGATTATGAAGTATACATTCATAGATGGTGGCTCTTTTGTTATATGTCTGTCATATGTATTAAGTAATCTTTTACAAGGTAAGCTGTACAGCTGTACCACTGTAAGTCTGATTAATGTGCAAAGGCATTAAGAATGTGTGTGAAGGGGTGAACTGATTCTGTCAAGGGTCAAGTGGAATAAAATATGAAGAAGTAATATATTGCTTTTAAGAGCCTTCATCCTTTCACCTCTTGCTATTTGATTTCTTACAATTTATTTTATTAATTTAGGGGGTTGTTTGTGGGGTTTTAAACAATTAGGAATAATCAAAGACCAAATGCTAGAGCCAGCTCTACAGGCAACTATAAAATACGTTCTGCTGTGCCTCAAATTTAAGTACTTGCTCATCCAGGGAAAATCAAATTACAATTAGACATTTAGCAACTTAGTAACACTGCCACAGTGTTACATAAAAAGAATTTGGTGCATAAAATGGTGGTCTAAAAAGCCTGGATGCTAAGTGGGAAGCAGCTGAGTTATGACCATTACCAAAGAGATGAGAATTCCTGCCCCTCTCTATATGCCAAGTGCTTACATGTTGCAAAACAGGTACTTCTGTCCAGCTTCTCCATCTTTTCTTTACAGCTCAGAGTTTTCTAAAGTCAGTACGGATTTCTGTACACTTCAGTGTACTTTTCAAAAGGACTGAAGAGGTCTCACTCTGTTTAAGCTGCTCCTCTTAGCAACTCAATAGATTTATAGTCAGGACACTCTGAAAGGGAGAAACACACAATCTGGCTAATGCTCTCAGTATTGGTACTGGATTTTTTTACCCAATACCTGTCCTAACTCTTTCAAAATCTTAAAAAAAATCCAGTTAAAAGTTTAAATTGAATTTTGCAATGAATATTTATGTAGCTGAAGCTCATTTTTAAAGTGAATACTTCTGAAATGAACCCATATATATATCTGTGAAAGATAGACATAATTATTTCCTCTGTCCCTGTCTCATGCATGCCGCATTGAGAGACAGATGACAGAGAAGGAATTCTGCAGGACACAGCAGCCATCTTTGAAACCCTCATTATGGTTATGTCAGGATTATTGGGCCAGGACACCTTCCCAGTCATAAAAAAAAGGCCCGGGTTGTTACTGTTTGTCAGCTACTCCCTTATAGACTTCATCCAATACAAAGGAAATCAATCGTAGGGTATTTTTTTCTGCTGGAGGAGATGCAAAATACTCCAATACTTTGGTCTGAATAATTGAAGAACCAAAATTGCAAGGATCACTGCAGGTAATCTCAAGGGAGACCATGTGGATTCACAAGCCAGACAGAATTTAGTGCTAATGTCAATATTAGCATGTTTTACTTGTCATTCTCACTCTGCAGTCAAAACACTCCTCTAGAAGCTACTACAGCCATTAAATTAGAATGGTAACCTCAGAGTAAACTGCCTCTGGGTAAAATAGTCATGAATGCCCTTTCTCCTCCTCCTTGTTGAAGTCTGTTCCAGTTCATTTATCAAGGTCTGACTACAAGGAGAATTTTGGTTCAGGTATAAAGTACGTTTGTCTTTTTCAAGGAAGAATGAAGAGGGTTTTTTTTTGTTTTCCTGGGCTGAGATCTATTGATAAAAGAACAAAAGTATTGCCACACTACTGGATAGAGTATTACTAACAAGGAAATATGAAATCTTCACAGGGCTGGTTTAAGACAATATTAGGAGCGCTTTATGCTTTTGAAATAGAGTTAAAATTCTGAATTGTGATATTTATATAAATACTTTCTACACTTTTTTTTTTTAATTGAGTACTGCCCATGGAAAGCATCAATTTTTAGCTGAGTGATGTCTGGACTAGAATGGACTGTCTGTTTTTTAAACTATTGTACATTGTTTACTAGATTGGAAATCTAAACTTCTTTTGCTTGGCACTTAAGGGGTTGAGATCTCTAGGATTTGAATTTTTTGCCACTTTTATGTTATTTTGCTTTTTTAAAGGACAACTGGTTGGAAAATTTCTCTCTTAAAATGACAAAATCTAGCTCTTAGCGATGTGAGATAAGAGCCTAGATATGAAAACACGTAATGGTTCTTTCCAACTGTGCAAGAAATATTTTATAATCACAACTGTAAAGCATTTATTTCATTTTAAAATCACTATAATACTGCAAGCACAGTACATCCAAGATGAAGTATTAGCTGCTAATGTCTCTCTGACCCAAAGGGAGGTTAAGCTAACGCTACTTGTGTTCTAGCTACCATTTCTGTAGTGCATGGTTTGGCTACATGTTAGAACAGGGCTTAGCATTGCCCGTAAGTCCATGTGGCATGTCAGCATGTACACTGAGATGAGTTTCTCCTTCTCACCAAAGATTTTATAAGCATCTTCAGGGTCTGCAGTGAATTTTTTCATTGCTGAACTGAGCGTATTCTCCTCATTTTAGAAGCAACTTCCTGTTTCTCCTCACAAATATAAACTCTTAGAACAATACGAAGGAACTGTTCAAGTTGATTAAGGAAAAAAAGTGTGCATAAAATGTAGTTACACAATAGGTATACTTTCTCCTAAAGACATCTGCATAAGCTCACCTTTCAAAATTGTATGGAAGTGCATAAGAATATTACAGATAGTACAATTAGATAGTATTTATTAACACTGCCTAGTGCTTTCTAATAGACTATTTTACTGATGTGAATCCCATATTTGGAGTCATTTTTAGTTTGTGTCCATTAAATTATGAGACCAGAAGCTTTTGACAATGACTTCTAGTAGAAAAGAAAATGCAAAATATCAAAAACAACCACATATTTTCTTTTTAATGCAGCCATATATTTATTAGGGAACAGTGATAGAGAGGTAGTTTCTTTTCCACCGCCTTTTCTCAGGAGATAGTACTTCTCTCAAGAGCAGTCCCATTGTTATATATAGGAAGCTGCATGTTCTGATTCCTAATTTGATTGTTTGTCTATATCTAGGTTCAGCCTTAAGGGCTAATCAAACCATTTGGCTCCCATTAACACCATGTCCACTATTGTGTGGTTTCTATGCCCCATCACATCAATACAGAGGTAGGTTGATTATAATGTTGTTTTCCAGAATCTGTGCAATCAGTGTTGGAGCTACTAAATGAAACAGTTGCCTAGCAAACAATGAAGCAAAATCAATGCAAACCTGTTAAATGTTTTCATGTTACCAATCTGTGAATTTCTCTGAAAAGATACTCTTGCAAAGATATTTCAGTCAGTTCTGCTTTTTTAACATCACATACTTGCCTTTGATGCCAAATGTCTTAAAATGTCCAACAGAAAAGGATATCTTATGGTATTGTATTTAAAGAATCATTATATCTTTTCATTCTTTATCTCTAACCTTAAGAGCTGTGTAGTCAAAATGAAATTTTTCTTTTTTGATTAAGAGAATGAAGACTTTAATATTTAAAAATTAATTTGCAGATAGGTTTTCTAGAATTTTTTGTTTCAAAAGTGAAGTACTTCTCTCTGTAGAGAAGATAGGAGGGAAAGATATGTTTGCAGAGGAACACTCAGCTTTTGTATCCTTTGTATCCATACTGTTTCTTTCAAATATCTTTAGAGGAGAGTACCTTCACATTCTTTAAAAAAAGAGAGTTTCTGCTGTTTGAGAGCAAATTCTTCTTGAGTGTATGATTTTTTGGTTTATCCATTCCCTAAATAATAGTCTTATTTTCATAATTCCTGTAAGTTGACAGTTAATAACCCTTACTACGTCATAAAAAGGAACACAATAGTAGGGATCTGGGCCTGCCTTTCTAATCTAGTGTATATTGTAAAAGGAATACAGAAGTCCATGCACCGTACTAGAAGTGATATGTGCTGCAATTTTTGTGGTAAGATCATTATCTGCGGTACTTTTAGTAACTGACATGGAAGGTAGGCAAAGGTAATGTACAAGTTCCACTAATTAGCCTGAGCATATAATTTAATAAAATTAGCTATAAAAAGGATGCACATATCAGCTATGTAGCTCTCAAAGCATCCTGAATAGCAAAGACAAGTTTATTACCACTGAAGATTACTATGGTATTTTTTTGTGTCAGTGATAAGGTATGTTTTGATTTTGCCTTAAAGGCTATTATGAGGTGAAAGATGATGATATCCTTTCCCCTTGAAAACACACAGCAATCTGCTTTATTGCCTACTTTACTCTTTCCCTGAAAAGCTCCATGGTTGCTGCAGCAAACATCATGGCTTGAACTGAGAGGAGAAATTGTGGAAATCAGATCCAAATGAGCAATTACAGTCAAAGACTGTACAGAAACCTCACCAGTGTTTCTGATCACAGATCAGACAGAATTTCCTCTTTTTGAACACAAATATAGCAAAATACTTACACATGGGAGATGAAGCCAAAAGAAGCCCACATGTGTTGAAGTGCTTTGCTGGATCAGGACCAGAAAGGCTGGCCAACCTTTGCTTGCTACATTGATTTCATGCTAAGTGTCCATATGTTTATAGAGAACTATTCTTCCTGGAATGCCTCAACTGTTTTACATTACAAGCTATATAGAAAGAAATTGCCTCAGCCAGTTCTGCAGTACATTTGTGGTGTAGTATGCTGCAGTGGTTAATAGAGCACAGCCACACTGTAAAATGGCTTAGGACGAAAGCAGAAGAATGCTGAATCTAATCAAAAATGCAAGGGAAAATGAAGCAGGCAGAGTGTAATTACCTGAGTTGCAATTTAGCCAGGACATCAGAATTAAAAGCTTATTCTTAGGAAGCTTTCTGGACTTTCTTAATAAACACTAGAGGTGCAGGGTATTTGTAAACTATTTGCCTGTACATTTTCACTTGAATATACATTGAATTTGGCCTATTCCCTTTTGAATATACATAATGATAAGCTACAAGTTAAGGGTTGCTTAACTGTATAATCTTTATATGGCAAGGAGTTATGCCTGCAGACAAGTTATTCACACCCAAAGTACTATATTTTACTATATTTCACATGGGGTACAGCATGCAGTTGTAATGCAGGCTACCAAAACCTTGTTGTTAGAGCCTTGGCATAGAAATGACAGAAAAATTAAACAGAGATAGTATATAGTCTTGAAAGACAATCTGATGTATGTAACCACATTTGTATTTTCTGCATGCAGTGGAGTCAACGTCTCTGGTGCAGACCAGCAAGATTAACAAACCCAGTAGACTTTGCTAAGGATGGGTCGGTGGGTGCTAATGTGGTGATACCAAAGTGCTCGACCCTTCCACTCAGGTGCTGCCTTGCTGGCTTTCTCCTGATCAAGGAAGTAGGTTTGACTCTTGTGTGATGGTCAGAACAATGGGTTTGATTCATAGTCCTGCTCCAGCTGTGGTGACCACATGCTGAACTTCCAAGCAGGTACCTTCCTTCTTACATCCTTTGGGTAACTTATTATCCATTTTCTTGTTTTCTGACTCTCCTTTTTGGTACTCATGTACTTCTTTTTCTCCATTCCAGTCTCATCCCAGACAAAAAACGTATTTTCCCCAGTGGTTCTAGTTTTGCTACACCTGTACTCAAGTCTCAGCCTTATATGGTATAAATGATATTTAGGCACTGTTGACCTTGCAAGATTTTAGTTCCCTAAACATCCCCAAGACTGCCCTCTAAATGTCTGGGAATTCTGGCACAGACTGGCACACAACTCCCTGTGTAACCACCATCCTGTGGTCTGTAGCTGACTGTAGCTTCTGTCAGCTTCTCACACTGTTATCTGTCAGGTACAGCAATTTCTCATATCTTGTCCAGTAGTATTCCAGTCCTGTCTAGTTAGCATAGCCCTGAGGACCTAGCCAGCAACCTAATGAGTTGTCCACAGCCATAACACACTTTCCATGGGACCAACACTGCTTGGTTCAGTGGAGAAATAGAATTTATGAAGCTGATTGTAAGAGCTTCTTGTACAAGGAGATCATCTGGCAAAGACCTAATTCACACTTCAGAAACAGGACAACAGATGTGAAATTCACAGCTACTTTGTATGAATGAAAAAATTGAATATAACTTTAATCTGTGTCTCTGAATAAATTTTATGGTAATATAATGGTAGAGAAAGAATGCAATTTTTTTTTGGGGGGGGAGAAAAGATGCAACATCTGCAGTAATTACTCAATCTCATATTTATAGGACCATTGTGAACAGATTTTTGGTGAGTGCCACCTACATCTGGGCTTCTGAACTTCACCTAAAAGCAGTAGGAGTGTGTGTCTTCAGAGAGGTTGAAGAAAATGTCTCAAACAGATGGAGCAATCTGTAGGATGTTTGCAGAACATGACAAGAGCCAGATAGGATTCAGAAAGATCTGATGTTAGCGATTAATTTAGTGATTAAAGATCTTAAATTAGTAATTTGGGGCATGGAGGAGAAAAATGGATTGAAAATAGAATAAAGCCATGAGATGGACTGTGGTCATGGGCTACGAATTTGGTTTGGAAAGCATTGTGATGTTCTGGGTATGGGAAGTTAAAAGCTATGTGCTAACGGCCAGGAGTCAGAGATGGGTTAGTTTTTGAAAGCAGGAAGGATTCGGGACTCTCATACAGCAGACCTTTACTTAGGTACCTATAAATATAATCCTAGTTTCATATTCAGGAGGTCCACACAAGATCATCTCATCCCCTTCTCTCTCTAACACACAGAACCTCTAGGTGACCTGTTCCTCTTCACTCTCCTCTCCCCTGTCAGGTATGTGGTAATCCCGTGTATCCGTCAACTTCAGTGGGAGGTGAGCATTTAAATACGTTTGCAAATCTTGAAGCCCCAGAACTAGCTACTCTGACTTTCAAGATGAATGAGAGTTAATGTCATAATAAATCCTATGACTAACAATTATTAAATGTGAATTTTAAATATCAGATCACAAATACAGGCAATGACATATTCGTAATCAATTTACATTTTAAAAAGAAGGAAGAAAGTTTCCCCTGTCCTGGTCTATGAAAACCAAAAAAGAAGTTTATTCAGGTAACTTGAAATCAGCATGCAGACTATCCAAAAGTAGGAAGAAAGCATCAGCGATTCATTGCAAAACATTCTTTTAGAAATTTAATAGAATAAATGAATCTGCTTATTTACCTTTCTGTGGTTTTGGTTTTCTAAACAAAACTCTGTTTAGCAAATGAATGAACGGTCATACCACAAGAAAAATGGGATATTGAAACTTAAAATGTATATTGAATCTGTCAAGAAATGTATGTGGTTTGTCTGATACATACTAGATTTTTGGGGATGATTTAAATAAGTAAGTATTCACCTAGGAAGAAGTAAGTCTAGATGTTTTTAGTTGGATTTTTTTTAATAAAGGAAGTAGAATTAGTCAAAAGTGTCTGCAGTACCTAAACTGACTTTTAATTTGGTTGGGGTTTTTTTTGAGAGCGGCTCAGAGAAATTTGAAGCTGCTATAAACTGGTATGTTCATGTTGCAAGCACCGACTTTAGCCTGTGTTTTACTCTGACAGTCCGCGGCATTGGGAACAGATGAGCATTTTGTGATATGAAACTCCCTCCTGTGTCCAGCCAGCAGAAAAGACTAGATCAACCAACTCTGACTTCCATCCACTGCCAGGGTCACTGATTTCAGCCAATATGAAGCAGACAAGTAATTATTTTCAAATAAGAGTCTGTTGTGTACAGAAAGGGTAAACTCACCAAGACTCAGTGGAGCAGTGCTGTTTCCATTCATACTCCAGCAGCTCACATATGAGGAACTCAGCAGAAAAATGCTATAAAATTTAAAAAAAATCAGTATTGCAGCAGAACAGCAAAGCGATACTCCTTCAGCTACAGAGAGGGTCACATTGCTGCTCAGTTACTTTCCCTCGATTTATATATTTTTTCTTTTGTCGTACATTGTTTTGTTTTAGGATTTGTGCAGTTACAAGTAGAAGGAAAGAGACCATCGTTCATTCACTAGTACTTTATGACAAATTATTTCTTTTCATTAATAGTCAATGAAAACTTGTTGGTTTTATTTACTTTTTAATTAAATTAAATCTTTCATGGGAATTTCTTTTAAATTATCCAAATGAGTGTCAGCAAAAGAATCTTCTCACTCTATCTGCATGTGTAACTATTTTCTCTTATTAGTGTTCTTGTAAACATTACGATCATTCTTTTGTCTTTCAACTTGTACCTATTAAGCAAACATTTGGATAGAAGGAACTCGAGGAACTTGAACTGTACTATTTTTTTTTAAAAAATATGTGATTTTCCTGTTGACAATCCTTCTAGAAAATATCTTTCTTAGGTGGCTAATTCAGACTTTGACTCTTACATCCAGATTATATATTAGCAATTAATATATCCAGTAATTTATTAGAAATGTGTGTTGAGCCTTTTTTACTACTTTTCCCCTAGAGTGTTCCTATAGAGTATGTAGTCTTGTATCTCTGATTAATAATCTCAAAATAGAAGTGTATTCTCTGCTATGAGAGGAGAATTAGGTGGCATTTTCATTTCTGATATTGTGGTTTTCTTGGAAATGTGTCTTTACAAGAAAATTATTAAAAACTATGAAATAAATAGAAAGAATTCTTTAAAAGTTTGATTCCTGGACTGAGATACCAGCTGGTTTGGATCAGCGCAGAACTCCTGACTTGATTAGAGATGTAGTGATTTAGATTGATGGTGGATTAGGTTCATTTTCCTTAACTGAGAGAAACATTTATAGGGCAATTATGCTATTAAGTGTTTGTTGTAGCTGGCAGGATGTAGGAAAGCTGTGCAAGCACTGTTCAGAAATAGTCAAGACATTAGAGTGTTATTATGACTTTTTCAGCCCCAAATCCAAAGCACACCACCATACAGGTTGTTATGAAGAAAATTCCCAGCCAGACCCAGTGCAAGGAGACAAGTTTTTACTTCAGGAATAGGAAGAGTGAACTGATGAAGCAGTCCTCAAGTTTATCACCTTCTGCACAATCAAGCTATTACCTTCAATTCATTTTTCTCTTCGTCTCAGGCTTGTGTTTCAATGGTTGAGATCTGCTCCATTCATTATGGGGCACTACACTATTCCACATAGGGATCTGATTTTTAAGTTGCTGGAAGTGCACTTTCATCTCTAGCTTTGACTCTTGCACTTAAACTCCATAGAGCATTTGGCTAGCGTGAGGCATTTTTTTCCCTCCCTCTCTCACTCTCTTTCTTCCTTTCCCTTTTTTTTTTCAATGTACCTTTTAGGTAAATCCAACTCTGCTTTGGATTCAACACTAGGCCAAAAATACGTAAAAGGGAATACTTTTCTCAATCTCTGTTTCTGACTTTAGATAGGGACAGGGCCAACTGTTTAGAAACTGCTTATCTACAGTCACTTGTGGTCTGAAAGTTGATGGCACGTATTGCAGCCTAAGAACATAAATCAGTTCTATGAGCCAATTATGGATTTTATAAAAGAAAAGCATAAGCAAGCAAATATTCGCTTAATGAGACATATTTCTAAGCTAATATGCTACAGTTTTATTAGCTAATTAAAGATGAACAGTACAATGATCAAATAATGGGCACATTTAAATTGAATCAATAAATCAGTCGGTTCCAATTATTCAGTCACTAAATTATTGCATTGAGTAATCAGCTCAAGTTATGAGTTTGACATGGGAAGGAACTGCTTAGTGTTAGCTTTGTCTTGGGAGAATTTAAGAGGGATCTAGTTTGCTTTCCATCTTAAAACCCATACAAATTCTTATCAATACAATACATATTCTTTTTTTTTTTTTTAATTAACCCTTAGTTGAGCACCTAAACCGGGAATAAGGAGGAAATTCTTACATGCACAGATATGATGTAAAGCCTTTCATCTCCTGGGAGCCTGAAAGTCTGTAGATAGATGGTTTTGCCTTGAAAGCCCTACAGAAACATTAAAAACTGTTATGTATGCACTGAATGGATGTTCTGTGTAGAGGAGTGAACATTTAACCTTCCTATCCTCATCTAAGTATTCGATAGGATTAAAAGTGTAGGCTTTCCTATGCCTGTGGAAGAGTTAAATTAATGTCTTGCATCTGCCATGAAAATATTTTTAGAACTGGGCTCTCAACAAGGCTGATGCCCTTGCTTCCTGTTTAGGCCATGGCACCATAAAAAAGAAGAATGCAAAATTCCTGGAAGAAAAAGAAAAGTCACAGAAGACTACTGATCTGTGTAGTTCAGTAAATATGGTTTGCCATTGCCTGGGGCAGGCAGTCCTGTGTTGTGGCTCTTTGTGGCAGGTCNAGTCCTGTGTTGTGGCTCTTTGTGGCAGGTCCTGGGGGTGTCTGGGCTGCCCTTGGCCTGAGCAGGGCTGAGCTGAGTTTACCAGCCTCCCCGTGGCCCAGTGCCCATTACCCAGCCTGTCTGAGCTCCAGCTCTGTGAGTGCTCCTGGGGAAGGGGCTGACAGCCCCAGGCAGTCCCTGCCGGACAAACATTTTGGGACATGAGGGCTGTGGGGCAGCTTTTACCCCCTCCCTTTGAGCAGACAGAAGGGAACAGCTGGGGATGGGAAAACAAGCCCTGAATTAGAAGAGGAAGGGATCCCCACTAGGAACATCACACTATTCCAGTGAATGGATTAGGATGCTGGTGGCTCTCTGTCACCCTCCCCACCCCAAAGTCTACTGAAAGAGATTTTAAGATTGAAGCTGTCAACCTTAAGACCCAGCATGAGCAAAACCACCATGACTACCATAGAAAAAGTTAGGCAATAGGAAGGTATTGCACAACAGGCTTAAGAACATTATCATTGAGGGGTTTCTGTATTAGATAATTTGGACTATCGGACCCCTGAAACGCTAATTAGACTTCGTGGTAAATTTGTATATATAGTATCTTCACTTTTATCCAGTGTAACATCAACAATGAGGGAATGGGCTTGGAGTTCCTGACCTCATTATTGCTCATGTACTTTTGCATTAAGACATTGTTTAGGGTAGTATAGCAATACCCTCTTCCCTATAAATATTTTTAATAATATTGCCTTTAACCCAGAAGAATCTAATGACCCATTCAGTGAGTTTGTTATATAAAAATGTTAAAGGTGGCATTTCTTCCCTCATACACACATCTCAGGACATAATTCTTACTTAATTTCCTCCAACGTGTTGATATTGTAAATAATAACTCATAGAGAAATTAAATGCAGCATTTATTCTCTGTAAACCACAAGAAGCTTCCAGAGGCTTGATTGAATTGCCATGAAATTTTAAATATTTTCAGGTACAATAAACATTGTTATATCAGAAATGTAATTTTATAAGTTTATTAGTTTGTTTTTCTTTTCAGTGAGATTGCAACATGATAAGATCATATGGATGTTTCGTACTGTTACAACAGAAGAATAAATGTGTGTGTGTGATCAGACCTCAAATAATAACTAAAATGCTCCTAGACAGAAGGTTAACAGTATGACTGAATTTCATCATGTTACTATTCCTTTGATGATGGTCTGAATATTAAAATCTAGTTATATTTGCTGTGTTCAGCTTACACTGCAGTTATTATATGTATACTGAAATACTCAGTAAAACAAATCTTTGAAAATTACACTATGCTTTTTTTTTATATACTTGTTACTGCATTATAATTCCTGTACAAGTACACCTATGGAAAATATAAAAGTTAAATTTATCTCATCTTATATTTAGTGGAATATTTACCTCTAAACAACTAAGTGATTGGATTTGTCTCTTTTTCTGGGGCTTTGATTTGTTTCTGATGATATTTAATCCAGCATTTCCCTGGAACAGCATATTATTCTTCGTTTCTTGGGATAGCATGCATGCTGAGCATTTAAGAGTCATATCCTTCATCAATGCTTTAAGCAGCATGAAATTTTAAAAATAGTAAGTGTTTGGCTCAGGCTTATTTGGTCAAAGTCTTTTATGTTCTGGGATGTATGACAAGCAGAAGCTTTTAAAAACCAGAACAACAGGATTCTGGCTATGCAACCTTTGTAAGTGGAACAAATTGTCATAATTGTCTTAGACTGTTCAGCTTTCTTGGTATTTTTTTTCCCTTGTTCATTATCATGCAACACATATTCTGTGGTATATATTCTGTCTTCATACTCTGAGTTTTTCTGACTTTTTCCTCTTTGGATAACTTAATCTATAGAACCATCCAGATTTGTATATATTTATCCTGATTGCTACACCTTTTTAATGCTTCAAATTATTTTTTAGCTAAAGAGAGCAAGTTTAATGGGAGTACTCTCTTTTAGTCCAATCCAGTGGTGGTTCATTTTGTATAAGAGGTTTTAAATGTTGAGAAACCCTACTCAGTGCGTTTCTCTTTCCCTTGCTTGCTTGTTCTGTTTTAGAAATGCTTACCGAGAGAGAATTAAGTTGATTATGAATCATTCAAATGTACTTTAATTCCAGTCCAGAGTGCAATATGAGTCTGTTTCTGTCTACTTTTAGCTAATAAAAAAAGAAAATATAAGTGAACCCTTTACAGAGCATATTTCAGAAGACAGTCCCTCAAGGGGAAAGCTATTTATGGGTATCCTTGGACATTTCCTTTAAAAATCTTCTACTTCCTCCTGTCAGAATTAGGATACAACATAATACAGGGGATTGCTCTAGTCTAACTAATCAGTTCGCATCTCCCCATGACCCTGGAATCATCCCAGATATATCTGCTAAACTTCATACCAGCTCTAGTAGCCCACTGATCTCCATAGTCTCTTATAAAACCTGCTGCATATTGGGAAAACGGCAAAATCAGATTTCATTAGAAAGTATCAAAGCATCAGCCAAAAGCTGATTAATTAATATTACTCTATATTTTATAGAAGCATCATTTTGGGAACAGTTTTCTCCCAAGTGAAATAAAAACTTACTTGTCTATTGGGATAAATAAGGCCTACTGAAACACATGCAGTAGTAACTGGTGTTAGCTCAGTGACATACTTCATGCTTTCTGACACTTCCAATTAGCACGGATCAGCAAAAAGAAAGGTGTTGGATCAGGCAGCTTCCAATGATGCATTAACAGTTGAAAATTTAATTTTGGTAGGCTTATTCATAAAAGAAATAAAGAGATTTAATGGCAGCTGCCACTTGCAAAAGGACCAATCACTCATGTCTCGGCTGAGCACCCGAGACAGTATTTGGTACAATTTGTTTGTTTGGTGGGAAGTTCATTTACGGATTTTTCATGCTGATCTAATTGATTTGCAGGAGGGCTAACAACCCTATTTCCTGCACCTGGTTTGACAATTGATACCATCTGGTTCATTGGATTAGCAGCTGTAGTTCACAACTTCTATCAATTCAGACACGTTTGACAAGAGTTCTGCATCTTTGGTCTCTTCCAATTCATTTCCCTCTTTATATGCTGAAATCTGCAGAGCTTCTTCACTGCAAAGCAAGGTTTTCTTAATTTATAGCATAGGGATAATAGGATGATGATAATTATTATTCTAGTCTAGTTAGAGCTGAAAAAAGCATGCATAGTGCCTACAGCAAACACAAGGGGATGAATTAACATTGAGGGCCACATCTGCATTTTATTTACTCCAGTGGAGACGGAGGGTGCTTGGTATCTCAGAGGAGTAGAACATTCATCATGAAGAAAGTAAATGTAATTATTGCATTTTAGAAATTAGTATCAAGTCTACATGATTCCTTGTTTAATGTCTCATCTACTGTAACACAATGACTCCCTGACCATTCAGTAAATATTTCAATATGTCTCTCGTAATGTGAGAAACTGGAGTAAATTTAAATCTGTGATTTCCTTCATATGCACACCATTTTAGAAGTAAGAGGAGGTGCTGGAGGGACACATTGTGCTGCTCTGGGGGCATACCAAACTAGCAGGAGACCTTGCTTCTGTTCTCCGTGTGCAATGCTGGTATGAGTTAACATGTTGTTCTCAGACTTCCCAACCCCGCAGTATGATGAGATATAGCCATGCAATGGTGGTCAATTAAGCTGTGTTTCTACTGTAGTAAAAATAAACTAATTAAAGGTTTTTTGATTATTACTAGAGAATGATGCTTATTGGGGTGGATTACTCACCAGCATAATTTGTGCTGAACTATGGCTGATTAACCAAGAGTTGGAAAGAGCATAATGAAGGGACATATCATTGTACTCGTGCCCTGTTCTCATATCCTCTTTGATAAACCTTCAACCTTCTCAGTCCCAAGAGAAAAAAAACAAAAACAAAGCAAAACAAAACAAAAACCACTAAACCCCAGACTTTTATTTTAACTAGACTATTCTCACATTCTCATGTTAGTCAGATTTTGCTGAAAACTGGTATTTTCACTGGCTGAACACAACCATATAGGACTTTTTTGGTCAATGGACTGCAAAGTTTTGTCTCACCTGATGAGATCCTACTTCTCTCAGTGTATAATATTATAACAGATATATAAACGCTGTTGAACTAGAGTCCTTTACAAAATGGAGGGAGTTTCTAACATACTATTCTACGTGAAGGTCCCTGAAGAGAGCAAATGAATATGCCTGAAGGGCATATGGTATGCATGAATAGGTTGCTATTTCAAGTTGTAGCTTTAACAAAGAAAATGCACCTACACCTCATTCATATTAATGTCCATGATTTTTCTAATCTTGAAAATATATTAGCCTATTTTACAAATTTGATATGCTTTTTAGGTGTCTTTAAGACAATAAGATGTAACGAGAATCCCACCTTTTGGTACTATGTGTACTTGTACACAGAATTCCAATGCTCTAATGTAGAAATATGTATTTGTATATGGAATCTTTAATGGACATTGCCCTGGGCAGAGGCCAGGCTGAAAATACACCAACAGAAAGTGTCGCGATTGAGAAAACAATGATCAAACTGCAATAAATATTTCAACCCTATCCATTTAGCTGGGATTACTATCATTTGTGTGGTAACACTAGTGATCAGTTTCTGATGTACAAAGTGTAGCTCAAATATTAACAAATTAAACCTACAATGTTTGATTAAAAAATGATCTTGCTAAAGTGTAAGGTGTTTTACATGACCCATTAGTTCATTAAAAAGATTTAAATTAATGTTTTCCAGTCACTGAAGGATATATTTCTTAGCAGGGAAAGTTGCCAGCGCTGAAACCTTTGCAATATATTCTCTCCCAAAGAATAAGAAATTCAAGTCTTGTGACTGCAGGTACCTAGCAACCTTTTCCTGCTCTTGCAGCTCACCGTCAACAATCTGGTTTTTGAAAACATGTTAATTAGTAGTACTGCTATTTCCTGGGAGAGAAGGCTATCTAAACTGCCAGCTACTATCCAGAAGGCCATTGTTTCAGAAATATTTCAATTAGAAAAAATAAGATAAATGGAAACTCAGGTTTTCCCATGGTGTCTAGATATTTTTCTATTGCAGAATTGTATAAATTGCAGCAAAAACATCTCTATTATAATTTGCATAGCTTATTAAAAGCACTTTCTACAAATGCAGATGTTTATTTTCCATATATTATAAACACAATTAGGATAGTGAGCACAGTATTTCAGAGGTATAAGATTGACATATACAAACATTTTTATATGTATGTATGCATATATGTATGATATAAAAACATTTATTTATGTGTATATATTTTTATATATCCTTTTTTGTATATGGAGGCTTTTAGTTGTAATGTAATGGGTAAAAAAATAAGATTTGTTGCCGTTTTATTTTACATTTACTATAAACTCACAATAAAAATTGACCCACTAGATTTAATGATGAATTAGGAAAGTTTTTCTCAGGAAGAAAAAAAGTTAAGATAAAGAATAACATTTAAAATCACTTTATCATTTATTACTATAATTTTACCTCTCCTGTAGCTTCTAAATTCATGCTTATCAAAATTAACAATAGCAATAAGATGTTTCTGAAGCCAGTAGGCCTAGACAAAAAGTGGTAATTACTATGAAATCACTAGTCATTTAATATATTTTGAAATGAAGAGATGCCTATTCACAAAGAGAGCAGGCATTCAGGTAAATTTGCAAATCCAGTGGGGTTATAACAGAATATTGAAATCAGAAGTTTCTCCCTCACATGAGATTAAGGATAAAATCTGTTTGACAATGTTTCTTGCAGGGAAGTGCTGCTACCTTCTCCATTCTACAAACATGTATAAAAGTGGTACAGAAGAGTCCAAGATCTGTGCTGAAGTGGGTTATTCAATTTAGGGTGAAGGTTAGTGTACTAATCAAAAGAGAAGGTTTGCTTTCAGTCAGATGCTTCTTACAGTCTGTGATTGCAAAGACATATACCAGCAGCTGCCCAGAGTATAAATATACCCTAAACATGCCAATAAGATTAAAATATGTGGGATAAGTCAGTGGAATAAAAATAGATGGATAAATTCAAAACACATAGTTTAGTCCAAGTGGCAGAAATTTAGTGCAATGGAGAATTTTGTGATAAAAGTTTCTGGCCTTTTCTAAAAAAATCCAATTAGTCTCTCTTTTCATCTGTGAGAATTTGAGAGTCTTATCAATTGTAATTTTTGTACTAAATTATTTCTGAACTAAATTACAGAAAGCCGTTAGGCTGTAAGTGGTTCACGGTCCTTTGACAGACACCTGATTTTGACAGTAAGGATATATTGTCTAGTTTTGATTGGACACGTTTAAATTCCTGGACTGCAATAATTTAACTTATAGAATCATTTGCCCTGTATAAATTCAGAATACATTAATCTAACATTCATTTCCTGTGCACATTCTGTAATATTCATTTCAAATATTTTCTACCATAAATATTCTTTCCTGAAAACTTAGTCTACAGTATACTTTCTGAAAGTGAATATAAAACTATATGAACAAACAAGTTATATCCAGGTGAATTTTCATGTCTTTTTTAAGACCTCCCCCTAGCTTTGGTAATAAAGCTCTGTGTATAGTGATATCCTATCAGAAATTAGTTATACATGCTTGTTTTGGAATTATTAAGACTTTTTTTTTTTCTCCTTTTTTAAAAATAACCTTTGGAACATGGCAAGGTGAATGTGCTTTACTGCAATGTAATTAAAAGCATATTAAGTTATTAAATTAATAACTAAACTAGCAGGACTGTTTTGGGAGCTGTGGATAAGTGTGCTGTACAATACCCTACTGAAATAATTTGAAAACTTTCAGTTAAATGAGATTACTGAGAAGCAGTGAAATAATTTCATTTATTGTTTTAAGCCACATTCACATTACTGTTATCTAGTAGTTTTATTTAATTTTGTTCAAGATGCATTTGTCGAATTACATTTCAATAAGGGAAATAACTCCACAGAGCTATTCAGAGCAAATCAAACTAAGATTTGTTTTCTACCTCCCTATTCTATCTAGAGGGTAAATTTAGAGAATTGCTTAAAATATCCAGTCAGTAGCTAGACATTGAGATAACACCTGAAAATGGCAATGAAGATTGTAAGGTCAAAATGTCCACTTTTCCTTTAGCATCGATAGACCAATTGAGAACAAAAGAATGGGAATATGTTAGGATGTACATTTCCTTAACAATTTCCAAAATATTTCTTCTTAAAAGGTTCTGAATGAACACCAAGTTTGTGGTAAAAAAAGGCTTCCGGGGTCCAATTACATTACAGACAGTTTATATCTGCTGTTACAGTGATTTACCAAAGAGAAATTCAGGCATTGCCCAAAGAATGAAACTATAATGCAGTTAGAGGTAGAGACCTCCCTGAGGTCCTGAGGAAACTCGTGGATGAAGTTGCTAAGCCACTGTCCATCATACCTGAGAAGTTGTGGCAGTCTGATGAAGTTCCCACTGACTGGAAAAGGGGAAACATAACCCCCATTTTTAAAATGGGAAAATAGGAAAACCCAGGGAACTACAGTCCAGTCAGTCTCACCTCTGTGCCCTGCAAGATCATGGAGCAGATACTCCTGGAAACTCTGCTAAGGCATGTGGAAAATAAGGATGTGATAGGTGACAGCTAACATGATTTCACTAGGGGCAAATCGTGCCTGACAAATTTGGTGGCCTTCTACAACAACGTTATACTGTTGGTGGACAAAGGAAGAGCAATTGACATCTACTGGGACTTATGCAAAGTGTTTTACACTGTCCCACATGACATCCTTGTCTCTAAACTGGAGGGACATGGATTTGATGGATGGACAACTTGGTGGATAAGGAAGTGGCTGGATGGTCACACTCAAAGAGTTGAGGTCAATGGCTCAATGTCCAAGTAGGGACCTGTGACGAGCGGCATTCCTCAGGGGTCACTGTTGGGACCAGTGCTTTTTAACATCTTTGTTAGTGACATGGACAGTGGGATTGAGGGCACCCTCAACAGGATTACTGACGACACCAAGCTGTGTGGAGCGGTCAACACGCTGGAGGGGAAGGATGTCATCCAGAGGAACCTGGACAGGCTGGAGAGGTGGGGGTGTGCGAACCTCATGAAGTTTAATAAGGCCAAGTGCAAGGTCCTGCATGTGGGTCGGGACAATCCCAAGCACAAATACAGGCTGGGTGGAGAATGGATCGAAAGCAGACCTGATTGATAAGAAGCTCAACGTGAGCCGGCAATGCACGATTGCAGCCCAGAAGGCCAACCATATCCTGGGCTACATCAGAAGAAGCATGGCCAGCAGGTCAAGGGAGGCATTTCTCCTCCTCTACTCTGTTCTCGTGAGACCTCACCTGGAGTACAGCGTCCAGCTCTGGGGACCCTCAACATAAGAAGGACATGGAGCTGTTGGATTGGGTCCAGAGGAGGGCCATGAAGATGATCAAAGGGTGGAGGACCTCTCCTATGAAGACAGGCTGAGAGAGTTGGGCTTGTTCAGCCTGGAGAAGAGAAGGCTCCAGGCAGACCTTGAGGCAGCCTTCCAGTACTTAAAGGGGGCCTATAGCAAAGATGGGGAGGCACTCTTTATCAGAGAGTGTACTGATAGGACCAGGAATAATGGTTTTAAACTGGAAGAGGGGAGATTTAGATTAGATATTAGGAAGAAATTATTTACTGTGAGGGTGGTGGGAAACTGGAACAGGTTGCCCAGGGAAGTTATGGAGGCCTCAACCCTAGATGCGTTCAAGGCCAGATTGGATGGGGCTTTGAGCAACCTGGTCTAGTGGAAGGCATCCCTGCCCATGGCAGGGGGGATGAACTGGATGATCTTTAAGGTCCCTTCCAACCCAAACCGGTCTCTGATCCTATTAATCTATGACCTGTGCGTCACTGAGTCTCTTTTCATGTTATTATAGGGTGGGAGTAATTGTATTAAGTCAGTACTGATCCATAAAAGGAGCAGTGTAGGGCCAATGTTTTATTTCTGGCCTCTTTTTACGTACTATGATCACAGATGCCAACTAAATCTTTTCTCTCCTCCCTTCTAACACATCTATTTCCCCACAAATTAATTTTTTTAAGAAGAGCCCTTTAAATATGTCAGTCCCACCATGTGGCAGCAGAGGATACTGGAACGCATTCTCACCTGCTTCCGTTTCTTTTTCTTTGCTGCAGGGTCCAAGTGCTTCAGTAACACACAGCCTTGAAAATACTCCCATGTCTATTTTATTGCCACAAGTTGTAGTAAAATCAGTGGAGCTAGTTGTGCTGGAAATGTTAGGCAAATATTTGCTGGATTGGTTCCCAAACAGTGTGGATGGTATTTGTCATGTAAGGGACATCTTTTCTAGAGACCACTCTGTGTCTGTGTGTGTGTGTGCATAAAAGGGGAGGGAGAGACCGAGAGAGACAGTGACATAGACACATGCTCAGCACAAAGATGTGGGTTTTGCAGCATTGGACCATTTGACTTACCAATTTAGATCCTTCCAATTTTATGCTCCCTCTCATAGATATATATTAACTTTAATAGTAATTAGTAATACAGTCTTAAAGTTTGTCTGTGTTTGCAGGGGTTTGGATCTCCTAATGGGACAAACTTTAGTTCAGTTTAGGAAACAGCAAATACATATATAAACTGGAAGTATCACACGCGACTACCTTTTTTCAGGGATCAGACCTGAGCAATGGACAGGAAAGAAAGTAATCATCACGCCCATTTGAAGGTTAATCTAATTTTGATTTGGATATTTTATTTTTGAAAGGAAAACAGAAAAACTGGAGGTAACGCATATTTGGTCAAATGATAAGAGCATAAAGCGTCATTGCTTAGTAAACCTCTTCTGGCCATATGTTCACACTTCAGCTGTGCAAAAGTGCTTAACAGCAAAAGCATAAGCAAATCTATTAAAACATCACTAATAAAGGCTAAAAGAGACAGTAATGATGATACGATTGGATTTAGGACTCAGGGCTGTTTGGCACACCCCTGGCCTTCTGTACAGTTTTGTCTTCCCCAAGGATGATGAGAGACTGTTTCAAATGTTGCTTTTGCCAACTGTGCACTCTGTGTGTCTGAATCAAAGCCCACTGATGCCAGTGTGCTTTGGTTTAAACCACAGCCTGCGCTGTTATTACTTTCAAACACTCAGAAATCATAGACCGGCTCCAAATTATAAACTCTAATAAAACTATCATCAGGACTTTTTAGAAAAGTAACTCTGACTCCACAGAGTCACAGGAATTTTTTGTATGTTCGTAAGTCTCTTAAGCATTTCTGAGTGTGAATTTCAGGAAAAACACCAAGCCCTGAAAGAGTCTCAATAAACTTCAGGTTCTTGGCAATACTATTTTTGCAAAATGACTTCAAATATGCACTGTAATTTCATTATGCAGGTGTGGTTTGTAAGGATATATGTTTCCAAAATGCAATGTCCCGTGGACCTACACAGGCTGAAGGAGTGAACTCCATGAAATTCAACAAGGACAAGAGAAAAATTCTCTACCTGAGAAGGAATAATGATAATTTTTTAGCAACACAGGCTGGGGACTAACCAGTTGGGACGCAGCTGGCCTTCCTGAAAAGCCCCTAAGCATGAGCCAGTGAAGACAGCCAGCTTTATCCTGGGATTTATGAAGAGCCAGCAGATTGAGGAAAGGGATTATCCCTGTCTGCTCAGCACACTGCATGCTCCACATCTGGCTCCCTAGTACAAGAAGGACATTGGTAAACTGCAACAAGTTCAGTGGAGGGCCACCAACGTGTTTTGGGGCTGGAGCGCTTGCCCTGTGAGGGGAGGCTGAGGGACCTGGGCCTTGTTCAGCCTGGAGAAGAGAGAACTTCGGGAAGTTCAACAGCTGCCTGCCTGCTTGTACCTTCAAAGAGGGTACCAAGGAGACCCAGAGAGACTCTTTACAGTGATACCTGGTGGGAGGACAAAAGAAAATGGGCGTAAATTGAAACAGTGGACATTCTGACAATATAATGTATGTAAGGGAATATATCTGGATATAAGGGAAAGTTTTTCCACCCTTAGGGCAGTGAAGCGTTTGAGCTGGCTGCCCAGAGATGTCGTGCAAGCCCATCTTTCAAGTTCTGAGCAGCCTGGCTTGATGCAAGAGCTGGGCCTGATTTGGGCAAGAGGTTGGACTTAGAGGCCTCCTAAGAGCCTTCCAGCCAAAGCAGCTCTTGGGGTCTGGGCTTGTGCAGAATGCTGCACAAGTGCTGCATTGTCGAAAATATGGGTGGACGTGCAATCTTTCAAAATTACTATTTGTTTCAATTTGTTAGAAAAAACCCCACATAGACACTTAAGAATTTTCCATTCAATCCATTATGGCCAAGATATTTCTAAAATGCTGCTTCATTATGTGTTCAAATACTTGGTCCGAGTGGTGGAGAACTATAAGGCTTTGTGCTGGGACCAGGGGGAGCACTGAGGTATCATAGATTTGTGATTTCCCAATGAAAACTCATCTAAATCTTATACCATACAAAAATATTAATGAGAAATAGAGACTGAGCTGATAGTTAAGGTTCAGTTGACATTTATGCAATTGACACCCATTATTATATTTATTTCCATTTGGACATTTTTGTTGAAATTCCAGAATTGTCCCATCTGATTCAGACTGGGACAATGCAGTTCATTCAGTTGTACGGTACTTCAAGACTGAATGTCTGTTGCTTGTAAACCTCATGTGACCTGCTACACTGCATCTGCCATTAGTAAGCAATTTTCTGCAGGAACCTTTAATGGTGTAAATTTGTACTGACATAGAAACAAGCTGCAGAACAAATGATTGCATATATATTATTTTATCCAGGGTAACTAGCAGAGGGAGCAAAGAATAATAATCCTTATATGTATTTCTCCTTACCTACACTTCTGCATTTCAGTATTTCCTTGCATGGTTTTGTGACTTTTTCTTGGCCGCCCCACTTCACCTCCTTTATTGCTTCTGGAGGAAATGGACTGTCTCAGCATGCTGTCAGCATGTTCATTCTATCTCCCTATGCCTTTTTGTGTGCCTGACAGCTTTCACTGATACTTTGTGGGTGGTCTGATCCCCTCCAGTATCTTTAAAGTTTAGGAGTTTTGACGTCATACCAGGCTCGTGGGAGGTACGCAATTCTCCTCCCCAACCTTGTTCCCTTGAGCATTTTTTCCTCACTGATTCAGTTCGTTTTTGCTTCTTCTATGCCAATCCCATTTAACCCCTTGCAGTCAGACAGGTTAGTGTCATGAAGATAACTTTACTTGTTTCCTGGAATTCATCCTAAACTATATGTTTGTGCAATATCTGATACTGTAAGGTCCAGACTCTTATCAGAACACAAAAGATTAGAGAATAACCATTCCTTCCATAAGCATCCCATCAAATGGCAGAGAGATACTGGTTTTGTTTATGCACTTGTACACTTCACAAATGTTCTATGTAGCATGTGGAAGCTATACATAACATTGAGGTATTATTGTGAAAGCACTCAGCGTCTGTCCAGAGTCCAACTTTATCAATTTCTGTTAAAACAAGTGTTCACCAGCTTTTACTTTATTCAAGTAAGAAGGGAAAGAAAAATGTGTTATAAGCTGGGCACTAAAAGAAATCATTGAGGCAACATGTTGTACAGCAGAATAACATACAAAAATATCTTGATATGTATCTAAAATAGTCAAAGTGAAAACATTTAAAATGAAAATTTTCACATTATCAGATTGTTTCTTTAAGCTAGCACAAGTGCCTGCCACTTTCATATGTGAGAGAAAATGTATCTGATCTTTGAGGGGAGGGAGTAGTGGGTCCTACATAAAAAATGTATGCTAGTCAGACTAACTCACTGAGTATGGAACTAGATTCCACAGGGAAGGTACCTTCACCTGCAGGAACTGCTGTAGCATGGCTACGGGTGCTCCCTTGTAGTACCTGGGACTCGCCCTGCTATATCACAGGTAGGCTGCTCTACCTCAGACAACAGTAGCAATGCACCATTGAAAGAACTCTGCTCCTTTAGGGAAGTGGGACAGACCACCTGCACTTAGTGTGTCTGGAGAATGTACTTCTGGATGGTTTTTCCTCCTCCTTCCTTAAGTGTCACAATCGCTGCATTACAGAGAAGGTCTATTCACTCATCAGATGTTCTGATTCACCATTATGATCATCTTCAGGTCTTGTCAGACTGGTGAGAAGCTGACATTGATGTAAGTAAGAGTCTAGCCTGCTCACTTTCACTACAAAAAGTAATTATGGAATTTGTCTTACAAGGTTAAGAGGTCCTGAAAATGAAGTATTGAAGGTAAAATGCAAATACTAGCACTGCAAGATTAGAAATAATTTGAATTGTAGGTGGGACTGAGATGCTGAACTCAAGAGATCAAGAGGTCAAGTGAACCAAAATCTTCTGCTAGCTGGTTCATAACAATCTCTCTAAGTGGCTTTCTGAGGCCCCTCAAAATTAAATAGCAAGACTTAACTGTCAAACAGACAGAAATCTACCAGAACAGTAAAGGGACATCTTTTATCAAAAATGACCACAAAAACTTAGCTTTACAGATGTCAGGAGACTTTCACCCACAAAGAAATATTTTGGCAGAATATATGAAAATCACCACAAACAAAAAATTCATATTTACTTAGCTCTAGTGTTAAGATATGAAATGGAGTTATATTTGGTGCAGTTTGCAATGGACTAACATTTAGGAATTCCTGGTTGAACACCAAGTTATTGTTAATTTTATTTTAGGTCAACTCAGACTAGAAAAAGTTTAATTGCTGAGTTCAATCCTGGACCCATTAGGGACAGTGCCAGATTCAATGCTCTAGGCATTGAATATGGGAATCCAAGTTCAGTTTTCATAAATGAAGGCTGGACTTCACAAGCAACCTTAGACTCATGGGTTGCCTGTCTTTTTTTTTTTTTTTTTCAAACAGACAAGTGTGGTTTAAGATGAGGTTTTATGTCCAGTTTAACACCACTTGTCCTGGTTTGAGGTAAAATAGGACCAATTTTGGTCAGTGA
>RSEF01000001.1:124215692-124254823 GCA_003993805.1 Himantopus leucocephalus | reverse complement strand
GCACATATTGCCAGCTCATGTTGAGCTTCTCATCCACCAACACATCCGAGTCCTTCTCCTTAGGGCTGCTCTTGAACCCTTCATCCCCCAGCCTGTACTGATACCAGGGTTTGCCCCAACCCAGGTGCAGGACCTCACACTTGGCCTTGTTGAACCTTAAGTAAGGTTCCACATGCTAAGTACATTGCTTTTTTGCTTCCATGATGTTTTCCAGGAGTTATTTTCATGTTGCCTGCATTCTATGCAGTTCAAGAGAGGAAGGAGGCATCCTAAGACTACTACCACTACTAAAGGCAACAAGGAGACAGGAAGGTTTTAGGACAAATGTGTTTGTTTCATTCTTCACTGAAGGGAAAAATCTTCCCAGTCCCATAGATGATCAAGATCATAACACCCAAGAATCAAGCCTGGAAGAATTTGTGTAATTCCTAGAAGTAAGTGCTCCCTTCTATCTCTTCCAGGGAAGCATGAGTCATTCTTGTGTTTGGGGGAGGAACCCTTTTAACTTTTTTTTCAAATGTCTTTTAATAACAGTTACCATTAACAATGTAGCAAAACATTTGGTGTTGAGTGTTGATTTGGTCCAAAATTTTAGAGGATATACTCTTTAAAGTGCACATTTATGTTTTGTCATTAATTTTAACCATCATGTATATAATAGGAAGTAAAGAAAAGAGGCAAAGCAGTACAGAAGTTCATCCACCCATTATGCTCATTCTGCCATTAAAGTTCACTGACTAATGGATTTCTGATGCAGATGGAAGTTTTTGCACCATTGAGATATTACTTTGACAGACCAGGGCACAATAGCTGTGACTGTTAGTCTTTCAAGCCTGAAGAGTTTTCTTTCATGGCTTCAAGTGAAGTCTTTGGAAAGCAGCGAGACATTCACAGCAGCCAAATTTTTAATACAGAAAAAAAAAAAGAAAAGAAAAAGTTGCTTTCTTTTCTCACTTATGAAGGACTTAACAAGCTTGCTTCGATGCTGAAAGAATAAATCAAGTTAATTAGACAAAGTAAGGAGAAGTTAAGGACAAATGAAGATCCACCAGGTCCACCCAATGAAAAGTCACCATTGAAGTAAAATATTTGAGCAACTTGAATTAGAGTTCCAAAAATATTAAAAAGATCTAGTAAATGTTGATAAACAATGCCACAAGATTTCTGAGTTTATCAGCTGTCACATACCTTAACTTGTTAGAAAGGAACAGACATATCTGAACACACTATTCTTAGGAGAAATAAATACAACAATTAAACACATATGAATGACCCCTTAGATATATATCTATAAACATGAAAAATTTAATTCTGCTGTCTTCAGTGGACACTGAATTATGCAGTGGAGACCTTCCTTTGATTAACAGCATCTTCTCATGCCCTTTTCCCTACTCTTTCTTGCTATTTATTTTACAGAATTTAATGGTATTTATTATGCAATAAAGAATTTGAAACCCAAAGAGAAATCACCTTTTATTATTACTTTAATTTTCTCTTTGAAAGATGTTTTTAATTCCTGTGGACAACATTGAAATATATTGAATAAATAATATGCTTCATCCCAAAAGAAAGATAAATAGATGCACTGTAGTAGAAATATATGTAAACATGCATATTGCTATTAATAGTCTAAATGATGGCACAGAAAGCACTGGAACATGTTCATTGGACTGATAAAACATAGACAAATCTAGTTTAATTTATAAGATTGGTGACACACTTGATTTAAGACCGTAACAAGAGTCTAACTTGGGAGCAAGATATAATACTTAAGTAAAATCCCTACATAGTAAATGAGGAAAGGCAAGTGCCTCTAAATGGTTACTCTGAGTATGAAGCTAAATGCATTAATACCAATAGGTCCCATAAGCCTCAGTGTCCCACTGCCTTAGAGGTAGAAATGGCCAACAGCTTCCCAAGGGCCGTGTCAAGTAAAGCACATTTAAGTTCTGGAGATCATGTGAAAGCCTAAAAGAGATCTTGACCTGTTGTATGCAAGATACACAGACAGGGGACATGAAGGTGTTTCTGTACTCTGGGGTACGCTGCTGTAGGACACACCACCTGTTGTCTACACACTCAGCACAGGAGTCTGGACATCATGGCACTGTCAGGACAGTACCTGAGAGCTTCCCAGGCTCAAAACCGTATAATTAATGAATGTTTCCCTTTTTCAATAGTTATTCTCCATTAGTCTTTGACCCATTACCATCTCCTATTTGTCTGTCTCAAATCATTTCAGATGTCACTCACAACACTTGAGTCACTTAAAATAACGAATACTGTAATTATTTCTTTTAATTAAGAGCACAGTTTTCATATACCAATCACTTTTATTGCATCCCCTTTTCACTGAGCAAGCCAAGCAAGATTTTTCTTTTTATTTAAAATACCCATGTGAGGCAAAACATTGCTGCTGGTGCTTAGTCTCTTCTCACACTTAATAAAATGCAGCTTTCTTTTGTTCCATATAATTCATGTTTATAAGGCTACACACACTGGCCTCTGCATCTATTGTAATTGTTTCTTCAATGGTACACTCACCCCTCGTCCTAATATCTTGCTTTCTAAAGCCCTACATTCTTTATCTGTTTCAGCTGAGTTATTGTTGCCCTTTGTGAATTATCATGGGAAATATCTCAGTGCTATGTCTAAGGTTCTTAATTATTATTTATTACCATGAATCTCCCCTATCTATATCTGACCAAAATGTCCGTCCCTTTTTGCATCTGGAGCACACTTTATGGAGACCATGATCAGATTCGGATATTAAACTTCCACGTTATATCTTATAAGAAAAATTACAATTAAATACGCCATTGCTACATTTACTCTAAAATGTTACTTACTGAAACTTTATATATATGATTTTTTTATATATGATAAGCCAAACTAGTCTATTTTCAGCCCAGACTCCCAACTATAACTGCTCTACATTCTTGGTACAACTTTTGCTTTTCCTGGAAGAGTACCTTTAGTAAAGGGTGTTGTTATTATTTTTAGGCTAGTTTAATTGTGTTCAGATTTAAAGGACTGAGATCCTTTAAGTAGATAGCGAAGAGTAGCACAGCCTTGACCACAGCCTGCAGTTATTTGGTATCTTTTTTTTGTTAGTAACAATATTTTTACTATTTGCTCTTTCTGCCCTGTTTTGAAGTTTAGACCAAATCAATCTGCTTGTGCTAAATACAGGGGGGATTAACCTTTTACTAGGTGAACACTGTTCTGCTTTTTGTCTAAATTCAAGGTTTCCTCCTCCTACGCCAAATTAACTTTCACTGTTTTTAACAACATCTATGTAAATACTTGTTTGTGAAAATTATGCCAAATATCATTTGCAAACAGATCATTGGATGACAAATTAATGGAAAAGAAATTAAGAATTCAGGATTTTATTTGAACAACTACATTTTAAACTCTTATTTTAGGTTTGTCTTGCAGTTTTGTTTTGATTTAGAGTAAATCTTGTTTGTTTCCACAGAAAAGCATTACATTACCTTCTTCAAGTACTGTTATTTAGAATTTAGCCTTTAGAACAATGTCTGCATTCATCACTCATGTCATGCTCATGACATTCATGCTCAATGTTGGCCTGTTTCTATCCTGTTAATTCAGAGCAAGACATCCAGTTCTACAGCGTGCACAAACTTCAGTAGGACTACCTTTTCTTGTGAGCAGAACACCTTCAGCTGTGTCATTCAAGGAATCATCTCCTGAATTAGGTGGTTTTAATCCTAACAACAATATGAATAGTCTTCTTTTGTCAGGCCCACACTAATGACATACCCTCCAACAGAGAAATGCAGCTTTGGTGCATTTACTTAATTAATGCACCTTCACGACATCAACATGGAAAGCAAGTGCAATCAAGTCTATTGCAGTTTATCAGGTCAATGATCCTTGATCTAAGAGAGATTTATGTAGAGCCTGTAATGAAGTAGTAGCAGCTGTGTGAGGTTTTTTAGAGTACTTTTTCATCTCCTGTTTTTAGCAATAAAATATTAAGACCTTGAATTGCATTGAATATAGTCACTGACAAAACATAATGTGCCCAAAGGACTCACCAGAATATAAGGAGTAAATAATGTGTGTTTGCCAACTATGCATTGGTGTAGAATAACGGTTTGACTGAAAACTTCTTTGAGGGCCACAAATATCACAAGAACATGCTCCAGTCAAACTTTTGTAATACATTAGTTTGTGTAGTTACGTGTTTTACTCAAAGGCCAAAAGAAACACCTCATTAGAATTGCACAGGCTTGCTGCATTTTAAAGCTCATTAATGAAGAGAGACAACTGCACTGACAAAGTCACCAATCCAAAATAGTGAAAACAGGATAAAAAAAAGGGGCTTCCAAATTCCTCAGTACTGAAATGAATTTATAATACTAAGGTAGAAGATATATAATTAGGACTGAAATATAAACCCAACCCTATAACATATTTTAAAAAGTATCTACACATCCACAGTCCTAAAGGGAGGAAAAAGTCAGATTATTGAATTAATCTTTACCTTTCTTTGTACAACAATATTGTCAAATAAAGGTACTAAAATAAAAAGTTTCTATCCATCTGTAGTGTGCACTTAGACTAAAAAGTCTTTGTGGCCTGTTCCCATCAGCTCTGATACTTCAACTGCTCTGTTTTATGGGAGAAAAAACAGCATGCATCAAATTCTTTATAATCACTCAGAAGATCTAAATCAAAACCATATATATTCATATGCCTCCAAATGACAGTTCTTTTTGCACCAACAGTCAGTATACGTGCATTTTTGTGTACAGGCAGCAAGGCAGGCAGCAAAAGGCTACACACATCACCCCTGTATTATAATATAAACTTTATTATAAATTCATCTGTGTTGTTATCTTTTCTGATTAGGGAATCAGTTCCAGAACTCTTCTCACAACTTGAATTGTGATGTTGAAATACAAGCATGGAAGTATCAATATGACTAAATATAAATATGTTGATGTGTACCTAAGCTAAGGAGAAGTTTTATATCTTTGAGGTTTTGCTGCTGTTTGTGTCTTTATGGGTATTTTGGAATAGGTTTCATATTTTCCATTTTTTCCTTCAATTGAATGAAGGCAAGGAAATAAAAATTCTGATGTAATAACTCCCTGTTGTCTTTGAGAAGATTCAAAATATAATGGAACAGGTAGCAAAATTGTGAGATTTAGCAACACTTCTGGCGTAGATCCTCCTGCAACATGTCAGGTACAGTCACTGAATGGGCCTTCTGGACAATTTTATAGCCTCACTTCCAATTTGGTCCCATTTGTTTCATTGACCCTCAGCCTGCTTAGCTTCCTGTCGAAACCAGCACAGCGAACTGTCGCCACTTTTTCTTCAACTTTTTTCTTAATACAGATGTGTTTCTGAGGAGTTATTTTTCTCCAAAATAAGGTGTCACAAATAGAATACTTGTAAATATAAGCCATCTCTACAGTAGTGACAAGCTTTGTTTTCTTGCTAGCAGGACGTTTAAATTGTACTGCTTGGTTGCAGATTCTCATACTGTGCTGCTGTATTCAGAATCCATTATCACTGTAGGAAATAATAGAAAGTGGAGATATTAATTAGGAGTTTTGCACAATAATGATGAAGATAAGGTGTATCTACAGCTCTGTGATTCACAGCTATGTGAATCAGAACAGCTGAAGAATGACATAGCAGTTCAAGTAATTGCATTTTATTGTAAATAAATTCATCTGCTAAATAATGTGGGCTAGCAAGAGATACCTAGAAAGATAAATTTGAATGAGGGTATTTGACATGGAAGTTCATATGAGAGATTTACCACCTCATAGGCCTTGAACTAGTCACTGGACTTTAGTTCTGCATCTCCAAAGCAATCCTTGGGACAACAGTAGTTTCTCAGAGGATGATGACTAATGAAGCCAAAGCTGTTGTGGTGTCTAACCACTTAGCATTATTATCACTAAAGTTTGTAGACTGAACTTAGAAAGATAAATGGTGTCATTTAAAAGAAAATCTAATAGTCTGAGGCTATTAAGCATTAACAGTTGACCTTAGCTACTTCTACCGATTTTAACAAGCTATTGCTAAAGAAATGAAACAATAAAGAAAGGAGTGTGTGTGTGTGAATCTGAAGAGCATCACTAGACTAAGTTTGAGAAAATTCAGAAAGCTTCAGTTTTTTTCTTTTCTCAAAGCTGTGACTGTTTGCATGCAGCTTCCTGAAATACCTACCTTACCCTTGATACAGGACTACTTTTTTACAATGTAGCCAAGAAATAGCATAAACATCACCATAACACTCATCCACACTTTTTGTAATAAATGTTCCTGCAATGGGAATTGAAAATGAAAATCTTTCCTTATATGTGAAATCTAAAGTCAATATGATTCTGCTTATATTTCATTTGAATCTGGCCAGCATTTTGTATCTAATACAGGAAAGAGAGTCAGCTGTGTGGAATGAAAAAGGATGAGTGTAAACTGTCAAATATAGCTTGGGAGAAACTTCTTTAGAATTTTACAAAATATTTAAGGTTCTGTAATGGAAGTAGGAAAGGAAAAGGTCTCTTCAAGAGGCTAGTTATGGAAACATTGTTGGAGATAAAGCCACCTTGAAATATTGTCAGAGATAAAGTTACTGTCCTTGTAAATACATATACATATAAGTATGCCTGTGTGATTTTCATTTGTGTGTGTGTGCGCGCAGGAGTCTTCCTCAGTTACATCATCTCTGTATATGTAGCAAAATCCAGGTATACCTTTTCTTCCTCATCCCTGGTTCACTAAATATTTAGTGTAGAAAAAATCAGGTATGACTTATATGAGAGACACAGGATGTCTGGCATGTCGCCACTCTGAATAACCAACAGATCAGGACAACAGGAACTCTTCTGTACCACAGCAACATGCTGTGAAAGCCTGGTGATGAACAAGGAAAGAAATAATGTAATTACAGATGACTGTGACTGACTATGATTGGAATGGGTATTGCAGGAGAAAGGTGCGAAAGCGTAAAACACAAGGCTGGAAGCAGGAAAGTGGGGTGGAATGATCTATTGAAGTGGCCTTTGTGAATACTGCTGTTTAATAGTATGCATACAACTCATAGTGCCCTTCCTAGAATTTAGGAATACCTGATTTTTTTGTTTTCTTTCCTTTAAGTCTGGAATTTTGTAAAATGAAATAGTTGTAATGGTTTTCCCATAATTGTGATGAAAAGTAGCAGTTCTCCCTAAGAATACTAGACCTTAGGACATAAAATACATTCTTATTTGGTGAATACACTGAGACAACAATTAAATCCCACAAAGTGTCATACATAATACTGGGAGTTCCATTTGAATAGCATAGTGAGTTTAAATGTCTGTTGTCTCTTTCAGACCTCCCCTATTGTCCTGACTGATAAATTATACAACAAACTTTGTTGAGAAACACAATATTTATTTTTTTTTTACAATGCTAAGGAAAGATACAAAACTTAAACTACCTTTTCTATGAAAGTGCTTCACATGAAGCCAATGTTCATAATTCACACTTGAACAATGTTTTTGATATTGAGCCTCAGTCCTACAAACTCTTATGCATGTGCTTAACTTTATGCACCAGGAGAAAAATCGTTGATTTGACTTTTCCAGTTGGGTTGTATTACCACTCCTTGCAGCCTCCAGGCATTCAGCTGAGCTTATATAAATACCCATACATACAAAAACTGCAATGTATCTGCAGCACTTAAGATAGCACAAGGAATAGAAGAGGGTAAAGTCATTTATCTAAAAGATTGCTTGCTTCATGATTTGCATAAACATTGCAATGTATAAGTGCTGGCTCAAGAGAATTGAAAAGTCTCTGAAAATATTTTGAATCCTTCTCTGAATGCAAAAAAAGCCCAGTGAAAATGCAAAGCATTGGTGCTAAATAAGGTATTTTAGAGAATATATTAGACACAAAGAATACTAAAGAAATGATCGAAGAGAATATGGATCATTTGCTGGCCTTTACTAGGAGGCCGGTAATTCTCCACTGTTGCCTCCACTGCACATTTCCCAGTAATTCCAAAGTGAGTAATTCCAACTTGTAATAGAGTTCTTCATGAAGTGACTTCCTGGTTGCAGCTTGACATTATATAGTCACGAAAATCTGAGATGTTTGTCATGTGCAGGAGAGGCAGTTGTGCCTACATTGTAGAAACATTCAATTAAGGGGCTATACTGAAAGGCTTATCCTGCTGCTCTGCCATTTGTACTATTTTTATTAAGCAGTTAGTGCAGTAAGGGCTGGAATCGGGTCTCCTGTCCTAGGAGACACTCTGTACCCTAATCATCTGGCCAGATGTTAAAACAACCTTCTGTTGGTTTTTATTATTTCAGGCACAGTGTACTGCTTCTGTAGTACCATACTTGGAACTCACTTTTGATTGAGGGTTACATCACGCTCCTACAAAAAATGGGAGTCAAGTCCTCCTATCATTTGGATAAAAGCAGAATAAGCTTCTAGCCATGCCTACCAGCCTGCTCCTTCCTCAGTTCTGGTAGAGTTCAGATGAGGAGACACTAAGAATTAGAGAGACAGTGATAAAAGCAGAAGTCCAGGTGCCTGTTTCAGTGTCAATAAAGTATCCTTAGCCTACAGGCTGATAGTCGAGCAGAAATTGAGTCTTGTGCGGATTCAGATGTAAGAATATTGAACTTCACAATATTATTAGAATCTGATGGGATCAATGTAAAGTTCACTGTTTCTCATATCTGATATGCTGTCTGTCTTACATGGAGTTACGCTTCACACACACACACAAAATAGAAAACAAAAATTTTGCTCCCATATTCAGATGTTCAAGCTGAAGCCCATATTTTCAGCATCAGTCCGGAAACTGCAGCTTCAGGAGGATATAAATATAAGATAGTGTTTAAAGAGAAGCAGCTTCTACTGTAGATCTCTCAGTGAGTTACTGATAAATCCATTTATCGTAACCTCCTGACTTCATTGTAAGAATGAAAAGAATTATTGGTCAGGACTATCACTGTCAAGTCATACAAAGTATTCACTCTTAGTAAGTTTTTGTACAAAATATTTACTGTCAATATGTTTCCCAAAATTTCTTTGTTTTGTTGTTTTGGTTCGTGACTTTTTTTTTTTGTTTAATGAAATAAAAGCAGTTCTATGGCAGGATAGCTACTTATAATAATTTAAATCTTAGTATCATGATTTTTGTACTACATTAATTTTGTAATTGAGACTGAGAATGGAGATCATGGCTGACAACATTCACAAGCCAGGCTTCTAATTCCTTGATTAGCTGCTGGCAGGAGAATTAAAACCAGGCAGTTTGACTTGTTTTCCCCATGGGAATGCTGCAGACATGAACAGGAGTTACTAGAAAAATGAAAATCCAACCATAGGGGTCCAACTGTGGCCCAAAACACCACATCATTTAAACCTAGTTTATAGTATAATAGTTCTTGATGTGAATTATCAAGGATTATTTACCAATAGTGATAAAAATTTATAAGAAAAACACAGGATTTCTTTTATATATTACATTATTTTATGGGAAACATTAGTGTCTAGGCTTGGGAAAAAAAATGTTTACATTAATTTCTCTGAATATTCTCAGTAATATTTTCTAGGTAAATACAATATATTTGCACTAGTTTCCATAGAAATCCAGTGCTAATACTGTTTGACTTTATATGACTCAAGCTGGTATGCAGCTTCAAGATTTAATTTTCCGTGAAATCTTTGTCATGTCACTCCACAGCTAGCTAGACTCTTCACAGTGGAAAGACTTCCTTACCCTAAGATGGGAAGAGAGGAGTGACACCTGAATGAAAAAAAATATTAAAAAATAAAATTATATTCTCATTTCTTTTAGACCACATAATTTGTTTGTCAAATAAATAGACCTCCATGATTCATGTGGTCAATATCAAATTACAAGATAGAGAGTAGTTTTCTCAGGGTTTGTAGATATGACATTTACAGTTTTCCCACAGAAGGCCTCAGTATAATTTCTTGTTTCTTTTATCAAATCGGGCTTCTGTCTGTGCTCAAATGAGATTGCTTGAACCGTGCAACTCAAGGCTTTGGACCTGAATATTTATCCCATTAATAAAAGATAGTTTGTCTTGCTTAGTATGGGGAAAGCTCAGGTAGTCATAAATTCACAAATGAATTGCTGTATATATTCCACCACAGTTGACTCCAGGATAACACAAAATTCAATATTAATTCAGAAAGCACAGTAGTGTTCATTTAATACCATGTTATATAATTTCAAATGCTTTAGTTTCTGTGGTCCAGAGAGCTAAATTTTGTATTTTTCTCTGCAGGCATTTGAAAGCTTCATTATTCTTTGTGAAGAAAAAGGGTTAAATGTGTACCACTGTTTGTAGGTATAAATTTTACAACTGTATTATGCAAATTATAAATTGTTCACATGAGAGATTGTCTATAGGTCTGCACTTATACTATTGAGAATGATGAGAATTCACTCTTGACAGGAGCTTTGGCACTGCTGTAGTAAACATGATTTAATAATAACAGTGGTGTATATAGATATACACTTAAAAAAATCTGCTCTGACTACTCTCAGAGGTAATGGGGCTGTATACCTTGGGCAAGGATTTCGGAGAGTAACCTTGGGTAAAGACAGGGTTATGGCTGAGAGACAAAGGAAACCATCAGATACCTACCTTCAGATCTTAATCTCCATCTACATGGAAGGCAGACACACGCCATACTCAAACACTAACTGAGTAACTTCTACAGTGTGCCATTGCTCTTTCTCATGAGGAAAGGAAATGTGAATCTCTTTTATGCGTTGTAATCCATAATACTCAAGGGATGAGCAGTTTTCTCTCGCTCTGTGATTCTCTGCATGTCAGTCACAGAATCACAGATGGTTGAAGTTTGAAGCAACCTCTGGAGGTTTTCTGGTCAACCCTCCTGATTTAGAAGGGTCACCTAGAGCAGGTTGTCAGGGACTATGTCCAGACAGCTTTTGAATATCTTCAAGGATATTCCACAGCCTCTCTGAGCAATCTGCTCCTGTGCTCAGTCATCCTCACAGTAAAAAAGTGTTTCCTTACGTTAAAGGTGGAACCTCCCTTGCTTCAGTTTGTGCCCTTTACCTCTTGTCACTAGGCACCAGAAAAAAAAGGCTGGCTACTTCTAAACCATATCTTCAGGTATTTAAACAGATTGATAAGATCCTCCCCTGAGGTCTGACAGCTTTCTCAGCCTTTGTTCATAGAAGAGATGTTCCAGTCCCTTAGTCACCTTTGTGGTCCTTTACTGGACTCTCTCTAGAAGCTAGAGGCTAGAACTAGACACAGTACTCCAGGTGTGGTCTCACCAGTGCTGAGTAGAAGGGAAGGATCACCTCCCTCCACCTGCTGGTAACACTTCTCTTAATGCAGCCCAGGCTACTGTTAGCCTTCTTTGCCTCAACAACACATTGCTGACTTGTATTCCACCGGGTGGCCCCTAGGACCCCCAAGTCATTCTACCAAGCTGCTTTCTGGCTGGGTGGCCCCCAGGATATATTTGTGGTTGTTCCTCCCCAGGTGCAGGACTTTGACATTCCCCCTGTGGAACTTCATGCCAAACTGACCTCCTCTCAGCCCATTTGTCCAGCCCGCCAAGGCCCCTCTGGGTGGCAGCATGACCTTCTGCTTTAGAAGTAGCTGGGCTTTTTTTTCTGGTGTATCAGCCACTGTTCCCAGTTTCCTGTCATCAGCAAAGTTGCTAAGGGTAAACTCTGCCCCACCATCCAGATCGTTAATGAATATGTTTAATAGGTTCAAGCCTAGCATTGACCCCTGGGTAACACCATTGGTTACTGGCCTCCAACTAGACTTCAAGCCACTGATCACCACCCTCCGGGTCTGGCCATTCAGCTGGTTTTCAATCCACCTCACTGTCTGCTCATCCAGCCCATACTTCACCAACTGATCTATGAGGATCTGAAGGGAGACAACGTAAAAGTCTTACCAACGTCAAGGTAGATAATATCCACAGCTCTCCCCTCATCTACCAACCCAGTCATTTCATTGTAGAAGGTTATCAGGTTGGTCAAGCATGACTTCCCCTTGGTGAATCCATGCTAACTACTCCTGATGGATGTCTTGTCTTTCACATGCCTGGAAATGGTTCCCAGGATTAGTTGCTCAATCACTTTCCCAGGTATCAAGGTTAGGCTGAACAACCTGTAGTTACTCAAGCCCTCCTTTCTGCCCTTTTTCAAGATAGGAGTGATGTTTTCTTTCCTCCAGTCTTTAGGCACCTCTCCCAGTCACTGTTGTCATTCAAAGATTATCAAGAATGGTCTCATAACAACACCAGCTAGCTCCTTCAGTACTAATCCTATCAGACCCCTTGGACCAGGGGCCAGTTTGCTTAAGTATTCCTTGACATGATCCTTTCCCACCAAGGTTATGTCTTCCTTGCTCCAGACTTTCTTCCTGATCTCTGGAGCCAGGGATTCCTGAAGGTTGGTTTTGCTACTAAAGACTGATGTGAAGAAGGCGTTCAGTACCCCAGCCTTTACCGTGTTTTGTGTAAGCAGGTCCCCTGCCTCATTCAGCAAGGGGCCCACATTTTCCCTAGTCATCCTTTTGTCACCTATGTACTTATAGAAGCCATTCTTGTTGTTTTTGATATCCCTTGCTAGATTCAATTCCAGTTGGGCTGTGTCTTTCCTAATCCCCTCTCTGCATGCTCAAGCACCGCCTCTGTATTCCTTCCAGGTTATCTGTCCATGCTTCTATCTTCTATACACTTTCTCACTGCTTCCACCTTCTGTATACATCAAATGATTAAGCACAAACCCATGGGCAAATTAGCCTAAGTGTCAGAAGGGTCTGGGTTGCCATTTGCTACTAATATTCAAGTCACTTGATAATACTTATTTTACAGCAAGCTGCACATTCCCAAGGCTGTCTGTCATGCTCATCTCCTTTATGATATGAGCATTTTCCTCCCCAGACCCTAGGCCCTGCTGGCCTCATGTCACATTTTCCTATGAGTAACTGACTGCTTTGTGCTTAGAGCCAGAGAGAAACTCAGAAACTTAAGTTTCATTTGGAAGATTAATAGTTAAGGGAAGAGCATCACTCTAAAGTCAGAGAGGAGAAGAGGAAGACAAGATCAGTTTCAGCATTCATTTTCTCAGAAAAAAATCACCAATCTTAAATCATTTTCCAGCTCTGCCCAAGCAGGTCATAAATGTAAAGTACTCTACTTCTTATAGATCCAAACTGTGCAAGTAACACATGAATTTTACAGTCTGTTTATTCACCAGTGCCAGTTGCCCATTCTTGAAGTCTTTTGTTTAGAAGAAAGAGACTGTGTGCAGAAAATTAATAAAATCGATATTTTTTTGGATGGTTAACATTTGCTTTCCACATATTCTGCCACTCTAAATTTGTACCTAGGTGTTCCAGTCATTTGATTACATGAAAAAACAATTACTGACATTTCCAGTCCTCAAGGTTAGAGATAAAAATACTTTAAAAAAGAATCTTAACTCTTCCAATGAATGTGAAAAGCACAAAAAATGCATTTTAGTTAATTATTGTAAAGGGTTTTTTATTTTTTTATTTTTTAGTCAAGCGTCCTGCTTTTCATTACTTGAATGCTTTATGTTTACAACACTGTCTATAGCTGTTGGGTCTTTATTTATTGACTGAATATTAGGCCTACAAACTGCCTTTAATATGAAAGATAGAAGATTGATTTCACTGGCATTTACCTGACACTCAGATGTCATGTATCCATGTCTGAAAGGCCTAAAGGCATCAAATTGAATTATAAAAAGAGGAGTATGTAATCAACAAGAAATTAATTTAAAGGCTTTATTAATGACTTAGATGGAAATAAAATTTGAGTATATATACTGTAATTATACTCTGTCCTCACCTCCTAGCCACTATTATCTTAAAGCTGACTTTTGAAAATGTTATATATTAACTGATTCTTCCATCAGAATTGATTGCTCTTAACCAATACCAACTCATTGCTGTTGTCACATTCCACCCCAAATGTATAGCAATTAAAAATGCATGCTATAATTTGCTGTTGTTTCAAAAGATTTGAAGTCATATTGTAGATTTTAATAAAACAAAATCTTCCTATATGCATGTGAAGTTGGAGGTGAACATAAATTTTCAATAACAAAGCCAGCAAATGTGTTTTGAAAAACAAAATTCTGTATCATAAATTTTTGTGAAACTATAGGAGGTTTTTCATGCTCTCGACTTCTTTCTTCTTGGAAGAACATCAGCTGTGAACACTTATTTTAACTCCACTGAGCACTTTGCTACATAAAGGGGCCTCAAAATTGACAAGGAACAAAGAAAATGATTGTGAAAAAATGCAGGGCAGCCAATGTCCTATCATACTGTAAAAACTTTAATAATGGTGACTGAACACTGATGTCATATTTAGTCCATAATTTTAGTTGTCAAAATATTCTCAAAGGTACTTTCATTATGTGCTCTGAAATTTATCTTAACTTTCTGGCTTTTTATAAATCTGTTTTGTTATGCCTGAAGAGCCGAATTGCTCAAAACACATTTGGTAAAAAAGCCCCAACAGTTAAAGAATACAAATTGGCTGACTGGAATGATTAAAGCTACACTCTTATAAAAAAAAAAAATAATAATAATTATCTGTAATAGGGATATCAGGCACTGTGTAAGCACCAGTCCAAATTCCTAATGAAGTAAGCTGCAATTTGTAAAAAATGTGTTTCACTACAATTTATTGCCAGCCGAACATTTCAAATTTGCGGTTTTATCAGTGGCTAGAAATTCTGGAGCCTTTCTGCAGGTAGTTTTCGGAGTGGGAGAGAGAAGATAAATCTGTAAACCCAAAATCCATCTTAGGCACTGCTAATAAATGAGATTACAGCATGCTAATAAGTGGGGTTAGAAAGTAGTCGTGAAACTGATTAATGAACTTATACATTGTTCACATAAGGGTAATGACAAGAAGGAAATACAAGCACAAAAACTAAGGCTGTTCATTTGACTTCATCAGGATTTCTGAAAGTGGCTATGAAGCAAGAAACATGCTTTGTGATATCTTTGGGCAGCGAGAAGTAAAAGAAGCATGTGAGCCATAAATTATTGGCAGTTAAAGGAGTGTTTGGGGAAGTGTCACCATATGCTTGCCCTGTTTTTATACTCTTCCCTAGGCATCTGCTTTTGACCACTGTCAGCAGGAGAACACAATATCAGATAGATTTTGGACTGTTCTTATGTTCTTTTCTTATGTTTGAAGGCAGCCTGAAGAAAGCAACACACACAAAAAAATCACTTGCCAAATGTTAGACAGCTAACGGGCACAATAAGAGTACGTCTGAGATTTTCTCACTCCCTCTTGATCAACAGGTTCACATTCAAAAACAGAGTCCCCCTGAATGCTTTCTCTAAACTCACCCACAAATGACCAAGCCATCTGTTTAAGGGTAATTTTCTCATATTGCTGGGATACACAGGTAAACTTTGTTTAAGTTTACTACCACAAATGTTCAATGAAGGACAAGAAGAAAAACCTTTAGCATATAATTTCATTTTGTAGTATGTTCTTGAATCTCTCTATATTTCAGCATGAGTTCTTGTAAACTACAAATAAAGTTAATACCAGATACCTTGTTCTCAGGGCATTTTCCTCCCTCTGATTATTGAACATTATGGATTTATTTTTCCATCAGACATTCAGTTTGCCTAGTGTGAGCTGTATCATTACATAGCATGTGGTACAGTGACCCTCTGAGCTGGTTTTGGCTGAGATAGAGTTAATTTTCTTCATAGTAGCTTGCATGGGGCTATGTTTTGGATTTGTGCTGAAAACAGTGTTGATAATACACAGATGTTTTCATTATTGCTGAGCAGTGCTCACACAGAGTCAAGGCCTTTTTCTGCTCCTCACACCGCCCCACCGAGTAGGCTGGGGGTTCCCAAGAAGTTGGGAGAGGACACAGCTGGGACAGCTGACACCAACTGACCAAAGGGATATTCCATACCACATGCTATTACATTCAGCAATAAAAGCAGGAGGAAGAAGAAGGAAGGGGAGGACATTTGGAGTGATGGTGTTTCTCTACCCAAGTAAACGTTACATGTGATGGAGCCCTGCTTTCCAGATGATGGCTGAACACCTGCCTGCTGATGGGAAAGAGCAAATGAATCCCTTGTTTCGCTTTGCTTGTATGTGTGGCTTTTGCTTAACCTATTAAACTGTCTTTATCTCAACCCATGAGTTTTCACACTTTTACCCTTCTGATTCTCCCTCCATCCCACTGCGGGGGAGGGAGCGAATGGCTGTGTGGGGCTTAGTTGCCAGATGGGGTTAAACTGCTACACACTCCTATAAGCAGAAAGCTATAATAACATTCAGATATCCAGTGCAGCATGAACAAAGGACAAAATACTTTTAACTTTCATTTTATAAATAAAGATCAATCATCGTTATTTTATAAATAAAGAACAATTATCAATGAAATGGTCAGCTTTTTTAACAGCATTTTCAAAAAAGCATGTCAAAAGTAGATAGCTATTGATTATCGTATCAGAATGGGCAATCATTTAGAATTTCGCTTTGGCGATTATTTTGGTTTTTAATAATTGATTGTTATCTCCACACTTGGGAATTAGGGAAATTACAATACCTATGAAAAATGCGTGGCTTTGCCCTAGAACTCGAATTCTGGGAATAAATATTTTTACTGATATTATTCATGTCAGACTATCCCATACTATAATCACATATTACATATTTTGTGTTTATAGATAATGCTAGATGTTAAGTGTAAAAAAATTCAAATAGTAAAAAAATCAAGATATGTTGCTTTAAAGTTCAACAATCTGTGCATTGCAGACAGTAGTCAAATAAAGCACTAACAGGTAAACTCAAAGTTTGCTTAGACATTCTTTTTCTAACTGCTAAAAAGCCTAGAAAAAAATACTCTTATCTGACTTTTAAAAATAAGCAATTCTTTCTGTCCCAGAAGCTCTGTAGTAATTAGAAAACAACTGAGATCTCATGACATCATCAAGTAAGAAGCTTCCATCAGTGGAAGCTGAATGACTGAGTGGAAAAAATGTCTTCAGAAGTATGAAGCAGCTAACACGGATTTGTCAAGAAAAAAGCTCTGTCAGACCAATTTAATTTCCTTCTTTGACATGGCAATAAGACTTGTGGATTGAGAAGAAACAGCAAATGTCATTTTTTCATGCTAGTAAGGCTTTTGACATATGACACTTTGTGCAAACAAGGAAGCATGGTATAGCTGAAAATAATGTACTGTAAAACTCATTGGAAATCTGAATGACTCTCAGTGGTTTACTATTAACAATGAAAGGTTATCAAGCAGAATCAGACTTTTGTTGTTTTTCATATTTTCATGAATAACCAGAATGATGAAATATGCTTATTCAACTCATGAATTACATCACCTTGAAAGAGATTGCTCATATACAGAAGAGGGAATTTGGGACTCAAAATGATCTTGAAAAATTGATTATATATGATATGAAAAATGCATTATGTTCTTCAACAGAGGGAAGGGCAAGGTGCTGCCACTCAGGAAAATTCATGTAGCAATTAGGAACTTTGTAGGTAGCAGCTATCCAGTGTAGGGGTCAGGGTGTATCATTGAACCACAAGCTGAGGGTGAATCAAGAACACCTCTATGTCCCAAAAGAGAATGATCTGCTTTAGTTAGTGATGAATAGATGACCAGAATGGTCCAAAGCTGAGGAGAAGAACAATTGGATAGGTTGTGAATAAACAAATGTGTCATACACTTACTTGGACTGCTTTGGCCATGTGCCATGCTTCAACTAGATGTATTGCAGAAATGAGAAAATTATCTATCAGTTATATATGCCCTACTTTGGGTCCTTTAGTCAAAAGAGATAAATACTGAGAATGGACATAGTACAGATCTCCAAAGACTTAAAAAGGCTGATGCAAGAAAGAAGACCTATAAAAACAGGATGTCCATGTACAAATTTCTACTATGGAAGTAAGGAAAGTAGTCTTCATCCATGGAAAATTTCAAGAACAAACTTGAGAAGACGCTGGCAATAAGGTGTCCACCTAAGTTATCATGCTCTAAGACAGAGGAACAGACTTGCTGATGTCTCACATGTCAGTGATTCTGTGATTCCAAACTCTTTCACTTGTATTCGCTTTACTGGGTGGGAATTAGTGGGTTTTAAACTAAATGTAGTTTTTCTTCTTTTTATTTTTTTTTTTGGCATATATTGAACGCTACCATCTTTCTCAGTCTTAGGCATCTCAGTTTGAGACACTGAGGCCAGCTTACCCATGTAGACTCTATTTAGCCAATGTGGAGGTGGACAGACACCTTCCAGAAAATAACTTAGCCCACCTTTCTTTGGCAGATGAGTCAGCATGAAATTTCTTGTGGAGATATTTTCTTTTTCCACTGGCTACAGGACAAGCCAGGGCTAGTTTAGACCAGATGTCTAGTTTTAATGGCTAGCATTTAATGAAAAGAATCCCACTCCCACAGTTTTTGAAAATGTCAGCAGATGAAACAGTACCTGGCACTTCCAGCTCATAAGAAAATTCCTATTACTTGCATCCTCATTCTTCTCCAATAGAACTACCTATTTCTTACAATAGTCTTTGTCTTTTAAAAGGCTGAATACCCTTCAACTTCCTCAAAACCCTAATGTTATGTCTCCTTTTCCTTCGTATTTACATCTCTTTTGAGGAGTTGTATGGGCTGCTGGTCACTAAGTAGATTACATTAATTTCTAAATCTCCCCCTCCTGCCCTTGTCCCATCATTCGAAGTAGGCCACCAAGATGTAAAAAGATAATAAAATTATTAATGTGCTTTTTTTTTTTCTAGAAGGACTTTACATGAGTAATTTTTCAACCTGCAATGCAATTAAACAAATGCTTTAGTTCAAGAATATGTATGATAGAATCATAGAATCATAGAATTGTTAAGGTTGGAAGGGACCTTTCAGATCATCAAGTCCAGCCATTAACCTAACCTGACAAAACCACATCTAAACCATATCCCCAAGTACCACGTCTACCCTTTTTTTAAACACATCCAGGGATGGTGAATCCACCACCTCCCTGGGCAGCCTATTCCAATGTTGAATAACCCTTTCAGAGAAAAAAAATTTTTCCTAATATCCAACCTAAACCTCTCCTGGCTTAACTTTAACCCATTACCTCTCGTCCTATCACTTGTCACTAGGGAGAAGACGTCAGTCCCCATCTCTCTACAACCTCCTTTCAGGTAGTTGTAGAGAGGTAATTATGTTTACATATAAGTAACAGAAGTCTACACAACTTTGAGTTCTATCTGACACTGCTGGTTTTGTTAAGTTTGGTTTTGTTATTACATTGCTTTTGCCCCAACACCATATCTGATAATTCTTACACAGTCAAGATCATTTTGGAAGGAATTTATAGGAATAGCAAAAAGTAACATAAAAATAGACCATTTGTGATTTTATTCCACCTCCAGATGTTAATTATGCTTTTGAATTATTGTGAGAAGTGATCACTAGCAATACTTAATTCATATATATAGGTTAGTTTTGTGTATATAGTACTGTTTTAGTTAGCTACATCTGGGAAAAGGCAGGAAAAGACTCAGGTTTTTGATAGAGGATGCTCTCTGAAAGGGTTATTTAGTGGCATTTGAACTATCTGCACCGTTAAGTGAAATTGTAATTAACTTTTGCCCATGGAGCTCATGTCATTTATACGAATGGGCAAAAACCTGAAACTAGACAATAAATGTAGCTTTTTCTCCTTTCAAAGATCTTGTATGATTAAGCAATTGGGTTTTGGTTACTTTCTAAAACAAGAGACAATTGTGATCCTCTTAATTTATGCCATGTGATCTTCAAAGTCCCTTTTTACCCAGTAAGTCTATAAGAAAAAATCTAATGTCAAAATCTTCATTCTTTGAGAAAATGGCAGGATGTCCTTTGTCAGTGAAAGTACTAGAATCACCAATAAAGAGAACACTCGTTGACAAATTCACAGAACCTATTAATGGCAGGGAAATGTATTCAGCTATAATAGAAATAACAGATAAAACTTGGGCATTTATCTGTCAGCTTTTTGGGATAATACTTTATAGTGTCTGTTTGGAAGTAATTAGGTGTTGATAATATGATGGCATGACAGAAGAGAGAGGAAGAGAATGTTGCTGTGCTATTTTTATTTTATAGCTAGATAGCTTAGAATAGCATGTTTCATTCATTCATTTAATTAGCACTAGATCACATTTCTTCTTATGGCAGGTGCTGTTTTGCAGTCCCAGTTATTCTGGCCAGCAAGCAACAGAATTACCAACTCTAGTGCCAGCCCATGTAGAAGTCCTCCAAGTCCTGGTCTGTTTACCATCTCCCAAGCCCACACCCAAAGCACGGTCCACAATTATCTTCAAATTAGTTTAGTTTGTTCAGTATTTAAGTATCAAATGAGTCTGAAATGGTGAAACCTTGTAACAGGAGGTTGCACCTTTCATTATTAGCAGGACCTTTTACTGCCATAGTTAATCTTCTTAGCAACTCTTAACTTCTTTGAAGTTATGCAATGTTTTGCATAAAAATTAGAATAACACATCCCTTCTCACTGACCTTTAAGCTTTCTATTGATGTGGAGGGAATTAAAAAAAGTGTACAATATTCTTACTGAGTGATCAAGGCATCTGTTCTTTGGGAGGCTTTTTTCTGTATCTGAGATTGATACCTTGTGAAAGAGGAAGGTTATTGCTAGCCTTCTCACAATTTTACAAAGGTACAACAACGTAAGGAAATGTTCAGGAACAAAGTGGTTCTCTGGAGTTGCCCAGACCTACAATTTTGGAAGTGATAAATTTCAGGTAATTTGGAAAGATTTTAACAAGGATTAAAAACAATATCTGTTTTCTAAATCTAGACTCCCTCTTCCCCCTAACAAACAAACTCTAACTAACTACACACCAAAACCAAGAAAAAAGCTCAATTTTGTGCAGACAAAAGATCCTAAAAGCTCACTGGTAGAGAAGCCCTAAACTGAGGAACTCTTGGAGTATTTGAACTACAAAGTTTATATGAAAATGTATTTTATCTCTAGGGCTCCTTGTTTCATCACACATAAGTAAATGCTTACTTGCTCGCTCTTATGCAGGTCTTTATCATAAAATCCTCTCTCCTATTGTTCTGGATCCTTAAAAATCTCATTAGGTTTTAAGCCCTCTAGAGAAGAGGTTGTACAGCATAAACAGTACAGAAAATCTTGCAATAAGTTTCTGAAGGCTGAGAGTTTGCAGTCACAGGTCCTTGAAGCAAGCCCAGATTAACGCATTCCAGTTAACATTTGATTTTTCAGGAATTATAACCAAAGTAAATCTATTCCATAAGTAATATTTATAAACATTAAATGAGCATTTAATTTATATCGCATGTTTAAAAAAACCCAGTTTTGTATTAGGAATGAGTTAAGAAGAAATACGGGTTATATAACTTAAACTTTCCGTCATTTTTTATTAAAAAAACCCACCACAATGTTATGTTCTCCACCATAACTGGAGTTTTGCTTCACTAAAAATATCCTTTATAAAATATTAATTTGCAAGGTGAACAGCAGAGAGAAACGAGCTATGCCCCATCTTGATTTCAGCTGGGGATCCACATACTCTCCAAGCATTTTAAGAGCAATGCCAGAATTCATTTTCAAGAGTGCAGTTTTCCCCCACATGCCCATTTAATCTGATCAAAGACAAGAAGAGGAAAAAAGACAGGAGTGACTGAGCAGGCAGGACCAGAAGAAAAAGAGAACATAGCATTTCCTATTAACAGATGGCCTGACCAGAAACACCTCCTGGGGAGCATGGCGGGATAAGCCTGACCCCAGCATGGGCAGGGGTGACCTGAGCACAGGCAGAGCTCTGCCCTCACCCTCTAGCCACTGAGCATGGTGGGCAGAGCTGTGGGAGGCAGTGGGCGCCTCAGCAGCCCTCGGCAGTGCGAGGGGACAGACAGACTGGGGCTGGGGCCTGGCTGGGGTGGACCCACCAGGGGCAGTGCGAGATGGGTTTGGGGACATAGCCACAACTTGAGTTTGAGATCCACCTACTAAAAACCAACCTCCAAGAAGCCAGGTCTGTATGTCTTGAGCTTTAATGGGGCTCCTGTGACCATGGGCACAGCTGTGGGTCCAGGTCCCAGGTAAAGACACTCACAGCAATAAAGAGCAGCTAGCTGTCCCTCACAGGCACCCTCAAGGTGAACATGTGTTTGCTAAAAGATCTTTATTCCTCTTATTTAGACCAATGTAAGGTTTATGAAAATTAAGGGGTGTGAGGACAGAGCAGTATCTGATTGATTTTAGCAAATTATGTATCTAGTATATTACACAGCTACAAGATATGATCTCCTTTATTTGCCCTTTGATTATTTGATGTAGTTAATCATTTCACAGACAGGTTTTCCAAAAGTTAGTTAATTTGTTCTGCCTTCATAATCTGTGAGTCAAGAAAATGCTTAGGTTGCAATCACATCAGATTTGTCTGTAGTAACACTTTCTTGTAGGTCTTTCTGAATGTGGAGAATTTTTAGTGATGTGATTGAACAGAAAAGAGCAGAATCTGCACGGGCAACTCCAGAAGTGCCTAAACCACGACAACAAGTGTAGAAGCAGGATGAACAAAAATGGTGGAATAGGAAAAGGTTTCATCCTGAAGATCAGAAAAAAATAAATAGGTCAAGTGGGGATGAAGTGGGGATGAAATAAGTATGGTTGGATTCTTAAATGTCCCTTCCAATCTAGACAATTCTATGATTCTATTCTATGATTCTATAAGTACATGAGGCATGAGAGGCAGCAAAAAACATGTAAAAAAGTAAAAAAAAAACTGTAGAAAATGGAAACTAGAACCTAAAAGGGAATGATATTGTTGATGTATCAAAGGCCTAACAAATACTCATATTTCTTACATTTAGAAAAGCACGAGGGTGATTTGCAGACTCTAAGGAGGATGTAGGGACTTAAGACAGGTACCAGAACAGACAAGTTTGATGGTTAGGAACATTTTGACAGGATAAGTAGAGAAGCCTGTCACCTAGGAGGGTCTAGGGAGAAGATAAATCATCTTCGGGATCCAATATACAGATATTCCTCTACGTGAAAAAGGCTCAGCTGGAATCCTGTCTTTAAACAGTAAAAAAAGTGAAAAAGTTGTCCCTGTATACCCTATATCAGTATTTTTTTCCCTAGCATAATTAATTTGAGAGTTAATCATACTTCATCATATTCTCCAGATAAACAAACTGTTCCAGCAAAAGTTTGTGATGTAAATTTGGTTCAAGAGTGTTGCTTTTTTTAAGTGTTATCTTCACTTGAGCAAAACAACAGATCAATAGGAATTTTGCTTGCTGACATAGCCCTGGGGTTATTTATCTTCTAGAGAGAGAATTCTACCTCATAAAATGTGCTGCCTTCAGTCCAGGAAAACACTAATTTTTGTTCTGGTAATACCTAGATTTCTTGCAAACAGTCCAATACTTCATTGCTGTTATGCTCAAAATCTTGTTTATATGCAAAGAGGAAACACACATTATGTATATAAAAATATGTATATAAATCCAAGAAGTTATTGTTAGTGTGACTGAAATCTTAATAGTATAAATCAAGAATTATTAGTCTAGATCTAATTTTTACAGAAAAAAGGAAAGAAAAAAAAGCAATTAAAATTGTTATATGCACCGCTTAGTTTCTACCCCTTGTCCTTGGAGCCGTGCTCCCCTTCCCACTGTTCCTCTGGGTCCTGAGGCCAGGGGTTTCATGCTGGTGCTGAGAGGGGATGTGTGTTACAGGGAGTCTTTACCATCTGGAGTCCTTCACTGACAGGAGTATGATGCTGACATTGATCATTGCTTCTTCCTTGGTCTAGGATACACTTTGGGTTATGTTTCATATCTTCCTGCTTCTTCACTGGTCTGCAGTTCCATGTTACATCTGAATTTACTGTATATGGTGCCTTTAAACATATGTTAAACATTATTTCTGTGTTGTCTTTGTCACTCCTAAAACACATTTTGCCCAGGTCTGCACTTCTGTAAGGGACTGCGTATAGCTGCGGGGCCTCCAGCGCCACGCTGTGTCCCATCTCTGACCATCCCATGCCTGTGCACCTCTGCGCAGTGTCTTGTGCTCTACTTCTCAAGGACTCTGCTATCATAACAGGGCTGTATTTCCCTACACTGCATCTTTGTGTTAGTCGTAAATATCTTGTTCTGCGCAGAGTGACTGCTTGGGATTGCTATCTATTTAAAACTGTGCTCATATTACACAAAAGCAAACTGATCTAGCCGTGGACACCCGCTCAATTTAGAGAAAATGCTGCCACAGCTAAACCAAGAAAAACGAAGCTGCAGGCAGGTCAAGAAAAGTTAATACAGAGCAGGACTGGAAAACCTTAGTGCTGAGGCCTTGCAAACTCAGTACAGTGCTTATGGCCCATTACTAGCATTGGCGATACCACACTACAGGGCTACAGGTCTACATTGTACAGGCACCTAAGCAGAGGGGAACAAGAGATTATCCCCAGGCACTGGGCTTTCTGACTAAAGTACGTGCTTAAATTTAAGCACGTAAAGCACTGCTACTTATCTCAGTTCTAGCAATGAAGTGTTCGCTGATGTCATGTCACTGCTTGTGCTTTTCTGTAAATACTGCTATGATATCAATGAATACCACTTCATTGCTATAACTGAAACCCGAAGCTTAGGTTTAAGCACATTCTTTAGATACTTTTTAAAGTAAAAGTGCCCAGTATAACACAGCATTAAAACTGATGAAAAAGAATACCCTTGCAGCTTCTTGTCAGTGCAGGATTACAGTACTGATTTTTGTGAGCATGTTAAATACTGTTGGTTGAAGAAGGAAAAACAGTTTTCATCATACAACAGTGAAAACTTTCACCTCTTTTGAAAGAGGATTTATTCTTGAAATTAAATTTTGAAACAATATTTTTCCAAAAGATTGATGTGAGTCTTTCTTTTCCCTTCTTTAGATTTACATCCTCTGAGGATCCCTTTGTCTAACAGGTGTTTTTTTCTCCTAAAAATTAGTAAGGAAAAGGTAAAACACAAGTAATTAAAAAGCAAAAAGTATTATAAAAGTGAAAGTTGTTAGAAACAGCATATCTTTTTTTTTCCCTTTGATAAATAAAAAACACACTCAGTTTGAAATATTTATTCAAAAAATTACATGTTCTTATTCTCAATTTCCATGAAAAAATCCCATTTCTCATTTCTAGATAAATGAATTCACTGCTTAAAGGGTGGACAGTACTTCAGACAGCGTAAAACATTAAGGCAATTACAACTAATGGGCTTCATTTATTTAAAATAGACTTATTTATGGTATTTAAGGACTAGCTTATGTTACCTGAACATTGACTTTTTGGTGGACATACGAAATACACTTGTTTAGGTACAGATACACACACGTATACATAACGTGTAAGGTGAGAGAAGGTGGGGGGAGAGAGGGAGAGATCGTACAGACTACACATGCCTTTTTGAGAAGCTTTCCAATCTTTCCACAAGGTGTTGTAAAACAATGGGGAGAAGCATCTGCAGTTTAAATTCTTCTCTTCTTTATTCTATACACACGGAAGAAAATATGATGAGTTATCACAAGGAACATGAGATATTTTGGAAAATGGGCCAACTAAACTGTAAAGTAGCAGAAGTATTCACAGTTAAGCAGAAAGTACAACGAAGTATGCTATTTTCTGTTTTAAAACTGCCCGGTAGCTTGCCCTTAAATTCCAACTGATTGAAAGTGGAACTGCTTGCATAGAATCAGCTGTTGTTTAAGGGAAGGCTTAAAAGAATTAAGGTGATTAACTACTGGGAGCAAACATACACTGCTGTCCATGGCAACCCTAATGCAAATGTCTGAAAGAGAAAGTACTCTGAAGAATGCCAAGGAGTTCTGTTGCACTCACTTAGGAAGAGTAATTAGACAGTTCCACTTAGCTCACAGAAAAATTCTGTTGTACCTTGCAATTCATGATTTAAATAAGCTCATAAAGGAGCCTACTAAGCAGTTGTTGAAATTAAGCAGAATGTGGTTTTCAATGAGTTGTATTTCCTTTGCCTATTTATACATTCTGAGCATGACTGAAAGATACATAAACTGAAGTTTATTATGGTGCATGTTAAGCACAACCCTACAAATGGACTAACACACAAGCACTGAAAAATACTTGCAAGCTAAGAGAATTTGCCACTAAAATTACTGGAGTCTAACTCATACTAGATTGACATTAGATGAGATAAAAGATATGTAAAATCTTAAGTCTCTAGAGCAAGAGAATAAACCCTGCAGTTTAAAACAGAATCTGACAGCTGGTTTACTGCTAGATTTTGAAAATTTCCATCAAGCAAGATGTCATTTTTGCTGCATGCTATTTTATCTCAGCTTTTTAAAGACAGATCCCACCTAGAGTTTTTGAGATGTTTTAGTAGTTAAACTGTATATTCATCTCAGAAGCTAATCCAGAGTCTGTCGTTCTTGTTAAGCATCCTAATAGTAAGCTGGGAACACATGAAAATGCTCAGCGGTAACACGGTTGAAAAGGTGAAACATGTTGAAGTAACTGGGTTGAATAGTAGCCTTACAATAAAATTTTAATTCATAACTAGACCTATATCCAGACATGTTGAGTGTTTGGATGCATGCATCTTATCATACACTCTCATGGCAGTAGGAATCCAAAATCTTTGGTTCATTTGGGAGTCATAAAATGTAAGAGAGAAGGATACCTTGTCCCCTAAAAAGCGGAGTTCCCCACCCTCTTTCTCCAAGTCTGGCTCTTCCAGCCTGCATGAGACACTTCCTGAAGTGGTCTGGAACTTGAGTGTTGTTAAAGACTGCTTGATTATTTATTTCTCAGATCATACCATCAGCAATACTGTGTATAATGTTTCCACATTATATCACACGTGCCTGGTCAGACTGACACCAAAATACCTTTTTAATACAATACAGCCTGATGTCAAATCCTCTGTCAGTAGATACATGTCAACATCTATGAACCCGTTTGTGTATTTTATTTCCTGAAGCATAATCATACCGCCACTGAAGTCATGGAATCATGTAAATGCATGACTTGACTGTTTTGATAATGTGCTCCAGCCACGTGCTGTAGCACCCTGCCCACCTTCCCTACATTGCTGACAGTTTAAAATGGATTTGAGACCACAAATCAAGGAGCAAGCTAACACTGTCTGATTCCTTTTTCAGTTCTCTACCAGACAGTTTTCCAAGGTTGATCTTCTCCAACAGAGAAGATATTGGCTGCTGTTTCTTGATGAACAGGGTATTTGTATAATTGAATGAGGGGATCCCAGAGAACGTGTGACAATACTGTAGGACCAGCCACTAGCAGTCTTGTGCATGCCTAAAATAGGTATAACAACTTGTACCAGAAAAGAGCTGCAAGAACCAGTGAGACATGATATATAATGTTGGAACTGTGCTGGTAAGGTAATGTTTGCTACTTCCTCATCCAAGTAGCAATGGATGCTATGAAACTGCAGACTGAGTTCCAAAGTGTCCTTAAATTTGGATATAAAATTTTTATTAGCATTGGGCTATCTGTTTATTTATTATACCATGCAGTCAATTTAATTAACACTCTGCGTTAGTGATTAAAATAATCTACTCATCTGTTTTTAAATTCTCTGTACCAGAAAATCACTGCTACTAAGATGAAGAAAAGTTACCCAAAGCATTATATACTGGATAATATCTATGCTCACCCAGGCTACTTGGCCACCTTTTGGGACAGTATTGAACTTTAATTTACGCTTTGAACTTCAACTCTATTGCATTTGAAAAGCCTTTCCCTCCTAAATTCTGAGTACTGCAATGCAAGCAGACTATGCTGACCCAAGAAGCAAACAGATTTCCAAGTCAAATCTCACAGGTCTATTTGCTCTTTCATTTTTGTGCACTGCCTTCAGTCACAGAAACAGCCCCAGTGCCTGGTTCAAATTAGTCTTCCTGGTGATTTTCTCTTCAAAGTGTGCATGCCTAAGCAGCACTTCAGTGTAGCATACTAAAAGTTTCTCCTTTTATCAATAACCTTGCCTGAAGATTGTACTCTGGCAAACATGATCTTCTTTTCACTTCCTTTAGGAGGTGTGGTTGCCAGTTACTGTTCTACTTGTGCCTGAACTTCAACATTTTGTCCTGTGGAGATGCTCTCTGTACGTCAATATTAATGCCATTGTCCAAAACCCAAGCATTCTAAACTATGTATGTTTACTAGTATGACTGAAGTGGCAGCAGACATGTATTGACTGGAGAAAGAAACTGTGTAAGAAAGGTGGAAAAAGAAATTGGTTATTGTGATTTGGTACTGTTTTTAAAATCTCATGAATAATTGTCAGTAAGGGACATTCTGTGAAGACGGAGCAAAGGAAAAATGCCACAGTGTGCATTTTTTAACATTGTCTTAAAAGACCACACAAAGAGAAAGGTAAGGGTGATTAAGAAATATTTACTAAATATATAACATCTTATCCAATATACCTAATCTGAAAAGAGGAAGTTTCACATTAGCTGAAATGTGTTCTGTTAGTGAAAGCTCAATTCATTTTCTGCCAGTGAAAATTAAATGATACAGACTACATGTACACAATTCAACATCCCAAATAGAAAATTACAGGAATCCATAACTTTTTCTAATGCTAGGAAGAGAGGTGCCTGATTAAATATTTTGTTTTAATAAGAGTCATTTTTTAATTCTGTACAGTGAAAGACTCTTTAGTAAGGGAACTCTGTTATGGCAAAACTGGGTAAGATCTCCTAAAGATGACACTGATGTAGCTTTTCAAATACTGTTTGAGGGGAAAAAAGCTTGAGAAGAGAAATATCTGCTTATTAATTAGCCAAAAAAAAAGAAACAAATACTTGCAGAAAGTTGACAGCATTTCTAAAGCAGCTCATGGAGGCTCTCCAATTTCTTGTCCAGTTACATTCACTGGCCCCTTCAGCGGAAGAGATAAGCTGTTGCTTAATGGCTACAAGAAGGCACGCTAACATGAGGTGTATCTTGCAGAGCTGTGTTCAGCTGCTGGTCTAGTTTCAGCAATTTCAAATCTAGGGCTGATGGACAGTATATAAAATAGTCTGAATCACTTGAAAGGGATCCAGCTTTTCTGCTTGACCAGGATAGCAGTTTTTCTTTTCATACTCATAACCTGCTCTTGTAGTAAGTAGCCTAAGATTTGCTTAGAAGTACTGTCTTCATTTACAGTAAGTTTATCTGGTGCAGATCAAGCCATGTGAGCAAGGTTAGGATGCATCATCCCTACAGAGGAAATGAAGCCAAAGTGGTAGTTCCAGCACAGCTTATGGCATGTATTACAGGATGTTTCTGAGGAGCGCAGATTTTAATGAATGCTTTACGTTGGGCCCTGCACGATGTGATACCAAGACCGAGAAAGGACTTCCCCTCTGGCAGGCACAAGCATACATCCCTGCCGCAAGGAGAAAACAGCTGAAGGATAATTTCCAGCTCCAGGCACAGCTGAAACGGAGATGTACAAGGGAATCCCTCCACTCTTACTGAAATAATCATGCTTTACAAAAACGCCATATGGATATTTTGTCTTCCTCACATTAACTCTGATTGGTTGACAAACATTTTAACTAACCGAATGAGGAAGATTTGCATAATTACACTGTATTTTTTAAGAACTATATAAGGAATATGCAAATTTTAGTTTGGCTTCTAGTATAATTTTGCTTCTATTGGCTCATCTTTTTATATCTCCTAGGCTCTGTTGCCCAGCAACTAAAATGTCACAGAAGTTATTCACATCCATCTAGAGGAAAAATCTGTCCAGAAGGCGACAAAATAAGTTGTCTGAAAAAATCTTTCCCATTCTAAACAACCGACCGACCAACCAAACTATCTATCTGTCTATCTATCTATCTATCTATCTATCTATCTATTGTCAGCTGTTACTGTTCTTTTTTCTCTTTTCTCACATCATATATTTATATAACTATACAAATTATTTTTTTTCTATATGTATATAATTTCTATATATCAGCTGACCTGTATGTTTCAGATGCTCTGCTATGTCAACTATTTACCAAACTTCAAATGTAAGGATCGTTATAACTTTTACATTTTTTGAGTAAAACATTAGTTGAAGCCATGATCCTAGAATTTAACATCATTATTTAACTCTAACTTTAATAGCACATTTAACAGAATGCAGTATTGTTCTTGCACCTTAAATGAATCTCAAGTATATGCTAATATTTTCAACCGCTGAAGAGAACCTCTATTATGTGAACCTATGAAAGAAAGAATCTAAAAAAGTAAAGTACTTTTTATTTTCTGGCAGAAACCTCTGCCTTTTAACAGTCATACACATATACACACATGTATGTATGATTAAATCCGGTACTAAAAATACAGTGGAGAACTGATTCTCACAACCATATGTGTCATATGAATGCTCAGTTACCAAGATTTTCATCTCTGTCTAAAGGCCACAAAGGGCAGGTCCCACACATCACTCTGCTGTAAAGCATCTAATATGTGGAAGTGATGTTCATTTTATTAAAAATAGCAGTAAGTGTAAAATCACTTAACATAAATTAAGAAGGTGTCCTCTTAGGTTTCCTACAGCATTCAATACGGTGCTTGTTGACTTAGGACTTTTCTTCAGGAAAGGGCAGTCTGCTAGCCACACAATGTTTGAGGGTTTGCTTCAACTGGCAAAAAATGAGACTAGCAAGAAAGCCTGACAGAGAAAGATTGATTAATGTGAAAGTCTGAGGCAACTATAGGCAGGAATCTTATACTATACCTTGTATGCAATGCAGTATAAGACAGCCTGAATTTTCACTTGTCTCTGGTCTGCCAAAATCCTGCCTTCACTGAGGTTAGATGGAACGAATATATGGGCCTGAGTGTCCCTCTTTTAAATATAAGATACACTGACAGCTGTGAATAAAGAAATGCTTTCTCTATCTTTTTGAAGTGTATATACCATTCTCCCTAGGAAATTCTTGAGAATGCCACATAAAATTGCTGTCCTAGATTGACTCACTGAGAATCACTGAGCAAGAACTGTTGAAAACATAGGTCCTGTCTGATCTAGTGACATGACACCCAATCTGTCAATGTAGTTTGAAAAATAAAAGATAGCTGGGTTTCACGGCATCAAGGGATATGACTGATAGTTATACTGATGGCCCTGATAAACATTTGGGTCTAGACATGCTTTTGATGCCTGTAACTGGATGAAGACTGCATATGCTGCTGCTGTTGACAAGTTCAACATACAAAGTCAGTGATTGATGAGTTAGTCTTGAAATGGTTTTCTGAAAGTTGATTTGAACTGAAACTGTAATCATACTTTGTTACCATATGTTAGTTGGACCAGCAGTTGTGTTAACTGATTTTCTGAAAGAAAGCAGAAGTTGTAAGTATAAGAACTTGCTTATGTGGGTCTAGTACAGATTTAAGGATCTTTAATTTTAATTGGAACTGGTATTCAAAGTGTAAGATGTGCTTCCATGTTACTTGTTAAAATAATGATTTCCTTCTTGTTTCCCACTTAAATGGAAATGGCATCAACAAACTACCAGTGTAAAATAGTTTGGTTTCTAGAGATGGAAAAGACTGAGGAGGGACTTAAAGGGTGATACAAACTCTTATCTTTATTCATGTGGAAAGTAAATGCTTCATGTTTCATGCCAATTTCTCTATATGACTACTTGATTTCTGTTCAGGATGGATAGTGTGTTTCACTGTTGCACTTTACATGTCCAAGGTGCTATACCAGTCATTCTTAACGAGTAGGTTAAAAAAAGCTAAAAGAAAAAAACCCTGTTCATCCCATTCGTGTGGACTGTTACTGATCTCATACCCAAAAGTTGTCTTTTAGCCTTGACTGATCATCACCAAGATCTGAAGTATCTGCTAGACACCTTTGCGAGAGTAATTTTGTGGTGTTTCATTTCTATTGTTTTTTCAAGCCAGAAGAATATTTTTTGTCAAAAGGAAATCCTTAGTGCGCATTTGCATTTTATCTAATTGCATCCTTTAGAATACCTATTTCCAGTTTTCCATTGAAATGTAAATGGACCACACAAAATTGCAGCATAGTATATCAATATTAATTTGATTCTATTGCTCTGTTGTGCTCTATGTTGCAAGATAATTTGTAAAGACTTTAATATTAGCCTTAATTAAATTATGGTTACCAGTTCATCTTTGTCTACTGTTTTCCAAAATAACAAGTCATAGGTTCTTTGTAATATCTTTAAAAAAGATATACGGTGGTGCTTTTATGAGGTTGTGCTTACCTGAGTAGCATAATTGTGCTACTCTTAAATTACTCCCTTTTCTTGCAAGATCTTTTCTTGAACTGAGAGAAAAGGAGCAGGATGCAATGGAGGGGAAGCAGAGAGGAGGGAGAAGCAGCAGAAAAAAAAATATTTAAAATTTTAAAAGTAAAAATATTTATGAAGTCAGGATTATCTTTAAAAGATTTAAAAGCAACTTTATTTTCAAAGCTTTAGTTTAATATAATTAATGATTTTTCCAGTAGATTTAATTGACAATTATCTCACCATCTTGACACGTGAATATGAATGTTTATATGTACAGTTGCAACCTGTCAACAGCAGCTCTTCCCATCTCGCAGACATCTTGTAATACTACATAATATTCACCAGAGTAGGTAGAAAAAAAAGTTATATTTGGTAGAAAACATTTATTATTGGTGACCTACTTCCCTGCTAGCTATTCCCCCTCCCCTAATTTTAATCACACTTTCCTATGATAATCTAGGCAACACCATCAAACTTCTGAGGTGCCAGCACAGGGTAACCCACTCCCAGCATGTCCTGCTTTTGCTGTGCCTTCTAACCTAGGGAACCAAGTCTTGGGTTCTGAGAAATCACAGTGCTGCCTTGCAGAACTCACATTGGCAGTGTGGATTCAGGCTTCACCTGAGCCATGATGCCAGGGCTCTGGTTTGTTACCATTTCATTTTGTATCCTGATACTGGCTTAGGATGTGGCAACTTTAACTGGGGGTGGGTGGGTGTAAATAAATCTCAGCAACAGAGTATCTCCCGCCACCCAGCGTTTATTTTTGCCAAAATTAAAGAAATAGTATATTGCTGCAGCTCAACTGATAGATCTTTCTGATTGCTTCAGGATGAGACTTTTTAGTCTTAAGTGAACTTCTCATCTTGGTACACCAGCAGAGGCATAAAACAACATTAGAGAGTAAATGAAGGACTCCACAGTTCAATGCAGCTGTAAAAACTGTGTAATTCAGGACTGTATCAGAGATAATAACCTACTGCTAATATTCTGGTTTACTCAATGATGCCAAAATTAGCCTGTAATGTTTCTTTTCCAAAGCTTTTAAGTTTGAGGTCTGTTTGCCTTCCATTACATCCTCTATCTTTGCTGAGCTACTGCTGTGGTTACGTGGTTAAATATCCTCTTAGCAGAAACATCCATTTGTGTGCATTGGCATTTTAGTAAGTTGTCTAGTACAAATTTACAGCTCTTATCCAGGTGTATAATAATAATATAATTGTTTGAAAAATTTTGCAGTGTTATTTACCAATGGAAAAAAAATCCTATAAAGTAACAACTTTCAAAACATTCTAACTTACAAGTTATGCTATCTGAAAGCTGGGTATTCCCCTATGGAAATACTTGTAAAATCCTAAACCGTGTATTATTTTGAGTGTTTTCTGTAGTCTAGATGAAGGCCTCATTTTCCAGTCATCATATCACTACAATAAAGCGTGTATCTGATGTTCATAACTATTGAATGCACTGAACAGGTAACAGACTTGCTTTTCCTGCTCTAGATTTCCATCCACATCGTGACTTTCAGTGGCACCTGAGACCATTCAATGAATTTCAACAACCTAGGTTATAACTTGTTAGATTGAGCAAAACCCTTAGGAATTTTCACTCCATATTTCTCCACTTTGAACTATCAAATGCAACCAAGGGACCACTTGACTAGGACGTCCAACTTTTTCTCCACAATATTAATAAATTATGCTATCATAAATTAAAATTTTAAAAGGCACTTGATTATAAGAAGTAGGACTCCTTTTGAAAGGAGATGTTAAGTGACTCAAAAGCGAACCTTCGATACACATTTTTTCCCTTAAGTGTGCTCACTGAACCTTCCTATGCACACTGAGCTACATATCATTGCTGCTGTCATTCCTAAGAGAAGGTTATAAAGAAATCCTCTTAGGAAGGCTTCTGATACAAAAAAAAAATTCAACAGTTTATAAAATGATATAGAAACCAAGTGATAAATATGCAAATTAAATTTGCCAGGTGGCAGGAACTCTTTCAATGTTCCTTTTCACCTTTAGATAGAGCCTGAAAGTCTTCTGTTAGTCTCTTGGTCTCAAAGTGATTTTGAGTAATACTTTGCGAGCAAATTTAAAATTGAAAATTTATATTTTCCAGGTCATTCTTATACATTAAGTAGAATACTTAAAGCAAAAATATAAAACAGTTATGAACACTGATAATGAAGAGAATGTCAAGAGCAAAGGGAGCAAAATTCTATGTAAGGCTGGAATCAAAGGGTAGAATTAAAAGAAGAGTTACATCTGCACAAAATCTTATGAGTGCCCATAGGAGCCAGAAGGGTTATCTGTTTCCACATGTGTCATTCTCTGACGGTACATGGCAGTAGGATGGCAACTCAGAATGAACCTTCAGCTGCACATCAAGTTCGTTGCATAGACTGAGATTACAGTTTCTGATAACTGACAACAGAATGTGAAACACTTTACTGGAAAGCTAACTTTTTAAACTAATATAAAATAATGGTTGAAATAGTTTTAATGCATATGTAACAAGTGTGGTAGGTGAGATTATATCATAGTGCTAGTTTACATGAACTACTGAGAAAACGAATGCAGTGTTCAAAGAATATTGTGACCATATTTGGTTTGCCCAAATTTAAACACGAATGAAATAAGTTAAGCTAACAAGTATTTTATGGTTATTTTCATTATTATTGTTATAGCTTTGCTTCCAAAAACATAGTTTCCAAACAACTCTATATAATTTAAAATTTGGTGAGACTTTAAATTGTATTATTAAGCCTGTTTGATTTGTTCAGTGTTAGCCAATGCAGCTACAAAGGCAGAGGAAGAGGAACATTAGTACAAAATAACCAGTTCTTTTTTTTTTTGCTGGGCACAGGAAAGCAAAACTGAAACTTAGAAATATCTTAGGAAATGATTGAACTAATCCTGCATTATGTTCAAGCATCTAAGATTTCAAGAAAGTTGGAATATATGGTTTCAAGACTTCTTTCTTTTAAAGTAGAAATTGTGCTAAATGAATATCCCAGACATGTACTTCAAACAGAGTTTATCTCACAAGTATGTTGAGTCTGCTGTACTAGTTTCTTCTCCCAGTCTTTTTAACTGTTTTCTTAAATGAAAGGAATGTCTTCTGATGTGCTTGTGTGATAAGAATACATGATGAGGAAAAAACAACATCTTATGCACTTAATAAGGGATTGTATCTATGGAATTGTCTGTTTTCAGGAGTCAGTATTCATTTCCTGTCAAATATATCATACAGGCATTAATAGCAGTGCCCATATAGTCTTATGTCTTAGTTTCTCTGCACAGGAATTTTCCACATTAGAAAGCAATTGTAGCATCCAACTACACTTTAGAGAAATTTTTGTATGTCCTAATTAATACAACTTATAATTCTAAGAATATGACCATTTTGAATTTTGATTTGGATAAAGGCTTCCAACTTATTTCTTGCCTAACTCATGGTTTAGCTAGGCATTTGGCAGATTTCCATGTTTTTGCTGAAATTTATTTTGCTTCTTTACAATAAAATTTCATGTAGTTTACTTTCACTTTTGGAAACCCTGGAATATGAGTAGTCTGTTTCCTGAAGAAATTTTCAATTTTGTCAAACAGATATAGTTTTTTAGCTCATTTCAGGTTACAGAATCAAAATGTTACTGCATTATTTCCTGTCAACCGTCATTGCATGGGGACACAGTTTATATCTTTTGAATAAATCTGAATGATCTAATCTCATGTTTGCAATTCTTATTTTTCCTCCATAAAATGAGATTAGAAACATTTATATGTACCTCTATCCATGTAGTGTGTACTTCTCTATTTCTGTATACACACATACACAATCTGCTTATTACACACACATGTGAGTGTGCATATGCATACTGTAGGTAAACACATCTGAGTGTAAATCATGCTTTTTTTTTTTCTTTGCCTGGATAAATTCTTCCTTCTACTTACCAACAATTTATCTCTTCTACTCATTGCCATGTTTCTGACACTCATTTGGTTTTAGCAAGGTACAGAGATGGCTGTATCAACAGAATGCAGGTATTTAGTTAGACATCCAGACACTTTGAGGCTGACAGCTTCCTTCTAGTTCTGCAAACTGAACAGTGTATTCCAGTTGAATAGGTATTTCTATGAATACCTCTTCATTCCAAGAGAATTCACGTGGGACATCTGTTGGGCCTTTAAGTAAATTAAATTATTTGATGTTAAAGCAATAATTTTTCATGAAACGCTTATTTTACTTGAGTATTATTGAACTTGTAGAAAACAATGAAAGAAACAAAAAGAAAACAGGTAAGATTATTACTTTTTCTAAGAATAATAAATTTTATTCCAGTCATGCAGATGTGATATCATTTGATTATACAGGTTATTGATGCGGCACCCTAGATGTGTCTAGTATAACACAAGTCAACAAGAGAAAAGTATTCTTATCATCTACTAATGTAACAGCTAGTGTCTAAACAACTGAAACTAATGGGCTTAAGATATAGGTTATCTACATATACTCCAAAGAAAGGCTTTGCAAAACAGTGTTATCTAAATTATTATGAAAACAATGAAGTACAAACTGGCAAATGGAACAGGAAGATGAGAATTAAATAATTAGGAAAAGAAATAATAATTTATAATAAATAGTGAGAAATCAAGTTCATAAAAGGAATTTTACTAATGAATAAATGCTGTTAGGCAATAATCTATACTCTTCTCGGTTCTTTATTAAGCCTTTGCTAAAAATAGGTAAAGAGCTAGAACCTTGCTCTCATATAAAAGAAAAGGGTCGAACAGTGCTCATGTCTGACAGAAGTCATGTCTGTCAAAGACTGCATCACTAGCAGCGTTGTCTGGTTTAACAAAATGAGATAAATAGCGCAGAGGCCCAAGTGAGGTCTTAGAATTTACTCTACTGATGGATGACTCAGCCCATCGCTGTTGTTAAGAATTTCTCTTGCAAACATAATTTTGATATTTTGGGTTTTACTGTCTATGTCTTTCATGGGGTAACTTATAGTCCTTTTGAGGGTAACTTATGAACCTTTTGATTATAACAGAATTCCATTCTCTTATACTTAAGATTCAAAATCTGTCTCTATTTAAATGTTGACCCTTAAGTGATCTAAAAGCCATATAGACACTGAATAGTGGTACAGAATAGCATTGTCACACCAAAACAGACATTTCCTGAGGTACAATCCATTCCACTGACCCCCAAAACTCCATTTGAAGCTTAAACTGTTCCTTAAAATTGCGTCCAAACCAGAATCATTCGATGTTTTCCCCATTAGACACAATGTACCCACTATCCCTTGGTTAGAGATAGAAACAGATAACAATTTTTGGAAGTGTTTGGATCTCATATGCCAAATGGATAACACTGGATTAAGTTGGAGCAAAACCCACAATTGTGAGTTGATTTCTCCTAAATTTACAGTCTCCATAGACTGCAGGGGTGAGTGTAGTTTTGTGGCTTGGGTGAGATATTAGCCCAATTTTGCCTCAGGTATCACAGATGCAGATTCTTCTGTTTGTTGTGACCATTTTCATCTATTGCCTTTTGTTCTTCTGGTTTATCTTTGTGGTGCTGACAGCATCACTACAACCACCAGCTCTGGCACCCCTGCCACCAGCACATGGATGATAATAGCCGTTTCCCATTTTGTGAAATTGACATAAGATAGCTAATGATTTTCCTAAGCACATTTTCTTAAGCATTCATTGGCCTGCCTCCTGGAAATCCAACTCAATTTTACCACCTCTTGAAATAGTTTTAGGCATTCTACTTCGAAATATGTGTCAGATGCCAGTCCGATATAACTGATCCTGTAGGAGTGTTGCTTGAATGCTGAATATTTGACTATGACTACATTGGTTCTTATTCTGAAAGACTGTACAGCATGGGCACAGAGACTGTGTGTGTGTAAGAGCCCAAAAATGTTTACTGGAACAGCTCTAAATTGTTTATGTTTTTCAGCCACACAAGAGAATGGGGATTATAACTGCATAGTGTACATTTACTTTTCTTTGGATTCAGATGTCTATATCCTTCTTGAAAGGCTGTTTTAATCTCCTCAAAAGCTGTTTCAAGCTTTTTCTCTGCTCTGTGGGACTTCATCATCAATCACGACACTCTGAGATGGCACACTGCCACAAGGGCAAAAAAGCTGGTGCTGCACTGTCAACAAAAAACAACTGGCTTGACTAGCTTTCCATTAGGATATGGCTAGACCCAGAACTCTGTTTTTTAAGCTGATGTTTGGGCCAAACCAGGCAGCAGGATCAAAACAGTAATGTACTGCAAATCCTCTAGTGTGTGTACAGTCTGTATACAATCATTAGCAAAGAGTAGGTCATGGGCCAGTAGCTCTACAACCTTTGACTTAGTGCAGTCTCTGTAGGCAGGAAATTCCTTTATTATCATAGCATCACAGAATCACAGAATCATAGAATACCAGGTTGGAAGGGGTCATCTGGTCCAACCATTCTCAGCAAAAGCACGGTCTAGGGAAGACAGTCAAGGCCCGGCACCCTGTCCAGATGAATCTTAAAAGCGTCCGATGATGGGGAATCCACCACTGCCCTGGGGAGATTATTCCAATGGCTGATTGTTGTCATTGTCAAAAATTTTTCCTCTCGTGTCCAATTGGAATCTCCCCAGGAGTAACTTGTACCCATCACCCCTTGTTTTTTCCATATGACTCCTTGTGAGGAA
>RSEF01000001.1:124174734-124215592 GCA_003993805.1 Himantopus leucocephalus | reverse complement strand
TGCCCATGGCAGGGGGCTTGGAACTCGATGATCTTCAAGGTCCTTTCCAACCTAATCCATTCTATGATTCTTTGTGTAAGGAGTGTAGAAAATGTGAAGGGTCCTACAAAAAATTTTGACACCAATTTGAAAATAGGCTTTTCAACATTTTCTGTACTGGGAAATTTGCTGTGTAATGCTAACAGCTCCTAGCATATAAAATCAGGAGTCCAGCCCTATACAGCCATGACTTCCAACAAGATCATTTCACATTATTCACATAATAGCTTACGGTTTTCCAAACACTTAGAAGATACATGTAACAAAAAGTTGTGGTACTAACATTGTAGCTGAACTATCATAGAATATCTCTGTAGTATTTCACAGCTTTGCAAGATAATTGCAAGTCCTACTGACTTTCATATAGCCAGGGTTTTATTCTATGTTTTTCATAATTATGGAACAAGTAGTTCTAGCTATGTTAGGTAGATCAGGTCTATACATTTATATAACAGAGAAAAAGCAAATATGCTGAATTTTCTAATTTTTATTTATTTTTAATTAAAATGCAGCTATTGCAGTGGTATTTTCTGGCTAAGCTAGGAATAAGGAATGTCTGGATAATACATTATGCCTTGATGCTATGGTTATTAGACCCTTACTCCATGTCCCATTACAAGTTTTCTGTAAAATGCAGGTTCCAGACATGTTTTCTCATGTGTTAGTCCAGATTTCTCCCTAATTTTGTTGGGTAGCTAAATAGCTGAACTTCATACAGGCTGGGGATCCTGAAAAGTCTCTATTCTGATAGTCTTAGAACTTCTGCAGGATTCTTAACTCTCTCAAATATCAGCTAATTATAATTCACTGATTTTTCATTTTGCTGTACGTAACCTACTGAAAGATATGACTCATGTCCTAAGTTAATCAAAATATTAACATACCTGAGAACATGATTCATGGCAAACTTTGATAATTACTGCTTACAATTTGTATGTATGTAAAATGTTTTCTAGCTTATGTGAAGCTGTGGGAAAGTAATCTTTTGATTTTTAAATATTCTTGTATCCTTGCTGATTCTGAATCATTTGACCGTGAATTTTATAATTGTTCTGTGGTCAAGCTACAGTGTCATTGTGAGCTCTTAGTTGAGTTCTTTAGTGATTAACTCTTGATTTCTGTGGAATCTAATCAGTAGTTATTAAAGGATGCTTGGGATTTTTTTTTTCTCATAGATGTATGTCTCAGGAACAATTGTGAAGAGGCAGGAACTACTTTCGAACTGGGGATTCAAAATTTTTGAATGGAAATCGAGACATAAAGTTTCGTAAGCAAAACCTAGTAGTAGCATATATTGACACCTTCTGGCCACTTCAGTAACAGAAATAAAGTCAGGAAAACAGCCAAACAAACAAGAGACTGACACATTTTTAAAACAGTAACCGTGCACGTTAAGTAGAAATAACAACTGTCTATACTTTTTAAATGTCTTAAAAATACTGTTGTCTGCGAAGGCATGGCAGAGATATCTTAGGGGAAAAAAAAAAGAATCCTTTAATGTTTCTATCATATTGCTATAAATCAGCTCCTGACTCTGCACAAAGAGCCAAGGAAGGATACTAATGTGATCTTCTTAGCCCCCAGCTGTTCATTTAGGCCCAGCTCTCCCACTTCAGATTTCACCCATTCTGCTTTCCCCGGGCCCCAAAATTCACTTCTCTGCATTCCAACTTTCCAATTCTCTCTCCCACAAGCATAATATTAACATAATTATTTTTAAGTAAATAATAAGCATTGCAAAGAAACAACGTTGTTGGTTCGTGCTTAGTAAAACAATCTAATCACTGAACTCTCGGGGGGAGAGGAGAGGAGAAAGGAGGAAAATGGAGAAGAACTGGAAGAATCAAATGTTACTGGAAGGCTAGCAAGCAAAGACATTGTGTGTAAATATCATCATTTGAACAATTTCTTTTGGTTTTATTTGGGTCAAAGAATGATACTTGCCGCATTCAAGGGCTGCACCATGGCTGGGCCCAAGAGCAAGTCTGGAGCAGCCAGTGAGGCAGAAAGCCCAGGGGAGACGTCTCCTTGCTGTCTCCCTCATAGCTGCTTGGAACAAACTGCACCCATCAGCTGTAGGACTACCTTCCCCAGGGACTAGCGTCTGGCTCGCGGGATGGGTGGGGAAAACAAGGCTGGACCCCAGCAGCTGCATCTCCTGCTGTCCCTACAGTGTCCTGCTCTTCTTCCCTTGTCTCTCACCCCTGACTTTCTGTTCCAGCACAGTTTGCCCCTCAGAAGAAAGAAACTAATTTGTCACATCCAGTCTACCCCTAAGCCTCCTTCCCTGGCTTCTGTTGTCCACGCTCCCAGGCTTCAGCATTCCTACCTCGAGTCTTTATGCACCTTTCAGTGCTTCCTCAATGTTTTGGGAGGGCAAACCCAGTCCTCTCTCCATACCCATTTCTTTTCAAAACTGAATCTTCTTTCCTCCTGAATGNCCTGAATTTCCTCATTTAATTTTAATCCTCCATATATTCTAATTTCCCATTTTCTTTTGCTTTCCAACCCCACTTTTTTTTTTTTTTTTTGAGGGGGGAGGCTACCAGTTGCAGTCTCAATCTCCATCTCTCCTCACCTCTCACTTATCCTCAGGCCTTACGGCAGACCCCTGCAGGGGTGCTGGTTTTAAGCCTGTTCTCTGAAGCCTTTCCCACAGCACAGCCTAGTTTTGGTGGCCTCTGCTCCAATCAGTTTTCTTCTCCCTCTCTCTTCCACAGCATTAGCAAGTTTGCAGTCACTCAGAGGACAGAAAACTCTGACCCCAAGTTCCCTTTTGACACAAGGTTTACGATATAGTTTGTGGAACACAGGATGCCGCATATTTACTGAAAGTACTGACACATGTCTTTTGCTTGACACTAGGAAAATAAAAGAGAAAGCACCAGTAAAACACCTGGCATAATGTTTCTCTTGACTGACTACTGATAGAGCGTGAAGGGTTTGAGGTTAATTTTCCCAAATGCATTTTTTCTAAAGCAGAACCTTTCAGTGTTGTGAAAATATATTTACCATATCACTTGAAATGTTTTAGAATAACAGTGATGACAGCTTAAAGGAGAATATAAAAAGGGAAGTTAAAATAATTTAAGGCTCCAAGTCTATCTCTAGATATGTGTATGAACCTACTATCACAGTTAGCTAATTGGAGTCATATGTAGGAAATGAAGAGGAAGCTTCCACCTTCAGGGCTAAGAAGGCAGTATAGTGAAAACACCAGGCACTGTACCTACCATACTCAGACATTAAGTTCCTTTCCCAAATAAGAGTTTTAAATTTCCCAAGTTTTTTTTTGTGAAGCCTGTGCTCCTGCAGTACTGGACAAGAGCTGCATGAGGTCTTTACATCAGCTGGTTGATAAGGTAGTCTTGATATTGCTTTAGAAGTACTGATACTAGTACCCTGATAAGCACCATAAGCAGCAAATACATATTGAATGTCTCAGCAATGGAAGCATTAGATAGGGAAGAATATGGAGAAATGGAAGCATACAACTAAAACTTAGCTTATAGATGAGAGTCTGTTTTTGAGTGTGCTTTCAAGAAGAAAGATTTTAAATATTTTTCAGGGTCCCCTGAAATACATACACTGTTTTTTCTTTGTTTTTTTTTTTTTTATAATTTTGGGATTCATAAATCACTTTGGGCCTGATTAGTCGTAAATGGATAAAGAAAATTTAGCTCTCTATATCTTTCAATTAAATTATATTAAAGTACTGTCAGAAATACAGGATGTTATTTCATAACAACATTAGTAAATTGGGGTGCAAATTATTGACACAGCTAAGCAACAATAATATTGCCTCTGCTATTCTGTTTACAGCTATATCTTTGGGACAGTCTTGGATATACTTTTGTCAGAGACTGTGTCTTCTTGTGTTGGATTTGACATATTGTATAAAGGCCATTCTTAACCATATTACTGAAGAAAAAGATCACTTCAACTTTTTAATCTGGTAACAATTAACCAACATTCAGCTGGCCCATCAAAAAAGCACTCTGTTTTTGTCCATATGCTCTTTCCCCAGTCTCTCTTTCCCAGCTCATTAGAGTAAGTATACTCACAATGGCCCAAGCACAACATTCCTAGGACCACGTACTACCAAGATACACGGGAAATATTGGAACACTGCAAAGCAAGGCAGGCCTAAAACTTTCTACTTCAGCCTTAACATGGGAATGAAGTATACTCAAAAGATGAATGGGGTTGGAATGACTCTTATCGGATGGCTTAACTCCAAGCCTTGCCAGGAGAGAAAATACAAATTGCGTGTCAGGTAATCAATGGATCTAATTACAGCAGACCTACCAAAATTAAAGTATATTACACTGATTTTTCCAGACCAAAACCCCACAATAACAGTTGTAATAAAATAACAGACCCAAATTTAGATTGTTGGTATAATTTTACCTTTACCAAACCTATAATTGCATTTTGTATTTGGGGCTATAAAAACACAGGCCTATTATTTGATTTTACAATTGGCACACGCAATATATAGAACTTGTGCACAATGGGATGACCATGGATCCGTGCTCATGTAGGCTATAATGGATATGCATCCAATACCTATTCTGACAAATTTCTAAATTTGTCTGTAGTAGCGTTATGCAATAACTTTGCCTTCCATAAGCAAAAAATAGATTATAAAAGATGAAGATAAATATTGGCAAATTCCATCTCTAAAAGGGATGAGTGGGGACAACATTTCAATAGGATGCCAGTTTGAAAACTGCACTGACCATGCAGCAGCTTTACACATGACTATAGAATACACTGAAAACAAACTCTAACATGATTTTGACCACACACATGGTTGTCCTTATAAACATAAATGTTGGTATGCCTTTACCATATGCTGCACAGCACTCATAATGTATTTTTGGGCCGACCTCGGATTCCATTCCAGCTTGGCTCCAGTTCAAAATTGAAATTCAGCAGCTATTTTTACCAACTTGGCCTCCTATTAAATTGTCACCTGACTTTTATAGCACAGGCCTTTACATAATTAAAAATACAGGACAACAGTGAATTGTTTCTAACCCTAGTTGGTCTCTAAAAGGGGTGTAGCTGGTGCTGCACATTAATGTGTCAGCAATTAGATCAGACTGTTCTACCTTTTTGGGAGTTGTTCGTACTGGCTGGCTAGCATGGTTACATGGAAGATCTTTAAACAATAAACAACCCCAATGTATACAACCAAACACTGCTGGGTTGTTTGGAACAGGATTAGGAGTACTAAATAGCATAGACACTGAATTCCTAATGAACAAACTGACTGCTACTATTGACAACTTAACCAAATTGGAATGCCAGCTAAAGTCATCTTTATTGGCATTAGGAGCAAGTCAATGGCTCCCATGAGACATTTTACCTCACTGGGAATGAATCGCAGAAAATGATCAATTAATTGTAAAAGCCCTCAGAGCAACCTAAAGTAATACCTTTCTTGCCTTGAGTTGTATCCAAGCACAACTGTGGATACAGTCTATAGCAGCAGCCATTGTTAGAGAAGGAGAAGGAGGAACCCTACCTACTGAGATTCATAAACTGATTTGGTACAATGCCTCAGAATTTGCAAAGTTTTCAATTGTGGTGGCAGTTAGTCAAATTTCCTTATCACGTAGAAAATGATAAGATTGTCTCCTTTGTCCTCACCATATGCAATGCTTCCGTGTACAATCATTATTTTAGGACTGAATCACAATGGAACCATACTCTACCCCTTCGAGCATAGAGTGTGGTCCTATCAAAAGGAGGAAAAGTGGCAAACAATTGATGTAAGTGCACGCATTGTGTGAGAACAATGAGGTTTCATTTGTGAAAGTAATACTCTTGAAGCTCAAGACAGCTGTTTGTACATGGAACAAAATATTTGCCATTTTGAAATCCACCCAAAAGAGGTTCCTGAAACCATAGTCATGTATGTTGGAAAAGGTTGTGTCTGCATGCGAACAATGTGTGAATCTTTATTGATAGATAACTTTGTTTACAACATAACCAATCAGTTCAATCTATGTGTATGTAATTTCTCTATGATTATTGGTTGAGATTTTAATTTTTGTGTACCAATAACTACTCGTGATGATTTGTCTTTTGATTACATGTTGTACTGCAAGCTACGACCCACACCTATCAGAATGTATATAGCTATAATCAAACAATTCCTCCACCACCCTAATTTAATCAACCTCCTACAACAAGCAGAAGAAAACAGACAAAAGGCTCTTATCACAGTCCATGAGGATATTGAAGAAACACACTGACTGTTAAAAAAAGTCAAAAAGGATTGAGAAAACCAGTGGGAAGTCCTGTTGGGATGTTTTCCAACAACTGGGATACTAAAGCTGATGTTGCACCCCATCATGATTTTACTGACTGCTGTTATACTATGCTTGTTGTTAAACATTGTTTTACATGTTAGAGTTTGGAGGATGGCTAAACAAGTTACACTATTGGAAAAATTTCCCCACCTGTGTAATATCACTTAACCACATTTAATGAAACTTTAATTAATTAATAAAAGCTAACCAAACACAAAATTTCCCTCAAATTATAATTGGATTATGACATTACCTGTTCATAGGCATAGAGGCAAGAAACAACCACACTGCCACTCTGTGGACAAGAGAAACTGAATTAATCATGGGGCAGACTGTGGTGGTACAACTTTCCCCTCCTCCTGGGCCACTCAGTACTTGACGCAATTTCCCCCACCTGGGGCACATACCAAACTAAGTCAGGCATGAATTGCAAAAGGGAATGGACCAGAATGTTATGCCCCCCCCCAAATGCACCTGGCTCCTGCGTCTTCTATAACTTGGTAACAGTAATTACAATTGGTCACCCCCTGACAGCCTAGTACACACATATCTGGGCCATGGCCCAAAGGGGGTCATACCAGAACTTCAAGTTCTAGCAAGTTCTGGGCCTGCACAACTGGTGGAAAGTACCAGAATATTTCATTGTCTGAGTTGGAATGAAATGGAAAAGTACCTGATGAAACTCAACTATCTCGGACCCGATACATAGCAACCCTAAGCAAGACCCTTTGAGCTCTTCCGGATTGCAGCGGGCTGTGACTAGCATCTCCCCTGAGTTGGGACACCTCTCAGCCATAACGAAGGGCCAGGGCAAAGTCAAACTTCTCGAGGGTCAATTATTGCCCGTTGAGAAATGCCAATACTTTTACTCTAAACACAAGATGAGGGAAATTTTAACTATATGCTAGCCTCTGTCATCCACCTCTCTACCTATCTATGTGTTTGAATATACACATTAGCCTTCACAAGTGTGGATGTCTATATTTTATTGGATCCAAATATTTCTTTTTGTCTGTGTGTGTGTGTGAGGAGTCGAAAGGGGCACCCGTCAGCTCACTGGAGTCGCCCATTGCAAAGGGACTTTGGTCTTAGCAGTCAAAGATTCGGGTGGTGTGTGTGCAAATCCTTGAATGGTGTGTGTTTGTATGTTTTGTGTTTCTACATATGTACATACATATACTTTAATTCAGGACACCTTGTAGTAAGGTAGTGTGAATCTTGTCATTCTCAAACCTGTAATTAAGTCGCTGTTTTAAATATAACATATTCTACTGAATCACCTTGTTAATCCTTAAATTGGTTAATGATTAAGTGCTGCTATAATTCAGCCTTTTGATCTACCTCCAACCGTTAATAAATCTTAAATTGTTGCTAAATTATAACTGTGTCAAATATATTCATCCATGGCAGTCCGGTACAGTTCCTCCATTTTGTCACATAAGTAGCTCTCTTTCTTAAGAGTGATGACTATGACAGAAATGAGGCTATGTGTCCAATCCTTTTAATATCTTCAGCTTATCATTGGTCTAGATATTGTGCTGTCATCTAATAAATTTGTCTTGTTTTTGTGCCTTCACATTTCTCTATGTTCAAAACAATTAATATCACACACAAATGATTTTAAAAATTGGTTGCTTCTTTGTAGGTGAAGCTTTGCAGAATTTCTAGCAGAATTGACTAAATCAACATTGATTTTCCTACACTTAAAAGTATTACTTTGACCCATTGTCTTGATTCGATATCGGGGAGGTTCCTTTGCTATTCCAAGGGACGAGATTAAGACACTAAAATATGCCAAATGTCATACAACCTTCAATTTTATTTTTCAATAAAGTGAGGGAAGGGGAAAGTANGTGATAGAAAGAGGGAGACTGAGTCAGGGAGGAGATCTAGCTACCAACACTCCAAGTCCAGCGATGTTCCATTGGCCCCACCCAAGCGCCGCGGGCTTCATCAAGGCAAGTTTCAGAAGAGGTCCACAAGGAAGCGAGGAAGGAGGGAGAAAGAAAAAGCCCTCACTGCAGCACACGGGCTACTTTTATATGGGTCCATGCTCATGCGCAGACAGTAATTGTGTACGTGCAGTTCGTGTCGTCCCCTTGGGGGGGGCTTCTGCTCTTTTCGTGCCTTGGCTCCTGCTCAGGCGCACTGCGATGTTTTTCTCCAAAATGTGAAGGTGGTGCTGGTGCTGGGGAATGGTGGTACGATGGCAATGTCAAGACAAAACTGCATTTAATATCCATTCTCTACACCCATTATCAATTCCACAGAAAGACTACCAACACTCTGGGTGTGAAGCATGTAATCAATTGACCAGGATAAAAATGAGAGCTTATATTTGTCATTAATATGATTCAAAGAAGCAAAGCGGTGTTCTATTGTGGCAGCACGTGGAGTTCTTGTTTCTCAGTCACCATTTCATGAACTGAGGTGCACTGAGTGCATTCAGATTTGTGGTGCAGTCCTGAACAGATTTGCGAAGAATATGGCTTAAGGAAATTTGTTCACTTTCTTCTCAGTTTCCTGTAGTCCTTTTATCTAGGTTTCTGTTTAGTGCCTGTTAAGTTAGCTCATAACAATGCACCATACATATTTCATCAGCCTTGTAACCAGTCTACCTTCTTGTGAATGAAGCGTGACTTTAACACAAGCCCAGTATCAATTTGAAATTTTATTATTGCTACCCCAGGTCACTACTATGGCACTGGAGCTTAAACTCTGTCCCCTAATAATATTTTTTCCCTAACTGAAGCAACTTTTAAAAAGTTTTTACCCCACAGCAAGTGTGATGCAGCATAAAGGAAGTATGAAATTAGTATATATTATGACAATTACAGTAGACTAGGAGTTCCTATCAAGATTAGTAATTGCTCTTCATATTGTAAGAACATAGGGAGAGATGAACTAAGGAAGACTGCAAAGTGAATAAGCAAAACACTGCAAGAAGTGGAGCATATAGATGGAGCTTTTCTGCAGGAAGTGAAAATAGAGAACACAGATAGCTGGAAATCTTATTGCGTACTACCATGGGTACAAAAGTCTTTAGCTGTTAGCTATTATGAATAGAGATTTAGAGAAACAAGTGATGAAAATGTCTAGCTACTTTCAGTTAACAATTTATTACAGATATGATTGTCGCAGACATCGGGAATTAAGGAGTAGTGTCCTTGCCTAGTAAATCTACTTTATGCATAAGAGAGAATGCACATGGAAGTGCTTGTGAGAGCCAAAAAAGCGAGCAGTGAAGAAATTCATATTGCAGCTGCTCAGCCACACAGCTGTTTCCCAGTGCTTCAAGAAAGAAGCCAATCTACTATCTGCCTGACATCCCTTTCTGAGTCGGAGCAAGAAAATAAGAAAAAAAGATAATGTCAAGGTGCCACAAGGACCAGTGACTCCCTCTGTGCCAGGGCAGCCAGGGACCATCCCACCCCCCAGCCAGGAGCAGGGCAGCCGGGGGGCACCGGGGCAGCACCAGCCCTGGGCATCGGGCACCTCCTTGGGGACAGGCCAAGACCAGGCCAGAACATGGGCCCGCAGGTGGGTCTGGCTCAGTGGGACCCATGGCCGGGCAGGACAGTGCTGTGGAGAGCTGGTGACTGGCCCTGCTGTGGCGTACTGAGCCATGGGCAGGTGGGGAAAACCCTGGGGGGATTTGGAACTGGACAGTCAGAGCTTAAAGTGTCCTCAGGGTGCTGAGTTAAAACAAAATAATTGTGACTTCTTTATCTGATTGTTTGTAGCAAATAATTTGTATTTGCCACAGTAATATTGACAAACAAACGTGGCACACACATCCATATGTGCATTTCAGTACTGAACAAGTACCATTTTGCAGCTTCAGTATCAATTTGCATTTCTCATGTTTTCATGTTATTAATAATGCCTCTTTTTACTGTACAAGTGTCTAAATTTGCACATGCCAAAATTCAGAATGATTATCATTAATCCAATATAAATCCCACTAGATGAGGAAGAAGCAGAAATATTTCAAAGTAAAAAAAAAAAATACTTTATGCTCAGTGTAATCGTCACCTCATGATTCAGTGCTGGATTCATAATTCTAGTAGAAGATTCAGCATTATGCACACTTTTTGCAAAATCTTCTCCCAAGAAAAATCCAAGACCTCTCTAGACAACCAGCTCTAGAAGGACGAGGACCTACTGTTGTCTTCAGTATAAATGACTGTAGGAAGTAAGTGATAGCAATACTATTGTGTAATATGGAAATAATGTTTAAACAGAGTAAGTTAGCAAGACTGCACTCTAATAAATCTTTTTTAACTTTTTTTTTCCTTCTTCTTTTGAATTGCAGGAACAGTGAGAAACAGAGTAATCTGCTTAGTTTTGAGGGATTTTAAAGCACATTGACCTTATACCTCAATATTTTTTAATAAAGGATTTCTAAATAAATGTACTTTACAGTTCCTCCTTCCCCTCCCCCAAGAAGTGGACAGAATAACATCATTTCCTTCGAATAAACAGAATAAAATCAGTAGCCTTTGTCTTCACTGACTTGCTTTTCCACATAAATATATGACTTCCAGTGTACCCGTTAAAGGTGTGACTCTCTCTTGTCATCCTTTTTCAAAACAGATGTTATCCTAAGATTCAGTAGAGTACTCTTGACATTATTACTAAGGCTTTAACATTTCCAAGAGGCTGCTCTTTAAAGTCATTCAGGAAATCTGTATTTATTTGATGGACATTAACATTACTTAAAATATAATTAAAATCTTGTCAATGTGTGAAAAATGTAATATGTTCATTTTTTATGTACAACCAGTCATAAGATTCTCCTGGGTGATAGGTGCACAGTAAACTCTATTAGTATCAGATTAGTGGCAACAACTGTAATCCAACAAGCTACACAGATCCAGGAATAGTTCCAATAAAAAACTCTGGCAGCTAAAGTAGGGGTTAGGTGCCTAAATCTGAAATAATTCTAGACGAGATTTAAGATTTGCTTCAGAACTGCAACTTGAAGTGCCCTGCCCTTAAATTAATAGCAATAGCTGACTAGGAGGCAGGCCAGCAAGGTCACCTTCATTCTTCAGCCTGTTTGTGTCTTCTTCTTCCAAATGATAAGATCAAGCTGATAAAAGACCACATATCATCTCATTTGGTGAACTGGCATTTCATGTGTTTTTTCCTCTAGAGGGTGGAAAAATTTAAGACGTGCATACTGCTTGGATTCCCCATATCCCAGCTAAGAGCTGTCAGCTATTATGAATCCAAATCACAGAGTAGAAAGAGCAAAAATTGGGAATTCTGTCTCCAGGGACTGCGTGTGCCTCTTACAGATGGTCAGATCTTTTGCTGAATCTAGATATTGCTGAATAAAGGAATATGATGGTTCTCCAGGAACAAAGTAATAGAATGTTTCTCTCTCCCTGCCCACCCCCCTTCCTCCAATCCATCTTCACAATCTGACTATCCTCAAATTCTGCAAAAGTGAAAGAATATCAGTGTGAAAGTAGCATATTTAGATTGTGGTAGCATTACTAAGTGGAAAGTAGAACTTTGTATGCCAGAACTGATGTATGCTTTTCATATGATGATATTTTTATACTTTACCTTTTTTGACAGCCATATTGAGTACTTCACCTGTATGCCAATATAAACTAAAATAGCTAATTGCATATCAGATGAATTATCTTAACATGAGTGAGAACACAGCCCCCCTTCTATAGTTGTAACATGAACACTATTTTAGCTATATATTAATATTCTGTTCATGAAGTTTAATTAGTAAGAAATACAGCTGGAGAATTATTCATTACGACCAATTGTTACTAATTGTCACCAAAGTTCCTTAATTATTCACTTTGGCTGGAAGCTAATTAGTTTCACGTCTTACTTGCTGGTTAGCAAAGAAATATATTTTCGACCATATATACCAAGAGAGAAAAAGAGAATGATTATTCGGAATCGAGTTTTAGCTTTCATGGAAAGTATTTATTTCAGAAATTGAAAAATTTATGCTGGTTAACCAAAAAAATGCTGTCGGTGTGTCTTGAGGAGGGGAAGAGACATTTCTTGGAATACAATAAACAGTTTATTGTATTTTTCATTTCTTTTTATTTTTGTCTTGAAGATAACTTTAAACTGGAAGAGGGTAGATTCAGATCACATATTAGGAAGACATTTTTCACTATGAGGGTGGTGATACACAGAAACAGTTTGCCCAGAGAAGTTGTGGATGCCCCATCCCTGGAGGTGTTCAAGGCCAGGCTGGATGGAGCTTTGAGCAACCTGGGCTGGTGGGAGGTGTCCCTGCCCATGGCAGGGGGGTTGGAACTAGGTGATCTTTAAGGTCCCTTCCAACTCTAACTATTATACGATTCTATGATTCTATGAACAAGCCCTTCTTCATCTCTCAACTCCTTCTTACCTTTAATTTTTAAAGTCTTTTTTTGGTAGTAGATGAGTTCCAGATCCCAGCACAGAAGCAGTACCAGAGAGGAGTAGTTTATGTCTCTGAGCAGACTGCCATGTGGAAGCAGCTTTTCTATCAAAGGTCTGAGCATTTATGAGAGATAGAATCCCCTTGTAGCAGCTTTAGAAGACAGAGAATCTTCTTCATGCTGCCGGGCATCTTGGGACCAGTGTAAATTCAGGATGCTGAAGGCAATCCTTTTGAGCTACAGTCCCTGATGGTGGCAGTGCCACAAACTCATTTCAGTGATTTCAGTTAAATATTTGGACAAAAGTATTCCAAGAGGCTACCGTTTTCAATCCAAGGCACATATAGGACAATGTTGCATGGAAAGGCATTGTGCTGTTTTACATCTTGCAGTCTCCATCCATGGCCTCTGTGAACAACTCTTACAAAAAGTTGCACCAAACTCAAAATAATTTTTGCCCTTCAGTACAGTGAGACTAGAAACACTAGTTTCATGTGTTGCACCTTCAGTCAAAACACCTGTTTCCAACCAGGGTAAGCACCCATCTTTGATATGCGTGTCTCTTGGCAGGGACAGATAGGGGATTCTACACTAAAATAATGGGTTCCTAACTTTGGGGGACTGCTATGCATTAGGAATCACAAAGCACAGCTACTATGTCTTTAAAAGTATTTTTGCAGGAGCCAGAAGCTGCAGAAGAAACTTTTCATTTGACTACTACATCAGAAATTTTGTGCCTATTCCTCACCTTCTTTGAGAGAGCTGTCCAAGTGAGCTACAGAGGCAACATGACATGATACTAGAGTCATCTTTAGCACTTAACAAAGTAGTGTGCTGTAACTCACATCTATAGAAGAATAACAGTTTCAAAAATTTATGTATCATTACATGTTAATTGATGTTAATTTCTTGTCCTGTAGCTGTACCAGACTCTGCTATCACTTTATACTTGATGTGGCTGAAGACAAATGTTTCTTAGTGGTAAAAGTTATCCTCTGTCATACCTAGTAAGGCTATGTTGTGTTCTTTGCAGAAATGAAATAGGAAAAGTACCATGGCCAGATGCGCACCATCACCCAGAAGCTGCATACATAAGCAAATAAATTAAGCAATTATTTCCTCATCATACCCACTGCCATGGGCAGTGTAAGAGCAGCCAAGCTGTAAGCAGAAGCTAGGGACAATCTCCTTAATTTTTCATGTTAACAGTTGGCAGCTTAGGCTTTAGAAGGTATTTTAGTGAAAACAGATGTATGAGAAACTCCATCTAAATTAATCTTGTCTGTGAGAGGCACATAAATGTCAGAAGGTCCAGTAATGTGCTACCCAGACTAATCTTTACTGTTGTACGGGAAGGTATAAACTAACCAAGTGTTAGTCACACAGATGGCTACTTGAGAGAAGACAAAGAAACAAAGGTCTCATTTCTCCCAGAACTCAAGGGCACTAATATCCTACATAGAGAGAACAGTAATTCTTATCACTCTGAGAGAGCTTGAGTCCACCTGGTATTGCATGAAGGTTCTCTCTGTCAACAAACAGACAGGGATGGAGAGCTGGTGCTGTCGAGTGTTAATTGATACTAGCAGCTCTGTTACCATTTGGGACAATGTGTGCCACAGTCACTCTGATGTAAAATTTCTAAATATGTCTTGTCAGTTTAAAAAATTAGGTTAACTGTACCCAGTTAATATAAAACACACACTTGCCACCAAATAAACTAGTCCCAGTCCAAAAAATTTCTACATGTCTCTGTCCCTGTCTTGCATTTAGAAGGAACACCCTCCTAATTCTCTCAGGGGAATCCTTTACAACCACTTGTATCTCTGGATTCATAGTCATTCACCTCTGTTTTCAGACATACTCTTTTTGAGAGGCAAGGATCTAAATATTTATTTCTGTGTTGGAAATCTTATATAATTTTGCCAGATGGCAATTAGATCCACAGCCTGTTCTCAGCTGTTGAAGCCCCATGTTCCCTGTTACAACACAAGCCTGACAAGTAAAAATTTAACAGGATATTTTCTATCCTTTTGGAGACTGCTGTTTTTCAGAATTATCATTCAAAACACCAGCAAATGCATTTTGGTTACTGATTCTATCAGTCTTATCTATGTGCATTGTTATAATCAACAATCTGAAAACAAATTTATAGACAGAATGATTGCGTTTAGATTTGGGCTAACCCTGATTACTTTTCCTCTGACTTATCTTACCTAAACATTTACACATTTAAATATCTCCTAACTTTTTAACAAACTATTTCAATGTCAATTTTTCCTTTTATAGTTTCTTAAACTACTTCAAGTGTCTCATGTGTTACATGTTTAAAGACATAGCTAAAAAAAGCACAAAGCTAAAAAAAATAAAACAAGATGGTAAAAACTTTTTTTTTTCATTTGTATTTACTCAATTTAATGTCTGGAAAGGACCTTTTTCAATGCATGTTCATTTCATTTGCTGTAATTATTTTTTTCCTTTCTTTTTTTCTCTGACAGAGGCGAATCGCCCCTTAGTTCTCAAAGGACCATCTCTAAACCTTTTACAGTCCCTTTTGTGGTTCTACCAGATGGGAATCAGTAACATTTAGAGAAGCATAGAGCTGGACTACATGTCCTCATAGGAATTGGTCCCTGTTTGAAAATCAATTAAATCACTGTGTTAACTCATGATTCTGAGGCCACGATACATTAACCATACACCTATTCAAATATTCTTGGAAAAATGGAAGAACCGGAAGAACCAGATGAAAATGTTGTCATTCTCAGTGGAGAATGGGAGGAAGGTGAAACAGTGGAAGATAAACAAGAAACCATAATTACGGCAAGCATTAAAATTCTATGTTTTCCTTAGTGGAGTGGCTCAGGGTGTTGTTTAACTCTTACCTAGCACAGGCACACATGCATGTTTGAGTGAAATCCTCTAGAAATGGTTATCCAGAAATCTGAATTTCAGTTTTGTTTCCTGAACACTTCTCTTTGTAATCACAACTGTGATATTTCAGCTGTTAAATATGTGTAAGGGTCAGTAATAGATTTAAAAACAAATAAAAACTTAATAAGATTTTTAGATTTTTTTCCAAAAATTTCCTTTGCTAAACTCATTTTTACAGGTTTTTTTTCAATATTTTCACCATCTTTATCACACTAATGTTAGACTGTTTACCTCACAGCCATTCTGAACCATAGTAACTCATTAGAGAAAGTGTACAAGACAGTGTGTCAAAGGAGAGCCTTTCAAGGCAAGAGGCAGTTGTGAAAATATTGGTACTTTTCTTCAGGTTTGTTTGAGAGACAGATCAAACTGTGTTTGTTTTCAACAATATCACTAGCTGTTCAACGAAATGTGAAAATTTATTCATAAACAAAATTACATTTGAACATGATCAGCTTGATTAAAGAAAAACTATGAGGTATTGCACTGCCATCATACCAATTTTGTTGTTGTATAGGAAGAAAAATTAGAGCAAAAAACAGTACCAAAAGAACCTCAGTCATTTCTTTGATAACTTCCTTTTTAGATTTCAATTAAAACTTAACAGAAATAGATAATAAACGTAATAGTATATGAATGTCCAAAAGAAGACTAAGGTCAAGATGTTTGGATCAATGAACCTTATCAGATTAAATTATATAGTATCCTTAATAACCCTTATATTTTAACCTAGTTTAAGTCTTTAGTTATACTTATTACTGTTTTACTTTAACAGCACTGAATATGCATCATGTTTAGAGCATCTGATGTCCTCTTATGAAATTTATTTTCTGTTGCAATTAAGTATACAAAAAGGAAGTGGGGTTGTAGGAAAGGACTTAAAGTCATGCCTTCCAAGTTCTAATTCCTATCATTGATTTTAAATTTGAACATCTGATTAAAAACCCACCTGAGTAATCTAAAAGCTTTGCATCAGCCTCTTGAAAAGGTTCCCATGCAGCTGCCTTAGCTGCAGAGGTTGCTTTACGAATACAGATTCCCAAAATGGGGTATATTATAGCAATTCTGTAGGAGATTCAAAACAGGAAAAAAGGAAGAAAAAAATTATGACAGGGAGAAAATAAAATGATGATAAATTACATTCTGGAAAGCAAGCCCCTAATGAGAATGAAACAAAAATGAACAAATATATACACACTCCGCAATGAAACTATTAAAGCAACACTTGACTTCTTTTTTAATCACTCTTTGCAATGTTAACTTGCTCATTTCCTATTTCTAAATTGTTATCTGTCATTTTAATTACATTTTCATTCTTTTTTCCTCATTTTATTCAGTCCTAGGTTTTGGTGCTTTTTTGTTAGGGAGAGATGAGAGGTATTTTTACTCTACATCCTCTGGATTTTACCATGTTCTTTCCTTCTGTTCCCTCTTCCAAATAATTATCTAGATTTAGTAATATTCATTTATCTACACATGAGCTAAGCAGTAAGGAAGTACGAGTGAAATGTCAGGTTTAAAAAACTGTAATACCACGTAAATTACTTTCTCCATCTGGGTATCAGGTATCTATTCTATACTTATCCTCTTTTTTATTCCACATTTTTTGCCTGAACATTATTAAGTGGGTTATTTTTTCTGATAGAAGGTTACTTCCGACCAGCATAGATCTATTCTACATAAATCACAGCTTTGACCTTCTTGTGTAGAATCTTGTAGTAATTCTGAAATTGATTGAACAGGATAACTAATAAAAACCCCAAAATTTCTGCATAAAGTAAAGTTATCATAAAGTTTGTATAGCGAAATGAGAACAGTTCCTTTAAAACATTTGCTCATGAGACTCACTTTTTATATACTTACAACAGGTATTAAGCTATTAAAAAAGTAACATTTGTGACATTTTAAATTTTGAATTCAAAGGAAGTTTGAAAAGACAGTCCTTATGCCTTTCTGCCTTTTTTTGTCAAACTTACATGTTAAATTTATGGTAAAATGGAAGTTATCAGGAGTTCTGCATTGGGTTCAATGGATTATGATTTTACCCACAAGTTTTCTGCAGCTGTATTTCCCACAGTTATGTGCCTAAGGACAATAGTTGTTTCTCTTAAAAAACTTAAGAGACAGCCTTGGAAATAAATACTACCATATACCGTAAGAAAATCTATCCTCCATTTTAAACAGAATCAACTAAAATCTTACCAAGCGCATTTCTGTGTATTTCCATGTAACTCAGTTTTACTTTGTCTGTATAGATCCAACATGTCTGATTAGGCAGTACGGAATTGTTGTCAGAACTCTGTGTGCACTCAAGGACAGCCAAAACATATTAATCTGTAAAACATAGCGTTAGGAGGTCTTACACTTTGACTTCACAGGAGCTTTAGTCAACAACACAATGTAATATCTTAGTAAAGGAGGTGAAATGCAAAATTCAAGTATAAATATAAGTGTAGTACATTGACTTAAAACAGATGTAGTTGCTATAGTAAATATGTATATGATAATTAAACCAGAACTCAAAAATCCTCATTTTTATTTTAATTTTTTTTAATAGAACTCAGTGAAGCTACTTGCACTTGTGCACTTGCGCGCTTGCTTATCTGCTGTACAAAATGAGTCTCAAGTGTCAACATCATACAGGAGTAGGATAATAACAATGAACTACATCAAAGTGAAAGAAAAACGGTTAAATCAATACCTTTGTTGAAGAATTGTTTCTGCTCCACTTTACATATCTACCCAGAATCCTGAAACATCTTAGATCAAATCTTCATAGACCACAGTAACATAGTGACATAGAGAACCAACAAAAATGCAACCTGTGACTGAAAAAAAGTTACTTCTATATAAATAAAAAAAAAATATTACTAGATTACAGGTTTTGTGGAGAGTTTTAAATAATTGTTTTATTGTCAGTGAGTCAAAGAGGGCTGGAAAATCCCAGTCCTCCAGACTATCCTTATAAGCAACTGGTAAAGCCTTAAAAAACTTCTAAACCCTTTTTCAGCTTATATCATGATTCCCTCAGGTCTTTCAAAGCAATGAATGGAACTGACCAGTTTAAGACTCAGATGCCTGCTAGTGCAATCCTCTGTGCGCTTCTTGTAGGAAAGCATAGATAGCAGCTCTGTATGTCACTGATTTTACTCATATGTGTACTATCTAATGGTGGTTCGTACAGTTCCATCACATAAGGAATTATAGCCAAAACTATGCTTTAATGAGTTAAGACTATGAAATAATCGACTTCTCCTTTGGTCTCTCTCGCTCTCTCTCTTCCCCATATAAAATTATCCACTACAGCTAAGCAATTCGTTTCCATATACAGAGCACCCAAGCTGCTTCTTAAGAGTTATCCCTTTCTTATACAGCTTAATTTACACATTATTGCCGGGTGTTAAGAGAAAACAGCAGGCTTTTAACTTGCAATCACTTTTCATAGCTACTTAAAATTTCAGATACTTTTAACTTTTGCTGACTTGCTCAGCAGGGGCTCCAATGCTCATTTTGTTCCTGTTCCATTAAGAATTGGGATCTGCATTAGCCCTAAAGCCGAAGCAAGATGATGGCATGCACTCAGATATAAAAGTTTAGAAGTCATCTGTCCCCAGGGTATTAGAGCCACAAAATGCTGAAATCTTCCTTGGAAAAAGACCTCTATAAGTGGTAACATCTTCAATACAGAATCTGAAAATAAAACATGTTTTAAAAACAAAATTAGCTGTGACAAATCTTACAAGCTTTTTTCTTTGCAGTCTATTCACAGGTCATTAAATCCATTAAGTTGATTTTCTCTAGATTTGGTATTATGAATGATTGCCCGCATCCTCACAAAATGCCTTTTAAACTCATTAAACCCAACGTGGTTGCTTTTATGCTTGTTTTAATAGTATAGTGCACTTTGCACTTCATTTTGAAACATTTGCAAGTAAGACTAATTAATTAAATATTCTAAAGTTTAATCAGGTGGTCATATTTTCTGGGTACATACCTGTCAGTCAAAGGGAACTCAGCATTTCAAGTGCATACACTTAGTAACCCAAGGCTTTTGTAAGTGTTCATTTATTAATTTACATCTTCGCAATGCTAGGCATCAGAGATGCTTGGAGAGATGGGGTTTGCTGCTATGGAAAGTCAATAGCAAAGGTCTGTGGCTTCCACTGAAGGAGATTAGCAGAAGTAAAACTATTTTCCTTTCAATTTATAAAGCACTTTATCCTAAATTCTGAGTGAATCAGTCAATAATTGCTTAGCAAATTCATCTTGATGGCTAGTTTCATAAATATTTGTAGTATATATTCATCTGTCTTTTGATAGGTCTCCATGGCTTTGTCGTGCTTTCCACACCAGTTCTTCCTTGAAACAAGCCAGGCCTACATTTCTCCTAAACTAAGTAGAATTGCCACTGATGTGAGCAAAAGTGTGATGCAGTTTCTAATAATTAGCCTAGATGGCCAGCTGTGAATGGGACAGGATTTGCACTTTTTCAGAACACTATAATCCTCTTCTGTCTGGAACAGCTTTTTAACTGCTTCTTTACCGAATCTTACATGGACTAGTCTTTCATGAGAAATAAGACTCATAGGGATTTCAGGATTCGGTGAGCTCTTTCTCATGTTCTCGTGCCATGTGATTTCTTCTTCAGAAATACTCTCTAACTCCACCTCAAAAAAAAAAAATCCAGTTCTTTCCCCCATATCTCCTAAAGGAAGTCTGTTAATTTCCCTAGTTAAATACAGCTAATATGAGTACCTACAATCTTTAAGATAAGTGCTTCTTTCCCACTCGCCTGGCCATTTGGTACGCTTGTCAGTCCAGTGCCCAAAAAGGATACAGTGCCTGTATTTTCCTCAGGAAAAAAAAGTACCTATACTGAGAATAAATATTTGGAATTTATTGGTAAAAATTCTGTTTGGAAATAAGATATAGTTATTTAAGAAGGATAGAAATTAACAAATGGAATGACTTAGCTAAGGATAGAGCACATTATTTCATCATTTAAGTTACTTTTGGACATACCCCTTTCAAAATGCTAAAGCTCACGTAGAGCTTATAATTTTGATATATTATATGAAATAGAGTTGATTAAAGTCATCACATCATAAAATCATTGTTTTCTCTTTTAGCCCTCAAAAGAGCTACTGGCCAAATATATCAGCAGTATATACCAGTTTATATGTAATGATATTTATTTGTAGGTATATAAAGTATAAACAAATACATGCTAGTGCATCCAAACGAAGCTGCTAAAGGGTCTAGAAAACAAGTCTTATGAGGAGCAACTGAGGCAACTGAGGTTGTTTTGTCTGGAGAAAAGGAGGCTGAAGGGAGACCTTATCGCTCTCTACAACTACTTGAAAGGAGGTTGCAACGATATGGGCATCAGTCTCCTCTCCCAAGTAGCTAGTGATAAGACAAGAGGAAATGTCCTCAAGTTGTGCGAGGGGAGATTTGGATTGGATATTAAGAAAAATTTGTTCACTGAAAGGGTTGACAAGCACTGGAACAGGCTGCCCAGGGAAGTGGTTGAGCCACCATCCCCAGAGGTATTTAAAAGATACGTAGATGTGGTGCTTAAGGACATGGTTTAGCTGTGGACTTGGCAGTGTTAGGTTTATGGTTGGACTTGATAATCTTAAAGGTCTTTTTCAACCCAAATAGTTCTATGAGTCTATGATTCTATATTACGAGTGTATAAGTAGCTTAATTCTAAAAATACTGACACTGTCTCCCATATAATATTCTGGGTGTCTTTGTGTTGGAGAGATGAGGATGAAAAAGAAAAGGAAAGCATTAGACCTTAACTTATAAGCAATTAATATATAGTCATGGAGTTTATATTGTACATACATGTATATATAGCATATTATAGATACTGTGTATGTAAATACATACGTGTATGTATAATTATATATATTCTTTTCCATGTATAAAAATCTTTGGAAAAAGAATGAAAACCAAATACTTTTTGAACCTCAAAGGAAGGGCTAATTGTCTTTAATGGTTCCACACAATAAATACCCCAGTAAGAGGTTACTAACATTAAAGTAAAGTTCATCAACAGGGAATCCGGAATCAAAAGGTCATTACATTAGGAGAAATTAAGCCATATATCTCCAGTAAGCAAGAATGTTACTTGAATGTAAGATTTCCAATCTGTAGTGCAGAGAGTAGAGATGAGTTTGATGTACAAGCTAAAGCAATCCCCAGGCAGTTTCTGTTTAAGGGATGTTACGTACAGAGTTACTATAAATGGTTTTTAAGGTTCATTTTATGCTGGGGCACACCTAAGATATTTCATAACTACAAAAAAATGTATTGCAAATACCGAAACACTGAACCTCATTCCTTTTTCTTATTAAGGTAAAAGATGCAACATGCCACAAAAATAAGAACACATGAAGTGTTGTATTTTTTTATTTCTAATCTTGCTGTGGCAGAATGTAAAAATTTTGGCTGATATTCATGGTGATTTGCCATTGGCATAACAAAGAGGCCATGGTAAACAAGAGTATTAACTCAAAGGAGTAGCACTTTTGGAACAAGATCAAGACATACAGAAATACAAAGACCAACTTTTCAAACAGGGACTGTCTGTATATCTGTCAGGTATTTAAGTATATTAAAATATATACCTTTCCACTTTTAATTATTTGCCTATTTAAATGACTTGAAAGCAAATATAAATACTTTTCTTTGTATTTCAGGGTCCCCATGTCTCATCATATAAAAGATATCTGTTAACATTTTTCTGTATCAAATTTTGTTTTTTTTCTGGACTGTCACTATCAATTATTTCTTTGACATCAGTGTGTACTGGCCTCACAGAATATTGTGTACTTTTTTGTTCAAGGCACAAAGTCACATAGCTAATAACAGAATAATCTAAACGGGTAAGACAGGAGTCAAGCACATGCAAACTAAGACTAAAGGCAGCAATCAATCTATGGAAATAAGAAATCTTGTATTGATCTTTTTATAAGAGTTTTTAGGCTTGATTCTGCCATCCTATAGTTCTTGGAGTCCTACACAGATGAAGTAGTTCGAAGCCTGCTAAACTGCTTGGAGTGTGTGGGTCTATATGAAAAACAGTGTCTATAAAAAAAACCCCAAACAACCAAACAACAACTAAAAACCCTTTTTTTTTTTTAAGCTGCACAGGTAGGTTCTTGAAGATGACTGGCACAAGAAAAGTTGTTGGGGACCATGGAGTCTTTCTTGCATACTTCCACTGGCCTGCTCTTACACTGAGGTATTGGTTCACTGCGTCTCAGCTGAACATGAACATTTGTTGGAAGCTAAGGAGATTCTGAAGTCAGGAACCAAAGGAACCCTAGGTTGTGTTCAGTCAAGATTAGGGAGAAAGAAACAATTTCAGAAAACATGAATTTGTCTAAAAACTCAGGGGGTCTATCCAGTGTGATGATAACTAAAGCAAAAGGTAAAACAAGCAGGATCATGGTCATGCAGACAGGGGCAAGCACTAAATGTCTCCTGCAAGAGACAGAAAATAGGATTGTAGAGGAAGAAATCAGGAGGGACATTCAGGGATGCCATTTCATCAAAGTGACACACTGAGCAGAGGCAAGGGCTGCTTCACAGACATGTTGGAGAAGACACCAATCAGGATATCCTCCAGTCCTTTCTCAGATAGACAATCCTATCTGCTAGCAGTAGGCATCAAGATCATCAATTGCATGTGAAGATGATGTCTCTGCACAGAGTATGCTCCTAAATAGGTATTACATGGCACTTTATAGTACTCCTATATATGTCAACTGGCTGAACAAAGCTATCTATGGAAGACATTAAGGATTCTGCGCTGGCAGGATTTTGGTAGTCAGTGTAGTCCTGCTCTCAGGATCAAGCTTTTCCTGATTTCAGATGAGGTGAGGACAGCTTGTGAGTACGTCAAATCATTCCTTCTTTGTACACAAAATGGTCTGTGCTTTCTGTCTGGACACTGGAGGTAGCAGAAAGCAATAGGTTGAGGCTATTGCTTACATGGAGAGTGAGGTAGTGAAACTAGAGGTCCTGAACCTAGGTCCTAGCTCCACAGCTTGAAACTGAACTACCCAGGTTTGTCAACAAAGGCAGGAAGCCTGAGAAGTGATGTATAACTAAACTGGGTTTAACTTAAAGAGAGTATTAAACTAATAGACGAGTGATTGTGACTCATCAGTTAGTACCAACATTGGTGCAACAATTTTTATGTGTAAGCTGCTTAGACCTGTACAAATTTAGTTATTTCCAAAAGGTGAAAATTTCTGCTATAATGCAACATATAATTTGAAGCAGAATCATCAGAATAAAGGCAAATATTTAATAAATTAAACAATAAGATACCAAACAATTATTCTGTGCTTCTCAGAAACACAAGCAGTGAAAATAAAACTCAGGATCTAGATTCATTTGGCCTCTCAAGAAAAATGTATGAAGCAACCTACCCAGGCTCATAGGCCTGATGTCCTTGAAGTTTAAAGGTCGACAGGCTCTTTGAACTGCTCACCTCCTGCCCAGTCTGGCATGCTGAGGTCTGCCAAGTTGGTACACACTGCATGGCACCACTGTCCTACATGTACAGGCTAGAAGCTCTGGTGTCTCATGTCTTGTTCTACATCTAAGGCCAATTAGCAGTTGTTACCCTGTCACTGTGTGCTCTCCCACCCCAAATGTGCTGCAGAAGTGTGAAGCTAACAGTGCTTACATAGCGTTTGCCTGTTGCTGCTTCTTGTTCTAGCTAATACCAAATGGATCTAGTCAGTTAGTTGTGGGCTCATGTATTTGGGCAGCACTTTGGGGGTAGCTCTCACCCCCTCACAGCCTGTGTTCACGTGGACTGTGTAGAGAGTGGCACCATTCAGGCAAGACACAGGACACCCTGCAGTATCACAGTACCCAGTGTATATCTTCAACACTGTACCAAAGCAAAGGTACTGTAATTAATTATTTCAGTTTCCATTATGTTGACATTCCTTTCAAAGGAAAACTCTAAACCAGTGAAACAACAATGTACCAGGAACATAGGAGAATTGCGCTACTGGTATGACCAGAAAAAAACCCAAGAGAATTCATTACTGTGTTTGGCAAATTTATGCTATTCAGGATTCATGAGCATAACCTAGCATTGAACAACTAATTATAGACTTTTTGTTAGCATATCCACTTGCCTAGTCGTAAGTTAAATGCAAAATTATTTTGCAGTAATTTGACAAACCTAAGATGTTACGAAAGAGCTTGAAGAAGTGCAAACTACTTTGTGCCAAGTAGTAACAACACAGTAATACATTCAGCTGCATTCTATTTCAATCACCTTTTTTGTCTTATCTTTTCACCTTTTTTTTAATTCCTATTGACTTTAATAGGAATTCTGAATAAGAAAGGAAAACATACTAGTTCCTGCTCTTTATAGAAGTCATATCTTTTCTCTAAACTTTAGCTATTCAGTGCAGAAAAAATGTGCTATACTTAGTTTGCTGAGATTATTGCACAACTTACAAAGTTCACTTTTAATTCTACTTGAGTATTACTTCATATTAGTAACAAAAATGCTATGTTGTCTGTTTTAAATATATGTGTATATGTCCATATAGATACATACGATACAAAACCGAAAAAATGCGTATAAAAGTTGAATAGATGTTACTTGGCTTTCAACAAATTATTTTCTAAGCATTTGTGCATAGTGCATTAAGTGCTGTATTTCAGCACTTAGGAGTAAATCAGTTGTTACTATATGGGACCCATTAGTATTGAAATTGTGCAGAAAGTAAGTGCTGTGCATATTCATGGCTATAAAAAAATGTTTAGCTATAGGAAAATTGAATTATTAGTATTCACTTGAAAGAATTACTATTAACTAATATGATGCCTCATCAGTAAAATGTGTAATTGGCCTGGTTAAAAAAAAGATATGATTAGGAAGTTTCATCCAACTTGCAGCGACCTAACAGAACTAAAGTTTGGTCATACTTTAAGAAATTAGATAATTAGTTATCTAATTATCTAGTTCTATCTAATAAATAGGATCAGCAATGCAGACCATCCCATGCTGATGAGACTTTTTGTATTAAAAAGCATTTCAACAAGACTCCCTCTCCAGTGATCTCCATCTACCTTATTAGGGTACTGAGTAACTGGATTTGTCTCTCAGGTGAATCTGGTAAGCTCCCACTCAAAATTTGGTGCTACCCACATTTTCAGATGCCAAGGCCACTTGCCAAGAGTGTCCATTCTTGGCCAGTAGCTATAATTTTCAGTTTCCCTTTTCTTCCTTGGTAGAAAACTTCCATGTAAACCACTCTTCTTTGGTAGTACGCCACAAGGCCTGTAATACAATCTTTCAAAAATTATTTTGTATTCCACCTTTTCTCTGTGAACAGTAGATTTTTTATTCTTACTTCTGTCTGTTCAGCTGCCTTCCTTTCCTACTACATAAACATTTGATGGAGAGTGAGGTCTTGCCTGAAACTAAATGGTAAGTAGATGATAAACTAAGACTGTGGAGGTGGTCAAAAGTCAGCTTTGTCATCTGGGGATTGTAGAACAGCTTTGAATAACGCTACAAGGATCTGCATATACGTATCATTATACAATATACTATAAAGGAGTTAATAATACAAGTTTATTCACTTTATTTACGTGTTCATACTTACTTTTTCAGTGTTACAAACCAATGGTGCTTCTAAAGGGAGTCATGTGTTCTCCCAAAACAATAGAGTTTTGCAGGCCGTTAAATAATAATGCTTTAAAGACAGTTAAGATTATTTGACACTTTTCATTACAAGATCTTGTTTTCAGATTATTAGAACTATACAAAACATAAAACACTTAAGATTATATTTTCTATTTCAGGTACCTAAGACGGATTTATTTTTTTTTACTTTTCAGACAATATAATTATTTTCAATTATCTTACACACATAATTGGAAGCTGTGAGACCCTCCATACTTTGTCAATGATATTTGAACTTTGCGAGTAGTAGTGTTGAGTGCTCCTAGAGGCTTGCCTTTTTCATTTCTGCTAAAAGATGTCTAAATGCACGTTCATACATGTCTAGATTTACTTTGATACATGTTCGCAGAAAAATTTTCAAGTTTCATTATATTGTTAGATATTTATCAGAGTTTACTATGCAACTGTTATCTTCACAATGCTACTGAACACAAAAAATCTCCGGTGCTCAGCAAGACTTTTACAAGTTTGTTCTGTCTGCCATTCACATGAAAGAATCAGTTTGTATTTCTACACTTGCAGCATAAATAACCTCAGGCTCTAACTACACTAATATTGGAGATGGCTAGCGAGAGCTCAGTACATATCCCAGTCTGTGCCGGCTGGACACCAGCTCGCTCATGTCTGCAGTGGTTATCCCTGTTTGTCATCTCAATGGACAGGAATGAAGGGAGCTGTAACGAATATGGTCTTCTGAAGCTTGGGAGTCCTTTGGAAAATGAAGGATATGGGAGTGTAATTGGAGTATGTGTCATTATGGATATGTACAGAGGGTGAATTCTTTTTTTTTATTAATATGCAATTGCTTCACTTTGCAATCCTAATATTCCTTGAGATTTTTTCTTAATTGTGCTTCTTTGTCACCTAAAGCTGCAGTAAGGCATACACCTGATCATGCTTCCATGAGGATTGCATCCAAAGACAAACACTTTCCTTCCAAGAAACAATAATCCTTGTGTATTAAGACTTAGAAATCCATTGCTATAGAAAATGTAATTTTGAAATTTTAGTGAAATAAGGTAATTTGAACTTCTAATTTAGTTTTTTTCATTAATTCTAATCTGAGCATGTGATTTCATAAGGAACTCTCAGGCCACCTCATTTTGGGGGTTTGATGTCATAGTCTTACATATATATGTTTCTGGAAAATGAAAAAGTTCTGATCTGTTGTACGTAGCTTCATGGGCTCTGGCTGCCTGTGTTACAGTGCCTAAATAACAGGGACATGGAAAATAGAAGTAGCAAACTTCATTTCCTACTACAGTGTGAACACTTCTCAAAATGGCAGCTTCAGTGCAGTGCCCTCTTTAAACAACACGAGTAACCGTTTTACCTGTTTGTAACCTCACAGTTAAAAAAAATGCAGGAGAAATTAGTTTTATTTTTAGATCGGTAGCTGGGACAATGTCTCTGAATCTCACTTTTTAAATCCTTTGTATCCCTTACAGTAAAATGTTTCAGTGTCCTAGTGTTTTTTTCTATAATGGTTCAATTATTCATATAAATTCAGTCATGAATCTTCTGTTGAACTGTTTATTTTCTATAGTTCTTCTAAAATAGATGCCTGTATTAGTTTGGCAATATAGGGCAGAATAATTTTTTTCTTTTTGTCATAGAATATAGTATAAAGACAGTTTATCTGAGGTAAAAAAAACATTTTGTAAGTATTCCTTGAGGGAAAGTATTGTACTTAAATGACCATTTTGTTTTCACAAGACAATAATATTAATAATGTTCAATAAATCATTCAAAGCTTCCTCTGTGAACCAAACCCCATGCTTCTAAAGCCATTAAATACAAATATTATAGTACCTAGTTTTCAGATTGATTTTCTACAATAATCAGTATTTTCCACCTTGCTTGTCACATTTTTTTCCATTGCTGTATTAGCTTCAAAAGTATCAAGTTGTCATATTCCTGAACTAAGTCTCTAAACAGCAGAACATCAGCTATCAATGCAAAAATTTTTTTAGTGTTATGAGAAAGGTATACAATATTTTTTTTGTGATCTAATTTAAAAAAGAATCTAGTTTTGCAGAAGATAGTGCTAGACTAAAATAAAATTGTGATAAAAATTGGATTTTACTAATGACCATAAATCAAATTCAGTGCACTAAATAAGCCACTGTTAGCAGTCATTAAAAAAACCCTCTACTCATAATATTTGATTATTTTAATTACATTACATTTTTTATAGTTAATGTGTGTTTTTTATTGATACTATTAGAAATTGCAATCTTTATTCTGAGAATTTAAACAAATACAAGCATCTATCTGACATTTAGACAGTATAGAGATAAACACATTTGGATTGAGGGGGGATAGTGTATACTAAAGTTAGCTTATGGAATTCTGCCATAGGTAGCGTGTTGTACCTGTGAATTTCAAATGTAATCAGATGTTTTTCCCTTCAGTTTTCTTTTGTTTTGCTCTCAAAATGCAAATATCAGCTTTTTGCTCTTACACAGCTATAGAGAGAATGGAACTTATTTGTAACAGTATTATCTTCAATATTTGGAGCTTCTTAGGGAAGTTTCCATTTTGACACCCCCTCCCTGCTATTTCAGTTTCTACTTTTAGTATAATTGATGTCATTACAGTAAAACTTAGCATTCACTGAATTTCAGTTTCCATTAAATTTCTTGGTAATAGAAAACATATTTATATGTATATAATTAACTTCCCCAAATGATTTTTAATGGGTTTCAGACCATGCCCTACATTCAGAGATATCAAAAACTGAAAGGAACCAGTGCAAGCTATATTCAGATTATTATCCTAAATGAATCGCTGTACAGCAGCTTTCAGACACTGTTGGATAATTGCATGCAGCTATCAACAAAACACATATGTGAAATATAATGACTTAACAAAACAAAAAAAGAAAGAAGCTCCACATTTTGGAGTTGGTTGTTTGTTGTTATTTTTTCATAGGAAGAGAAGGGAGGGAGTTTTGTCATAATTGCTAACTTCTGATAACTTTGTTTTATTATAAGTCAAAACTCCTAATTCAAGTAAAATCATTTATTCAGTTATCCATTTTTCTATATGAGCAGAATGACTTTCTGTTCCACATAGAAGCTTAAGTTCTCATATTTTTTTTCAAATGTTCTGTTTCCTCTTACTATAAAAGAAGCATCACTATACTGAGATGTTACTAAGCTCCCTTATAGTCATTGTAAGATCTACTCAGCACATCCCTTAACACTGAACATTTAGTGAATATTAACCTTTCATTTTTTATCCATGAAATGTAATCAGTTGCACTCATGATGAAGCTAATGTTGACAACTATCTAATGGTCAAGAAGGAAAATAAATGTCTATTAAAAAACTTAAACTTACCAATATCAGACCTTAAGAAAAAAAACATGTGGGATATTACTTATGAAATACAAACTTCAACAATCCAGTTAAGAAAACTGAATGAAATAAGGAAGCTCTTACACTTTAGGAAATGAAAGAGATGTAAAGCTCTGTGTTCTCCAGATGATATTGATTTAATCACAAAACCAACAGATATAAGACAACTAAAGCTGTGGTAAGGAGGTATTCTGTGACTGAAAAAGAGGAAGATAAAGGTACCTCCCCAAAATGAAAAGGAATATTTCTATGTTGTCTGTTGAATGAGAAATTGCCCTTCATTTGTCAGTTTTTGCATCTTATCATGGTCAAGTCATGGCAAACTTTTGACAGAAATTATTTAGAATCATGTGGTTGATTTTTTGACTAGCAGGAAAGCTTTAATGGGAAATATTGATTTTAACTGAAAATTCCAACACTTTTTCAAAAAAGGATTAAAAATTCTTTTTGGATTTTTGTTTTAAAGTAAGTTGAAATTTTCCGTGGAGGGAATGACCAAGACAAAAATATTTTCTGACAACTGAAAATATACTTGAGTTGAGGCAGAGAGCAAATACGTTAGTACTGAAGTGTTTTCAAAACCAGAAGCCCCCATTTAGCAGAAACTGTGTAAACAAGGCACAAATATCGTATTCTCTACATATACTACAGCTGAAAAGGAAAAAGGTGGGATTTTCATAATTTTTCAAAATGAATTGATTCAATTTTCCTTTAAGTTCCCAAAACTACCATCTGTGATTATGTACCGACACCCTTAATAGCACCTATTTATAAATTTCCCCAAATTTATGATAAATACTTATACATTTATGATAAATAATAATCTGAGCATGTCATTGGTCATTACTCTTTGATTTCAGTAGAAGTATTATAATTTATATCAGCTGAGGAGCTGTCTATGAGTATTTCACATGGAGCCACTGAGGTAATTATAACCCAAACTGTTCTCATTTTTTTTCATTTTCCTTTGGTCTACACAGCTAAGCAACCCATTAAAAGTGAATCACTTCACTGAGCAACACCATATGATTAGTAAACAAATGCCTAAGGCCAGAAAGTATTTTTCCACTTCCATCAGCTTCCACGTCTCTTTGTCTTTGATTGACGCTGAGGAAAAACTGACCTGAATGCTAAGCAAATTGAAAGTGCCCCAGTGCCTAAATTCTTCTGACTTTTTCCCTATACCTGTAGGATGGAGATTTCTAAGAGGTAAGAGGGATCTTCAAACTCACTCAAGTAAGAAAAAAAAAAAAGTGAAGTGTTTTGATTTGGGGGTGGTTTTGCCTTATCCTGATCCCCTTAGAATGTTTGAGTTGCAGGTAAGAGATATTTGACTTTCTTCTTTTCAATCAGTTTATCTGGTAACAACTTTCATACTTTATATTCAAAATGCCTTTGTCTGATTTTTGCTTTTTCTCAGAGACATATTCATGTGAGTTCATCTCCTTGTTTTTCAGCATAAACCTCCTCCCAACAAGCAAATATTGCCACCCTGGAGCATCCCATAATAGAAATTGTCTAAGATTCTTATCAACCTCAATGGTCTTCAGGGTGGAGTGAAAATCAGTAATGACTGAATGATCAGTCTATTTGGTTTTGGGGTTTTTTTTGTATTGTTTTTTTCTTCCTTAGCCAGCCTATCACAGGTAGCTATGATATGGTCCACATGGTTGCTGAAGCTGGATATGTGACAGTTCTGTATAACGCATAACATGTCTGCGATTGTATGGGAAGTATTATGCCCATGTTGGATACAGAAAACAGAGAGACCAAAATGGATTCAGCCACCTAAATCCAGAGATTTCAGTTAGAAAATTTCCCAGAGGCTGCGTTTTCAGCACACAAACTGCTCAGGAGCTGGTTTAAAGCACTCCCATTCATCTCAAGTCGTCATTGCTATCTATGCACTGCACATCACCACTGCGCCAATACAGCTATTTGTATATCTGGGCTATGAATCTGATTAGAGAAAAATGACAGCTTAAAAAGAAAAAAAGGAACAAAAAATAAGTTTTTTTGTAGCTGTTTAATTTTCTTCAGATCATTTCTCAGATGCTGTTGGCAGTGTGTGACAGAATCTGTGAAGAAAGTGCAAAACGAAGGGATGGGAATGAGTAGTGAAGCCACTATGGAGGTAATGCTCCAAAGCTAGTATTGCTGCACAGTATTTCACATTATAAAATACTACTTCAGTTTTCAACATTAAGGTTTCTAAGACAAAGTCTTTGTTAAGCTTGTAACCACGCATATCTCAGTCTTGAAAAGGCTAAGCTGCCCAACATTTAGCTTGCAACTAATCTATCCAAGAATATTTAAGTTGTCATGCCTTTTCTTGCTTGCCATTTAGTGGGCATTGTTAGGGCACGACTATGAAAACAGGATTATCACAAAATACAATGTAAACTGTTTTTTTTGTTGGGGAGGGCTTTGTAAGTAAAAAGCAAAAAACCAATCACCTGAATAAAATTCTGGCAAGAATGCAGAAATACTATCTTCTGAAGTACAGTTTGGTATATGCTATTTTAATTATAATTCAGGGCCTTGTAAGAATGTAAAAGATTAAAAAATAAAAGATTTGGAAGCATGGTGTCCCATCAGTTATGGTTGTTGCAACTGACTTTTGAAAGTGGTGGGAAGGTTTGTTATGCACTGTGGAGCTAGCTCAAGGGAAGCGAAACTAGTCCTAGAAGCAAGAAATCCATGCCAGCACAGATCCTTCTGTCAGGCAGAGCCTATTAGTTTGTGTTAAGAAGCATGTGGTGTGCTGTGCTGTTACAGATATTCTGACACCAGCGTTGGTAGTGCATTGTGCTGTATTGCTATGCCAGCATATTCAGAAACAGTCTAGAGTTTTGCCACGGTGGTGGATTGCATAATGTAGACATGCCATTAGTGCTCATTCAGTGCTTTAGAATTGTAGTTCAACAACATATTTTTACTTTTTTTTTTTCTTTCACACCAGTACACAGAGCAATTGCAATATAATACACAAAGTGAAAATGGGGATTCATGAATTTGCCAGAAAATCTAACTCCTCTCCTTTCAGATTCCAGCATGACAATCTCTCTTTCTCTTCTAACCATATTCCCAACACAACTCTCAGTACACCAGCCATGTTAGTGACAGTGTCATCATAACCATGGTGACCTCTTGAGAACTTTCACTTTAGAAAAGGTATCACTAGCTCAAATAACAAGAAAAAATGCCTTGTTTAAAGTTTGCATTTGAATGAAACTTGCATAGTTCCTGAGTGCCATATTCTGAATCTCCTGAATCAAATAGTAAACTCTGCAGCAGCTCTTAAACAATCCTTGCGCTAATAGGTACACTTATGAGGGAGGATCATAGTTAGCTGGCAAGGAAAGAGAAAATGAATTTTGCTTTCCTTTGCTACCTGAAATATATACTTGTATCAAATATTGTCTAAATTTGCATTTGAACTGATTACTCATTAATGCAACACATTTTTTTTCACCAGCTTTTTTTGACAAGAGACTCAATAAAGTCCAAAATTAAAACCAGTGGGCATATAAAAAAGCAGCTTTCAAATACTTAGATTGGTTTTATGATAGGAGAAGATCTCTTTTTTAACCATTTCCTGTGAAGTAGGGTGAGAAATATGTTGGAATAAAAACTCTCAGGAAAGAAATTCAGTCCTGTGCATGAGGCACTGTGGCATACTTGTAAAGAAAAACTAATATATGCAAGTAGACACATGAGTAAATTTCCATTTTGATAATTCTTTGGTATGTGCCATTGAGGAATTCAGTTTACTATCTTTAAATGTGTACCTCTGTGTCAGAGACTTGGCTAAAAATTGGAAGAGCTGTCAATTCACTAATTCAGAGGCAGGAGGAGAGATCAGAATTAATTTCTTTCATAAGAAGGTAAAAATTTAAGTAGGATAGTGCAGAAGTTCTTGGTTTGAATAGAGAAAGGCCTAATCTCAGGCAAAGGAAAAGGCAGGTAAAACCTATGGCTAGATTAACACCTGAAATCCCCTTTTGGTACACACATAGAGTTAATCTAATGAGGACTTAGGAATGTATTAACTGGGAAGCCCATGTCACAACCAGGAAACCTTTAAACTGATTTGTTTTGAAAGGTAATGATGGAGTGGAAAACTAATTTATTCAAAGGCCTTAAAATAGGTTATAGTGTGGGTAGGAGTGTGGTACAGGGCACAGCTGATTATTGATTAAAGAATGAAGATATGGCAACGATATCTCTCTAGGCAAACAGCAATCTTGATAGGAATATGTTTTCTGGGACTAAATCTCAGTAAAGCCAATTGTAAAGGGATTAATTTCAGACCCCATTTCTAAGAATGTCAGGGATTTATTGGCTAACTCATAGGTTATAATCTAGCTGATTTTATCCCTCTTCTTTCCGTGATAGAGTGGAAATACAGTGAGAAAACTCAAGTTCTTCACAAAGATCGTCATATATAAATTAATAAAAAAGGTAAAACTCAGGCACTGTTATCTCGAGAGAGAGAAATAAATTTAGCCAATAAATATGTAAGATCCATTACAATTCAGTTTTGAATACTTTTATAAGAGCTAAAATCTAGTTAGTTTAAAATTTACTTCTTTTAGCCACACACTAACAGAGTCTGGTAATCATCTCCTAACAAATGCATACATTATGACTGCAATGACTCTTATAGTTCATTAGAACAGTCTCTTTTAGTCAAAATTTCTTCTGTTCCACAGAATAGCAGCAGGGCGGTTTGTTGCTTCATTGAAGGATACCACATTTTATTATAGAAATTCATCCTTAAGGCTGGCATGATTTTAATGAGTCAGTTTATAAAATATTACAACATTTGGCATATTAGTTAAGTCTCCCTCAGGAGACAGAGGTTCATTTTTTCTAGGCTTTCACAGTTTGAGTCACTTTAGCAGACAGTTTATATGCCCCAGTTCCTCCTTCTGAAAGAAGACACAGTCTGGATTTTTTTCCATTTTTTTTTTTTCTTTCTCTGTTTTGCTCTTGTCTAATAGTAAATGTTGCAGAGGAGACATTCACTTTCATTTTTTTTGTAGACTTCCTGTTATGATGTGACCTGAAAACTGAATTGGAATCATTATTATTGGCACATATTAGTAGTTATTATTAGCAACATATTAGCAGTGTTGCATTTTCCTGTGTAAGTTTTCTCTTCCCACTTGCATTGTATGTCATTGCTGACATCGTGTTTAGATTTCTACTGCTGCACAACTGAAGCAGATGAAAATGGGTCCGTTTCAGCTATACATCTCAATAATTCTGAGACTGACTTAAAGAGTTAACTTTACATGTTAGAGAGCAATGAAATTACATTTACACTAATAACAAAGGTAGTTTTAATAATGCTTTCTTAACCAAGTTTTCATTCTGTGGAATCTGAAGATATATATGTATATATTTTTACTGACAGACTAGGAAATAACATTTTCAGTTTTGCCCTTTTTTTTTTTTTTTTTTAATTTGGATGAATATCAATTTAGTGGCCATCACATTAATTTTCTTATTACTGGTATGCAAGATAATGTTTCATTAGACATAAAGAAACGTCTAGTCAGAAGGCTAAGTAAAATGTTTCCTAAGATTATTTCAAGCATAATTAATAATTTAATTCTTAAAATTATAAACTCATGTGTTCATGAGGACTCATGTATCATACCAGATGTTTGTTACCAAAAATGGGTTACAGCATTAGAGAGATTCTGTTTTAGACCAGCTTGGGATCTGATCTCCAGAGGATCCATTAAAATGCAGGATTTTTGGACCAGCATCCAGAACCTGGCAGCCACCAGAATGATTGTCCCACAAAAGTAAAAATAGCATTTGGGAACTGTTGACATGTCCTAGTCTTTTTTCTGCTTTTTGTTTTCTTTTTGCTTCCTGCAAAGCTCTGTCACACTCATTTGTGTTCCAGTACTGATACAGTCACCAGGTCTTTGAGTGCCAACAATGCACGGCAGGTGCTTGTGTTCTGCCATACCTAATCTTTCAATTTGAAAGGACGGATTCTACTTGAATGTTTATTAGAATTGGGGATAACGCTTTAATATTCAACAAGCAGGAGGTGTTCACATTGTAGAAAGGTATTCACGGTATACCACTAGGCTGGAGTTTTCTACATTGCCATTTACAGTGTGCTGTCTCATACTTGCAAGAGAAGGCATCATAACAGTGTTTCTCAGCTGACTTGTGATTGAAGTTTTTTTACATTAAACCACGAAAGATTGTGGTTTACTTCCCATTGGAATCCACTGACAGCTCTGTTCTCTCCCAAGCCAACTTCACCTGTTTTTTTCTCAGTCACTTTTTGAAAGTAAAAAGACATAGCATCACCCCTTCACCCACAGAGAATCTGCTTAGAAGATTTGGGCACCCTAATATACTTTTGTAAATAGGGAGTGGAATCCGACTATCTATATGGACCAAAACAGTTGCAAAAAAGTTTAGTATGTTTTTGTACCTGGTAAATTCTACATTTCCGTTCACTCTTAGCTTAAGAATTAAAAGACCAGACAGGCTTTGGTTAATTGTAGTCAGCATTACATGTAATGTAAAAAGAAAGAAATCTAACAGCAAGATATATTTAGATCAATATTCTTAGGTGAGATTGCAGAGGTTATTGTTCTTCAGACATAGATTTCTGGAAATTTTGACTAGGGTGCTGTACAGGCATAACCTAATTTGCACAGAAAGAGTCTGAAGTTAAAAAAACAAGTACATCATACAAAAAAGGGAAATAACTTACTTTACATTGAAGAAGTTCTATATATTGAAGGAGATTTATACTTGTGTATTTGGCTGCTATGCTGAAGGTATATAGTATTATTTGTAGCAACAATCACATTTGTGTTCATCCAATACTGAAGACAGTAAATAGGCTCTCTTGTCCATACAGTCCCCCTTTTTAATATGGTTCGTTGTAGTACCTTTGAAAAGTATCCAGCATCTGATTATGCACACAGTAATTACAGCATTATCTTGAAGACTGCTCCTAAATCCTTTCACAGTTCATGTTTCCACTGAAGCTAAATCCAGCTCTGTGAGACTAATCAATACTGGGAAGATTTATGGTATTACTGTAGATCATAACTGAGAACAACCTAAAGCTCTTTGTTATAATTCAGAACCTACCTATCAGCTAGGATAAAGAGAGCTAAAACTCTTCTCACTTCAATAAAAGATAAACAGATGCTTTTAAAAAGATATCACCATATAGAACACAGATATCCACATCGGTATCATAAGAAGGATTAGTAAATTCGTTTACTAGGGTATATTGATCTCTACTTCTGACAAATTAGCCTTTGAAAATACTAGGAAGTAAAAGAGAAGAAAGTACTTCAACTAATCTGTTTTTCTTTGACCACTCAAATGGCCTGCTATGAGTTCCTTGGCACTTTTTCCTGAAATTGAATGATCTTAATTCTCATTTTATATTTAGCTTGGGAGATTTTCATTTTATATTTAACATCGGCACAAGCTGGAGCAAAGAAAAAACAATAAACTTGACAGATCTTCCTGTACTTTCAGGTTCAAGTTTATGTTAGATGCAAAACTGCTCAGAGAGAGAGAACTGAAGCTGCTAGCTTTAATGTGCTTTCCAAATTGGAAACCAGCAAAATGAAGGCGTAGCTATGAAATTTATATTACAGTTAAGTATATTCCTCATAATTTCACTTAGACATGAAAGAATCTGTAGGAGGGGAAAAACAATCACAATGTTTTGTAAGCAGGTTTGCAGGTCTGGTTTTGTTTGGGGGATTATTTTTTTTTTGTGTTTGTTCTTCTTGTTGTTCTTATCCCCTACAAAAAGAGAACTCTGCAAAGACCAGACTGTTTAGCCCTGCCTCCTGATATCACAGGTAATCAACTCATGTAATAACTTTCTTAAGTCGTTCACCTGGAAGCTCCAGTTTAAAGTAGTTAGGTATTTGTCCCAATCCTGTGCTCCTTTTAACCTCCACTTCTTCAAAACCCTTAGTGAAGTTGCAATGCCTCAGTGCCTCAAGTCAAAGATGTATGGCAGGAATATCAACAGCCTGCATTTGCTGACACCATCAGTCATGAAATGACAGCATGAAGGGTTGGGCCTAAGCTCTCTTCAGAACAATGGTTTTCTATAGCATGGAAAGAGAAGAATTGCAGAAATGCTAAGGTAGATGGCACCAGGATAAGCAAAATGGATAGCTTCATCCACTGGGGGATAAGGACAGCGACTGATCTAAGGAGGTCCTAAGCGGATAGCGGTGAGGCCTGAAGTCCTGAATTATCTGAAGCTGATCTGGAGGGTTAAAGTGACTTATTTTGTGGAGAAATGAGACTTCTGAACACAAGGTTTTCTTCCTTGCTCCATAAGAGAATATACGTGTTTTGAAACAGCTGATAAAAGAAGGATCACTGGCCTTTGAAACTCGGTGTTCTGAGTATTTTACCTCATTGACTGGCAAAACCATGTCAGAAATAAGTTGATCAAAATATAGGTAAGCAGTTTTTCCCAAGTCAATAAGGTTTTCTCAGGTCAATAAAGTTTAAATTCTTTCCTGTTCTTTTACCAGATTTGTAAAAGCACCTTTTCCAGACTAATCAAGTTGAAGACAGTAAGCCACTTGGCAGCCCACGAGTACACAGTACCACTGAATGGTGAAGCGCACCAAGATGGTACCTGTTGAGGCATCACCAGCAAGGAAGGAGTGGCTTATTATATGTGACTGTCTCAGTACAGTGGCTGTGAGAGAGAGAGAAAAGAGGGCTCTAACGGTGAAGCTGTTGCAGAAATTCTCGCATGGATTTCAATCTTGAATGTACCAATAGCCAATGTTTGCCCATTTGGTTTTGTGCCTTTTGCCTTTTATGAGCTATTACCCATTTCCCTTGCTTGTGTTAATTCCTCGGTCTGATAGATGAGTTGCATCTTCTACATCTTCATGTTACTAGGCTTAACATGCAGAACTGCTCATAAAAGTCTACATAACAAAGGTCCCTAATGCATTTGCAAGCATTTTAAATCTGGCATGGTCTCCCAGGATAACTTTCTCAAACATTGTCGGGGCTGGATAGCCACAGTAGTGGTGCCTTGGGAAGCCAAGGTGTGCCTTGGCTGTGCCTGCTGGCCAGCTCTGGTAAGCTCTGCTTACATTATAGAGGCACGACAGCCACTTCTCATAAGGTAATGTCTCCATCTCTTCTGCTATTCCTGGTAGGCCTTTCCTGTTACTTAAAAAAAAATAGAAAATCTGTTAAAGGGTTCACTATTTCTACTGTGCTGTACAAGTTTTGAAGCAGATGGGCTGTAATAAATGGACCTTTAAGACAGGCCTAAAATTTTGGATATTCAATGCCTCTTATGAATGCATAAGACAATAAATTTGCAAGGAAAATTTAATGGTGTACTCTGCATCACTTTGTGTTTTACTTAAACTTTGCCATACTTGCAGATAAACTCTTTTCAGACCCACTGGGCTCATTTGCATTCTTATAAACCTGTGGAAACTGGTACATGAACTTCCCCATTTGCCGTGCTGCTGTTTGAGGCTGGCAAATGGTCCAATCAATGGACGTCACTGTGCATAGTCCTGAACCTTGGTTGTTTCTCTATTTTCTCAAAGTAGCACTTGTGACATGATCCCCACTGTTCTCTGAAGATGGCTCTTATTTCTGTGAAAGATTCAGACTGCTCATGTACATGTCTTAAATTTTTATGTGCCTCCCAGATCATATTTGCTGCAGAAAGTGTTTACCTTGCTGTCTCAGAGCTTGAAGACTTTTAAATTCCTTTTTAAGCACTGAAGACATCAGTTCAGAACCTCATCCCACATGCCTAGAAGTTAGGCTTTTCAAGATCTGATTATACATTGACGTAAGACAAATTTCTTGCTTACCAGACACCTGGGCAGGAAGCAACACATTTCAAAAGTAGGAGGAGGAACTGCTGAATGACAAGAAGGATTTGAATAAAACCCAATGAAGTGAAATTCAGAAGTCCAGAAATCCAGATATTTCTGAAATCAGAAGTACAAAACCTATTGCACCGAACCAGATTAAAATATAAAGTCTTTTCCTTCTTTGATATTTATATGCTGTGATCGGTTTTATAATAGGTGATAAATAGAAGCCTACAATGCATGTTATATAAAGTATAAAAAACAAATTACTTTGTGTCTCAAAGAACTGCAGATTTTTCTAATTTATTAATTGTATAAATTAAAGCAGTGTTCTGACTAGCTCTACTTCTATAAACATTTTAGATAGCATGGTGGGACCAGAGCTGCTTATTCCTAAATGATCTTCTGCTATGCTCAGTTGGACAGAATATATTTTCGAGTATTCTGTGCAGCCCTGAAAACTAAAACAATATCATTTTTAAAAATTAATAGGATATAGGTTACAAGAAGAATTGTGTTGCTCACAGTTTAGAAAATTATTTCCTCTCCCCTTGTCCTTTAAAAGCATTCAATTAATGATGATGATGCAGCTTTTGTCTCTCCAAAGTGGTGCCTCTGAAGAGCGAAAGAAATCTGTCCAAATGCATGTTTTAAAGCTATCCTATGTGTTTTTGATGTTAATCACATTCCATATAGGTGACTGTAATATATCAACATTTGGCCCTGTGTGGTATGCAAATTTGACTTACCTCCCTTTTACAGCTTTCTAAATGAAACTTCATTTCTTGTAATCCTCTCTGTGGGTTTATTTTATTTACTTACAAAGCAATACTTTTTGTTATTCTCACACTCTTCTTATACTGTTTTTGATATTTATAACATTATGTAGCTGGATATCACTGTACTAGTTCATCTGTGCTTTTAGTAGAAAAAATGCACTAATAATTATTGTATGCAGTAGTTACCTGGTACAGTATTTGTAGCATATTGTAACTTATATTCTTGCCATTATTTTGTCACAGTTCAATGGAGTTTTGTGGTTCTACTTATTTCTCCTATAGTACAGACTGGTTCTTTGCTACCATTTGCAGTGACTCCCAGCATCCCTATGGTCTTCTATTGCTTTTTCCCATAGCAAGGATTACATATTTTAGCCACTTTTCTG
>RSEF01000001.1:124133707-124174714 GCA_003993805.1 Himantopus leucocephalus | reverse complement strand
CCCCCCCCCCCCCCCCAACACTCTAGTCCTGTCTGGAATGCTTCAATATACAGTACAAATACTGTAAATGTACAGGTGAATCCACCCATTCTGGTATAAAAATGGGTTTATTTTTTCTCTCCTGGTCCCAGACTATAACTTTTTCAGAAATATCTTTACTCATAACAAGCAACAATTTACAGAAAATAAACAGGAAAAACCATCACTTTCTTCAAAATAAGAGTGTTCCCAGAGAAGCTGAACCATGCATATATTTCTGTATATTAACTTAGCTAAAGCTGAGGGACACCAAACCAAAATATCTGCATGTCTACAGGTTAATCAAAATCCACTTGTCAGCTAAGCCACAGTGAATGGCTCTGCATATATTCTTAGCTTCTTCCTGTAATTAAATATTTTAGTTTAAACCATCTACAGTGCTTCTGTACTCCCCAACCAGAGGTTTAAACTAGTTCCTGCACAGTCCATTTGAATCACAGGAGTTTCATTGTTTTAATCAGTATTCTGTCACTTTAAAAACTGAAGAAGTAAGGGTGGTCTTTCATTAGCTCTCCTCATAACACTTGGGCTTAAGAAATGAGAGAAGAAATTGAGCAGTGCAATAGAGGGTTCAGCTTTCTGCAGTGCCAGTGAGATCTCTATGAGGAAAAGGATCAAACTCCTTAAATGTAACATAAATTAAAACTTCACTGCTAGGAATTCATCTTTCTAACATGGGAAATATCTAAGCAGCTATTGAAGATGAACAAAGAATAGGCAAGGGAGAGCATCTTCGAACAGTGGCATTACATAGTTTGAAAAGTGAGACACTGAGATCTGAAGATCTCAAAAATTCCCAAGCTAGAACTTCAAAAACTAGGTGGGCAATAGAACCCTAACAGCCTAGAAATAATCAGATCAAAAGATATTTTTCTATAAAGGGAAAAAGTGTTAAATGGGAAAAAAGAGAAAAAAGAAAAATAAACTGCACCCGAATGGGGAACCAGCTCATGATGTCAAACTATTAAGGTCCTTGAAGACAGGTAATGGATGCATAGTCCAAGTGCCTCAAGAAGTGTCCGCCAGAAAAGCAATCTACTATTACACAGCTTCTGTTTTCCTCTGTTTTCTGAAGTATTTGTCCAGTCTCGAGCTAGTGAAAAGGACTATGAGAATTCATACTGGATTTACTTTATTGTTCCTTGAATCTTGCATTTTGAAATAAAAGCAGGGTTGATAACTAGTGTATATGCTACGTATATATCATAGCTGCATCTATGTGTACATATACATGAGCAGATGTATACTGCTTGTTCCTTTTTGTACACTAGTAATATTACAGAGCTAAATTGCTTTTAATACAAAATAGATTACATTATTCAAAGCAATGATAAAAAAGCCATAATATTAAAGGCCAACTTACTGCATGATTCCTAAGCTTAGTAATTACGGAGTAAGCTTTTCAAGCCCTTAAGCATCCATGTTAACAGTACAAAGGCTTTTTTAATTCTCAGCTGGTTTACTAAGAGTAAGGTTTACTAGAAATAGAACATCTCTTATGAACTTTACCATGGCAATTTGTAGAGTAAATTGAAAAGCGCTTAAAGTCACTCAGCATACTTTTATTCACACCATATTTTTAAAGTAATGTCTCCTATTTTAGCTTATTAAATATGAAATTGATTTTTAGGTGAGAGAACAAGTGTTATTTCAGGTAAGTTTATTTTCTTATTGATATTAATTTGTAGTTTTGAAGGCCACATCATTTGACATTTTGCAGTCTTTGTAAAGAAATATGAACACCAAAAGCTTATTACTATCTCCTTTATATATCTTAATTACATTATCTGATATATGGCAACATATACCTATGGGCAGAAAGGGTTTTTTGAATACACAACCCCTGTATATAATTGTATGAGGAAATGAACATGTGGTAAACCTGAGTTCTTTGCAATACAGTGTGGCAGGTTCATTGCCAAAACAGATTCCTTGTTATTTACCAAGACAGTAATTCCACAGATATTGTGTATTTTTTTTCTTTTCTTACAGCTGCTATGCCTGTTTTATTTGGTTTCTGTGGCAAGGTTTTGGTAGCAGGAGGGCTACAGGGGTGGCTTTTGTGAGAACCTGCTAAAAGCTTCCCCTATGTCCAATAGAGCCAATGCCAGCCGGCTCCAAGACAGACCCGCCGCTGGCCAAGGCCAAGCCCATCAGTGACGGTGGTAGCACCTCTGTGATGACATAGTTAAGAAGGTGGAAAAAATCCCAGTGCAACAGCGATTGCAGTGGAAGACAGGAGTGAGAATATGTGAGAGTAACAACTCTTCAGACACCAAGGTCAGTGAAGAAGGAGGGGGAGCAGGTGCTCCAGGCACAGGAGCAGAGATTCCCCTACAGCCCACGCTGAAGACCATGGTGAGGCAGGCTGTCCCCCTGCAGCCCATGGAGGTTAATAGTGGAGGAGATATTCACTTGCAGCTTGTGAAGGACCCCACAAGGTGGATGCCCAAAGGAGGCTGTAACCCCCATGAGAAGCCCGTGCTGGAGCAAGATCCTGGCAGGACCTGTGGCCCTGTGGAGAGAGGAGCCCATGCTGGAGCAGGTTTGCTGGCAGGACTTGTGGCCCCATGGGGGACCCGTGCTGGAGCAGCCTGTTCCTGAAGGACTGCACCCTATGGAGGGGACCCACACTGGAGCAGGTCATGAAGAACTGCAACCTGTGGGAAGGACTCATGTTAGAGAAGTTCATGGAGAACTGTCTCCCATGGGAGGGACCCCACACTGGAACAGGGGAAGAGTTTGGTGAGTGCTCACCCTAAGAAGGAAGGAGCAGCAGAGACGTCTTATGAACTGACCACAATCCCCATTCCCCATCACCCTGTGCCACTGCTGGGGACGAGGTAGAGAATTCAGGTGTGAAGTTGAGCCCAGGATGAAGGGAAGGGTAGGGAGAAGATGTTTTAAGATTTAGTTTTTTATTTCTCATTATCCTACTCTGATTTGATTGGTATTAAATTAAACATTTCCCAAGTCGATTTGGTTTTGTCCGTGACATTAATTGGTGAGTGATCTCTCCCTGTCCTTACCTTGACCCATAAGCCTGTTTCTCTTCCCTGTCCAGCTGAAGATGGGGATTGATAGAGTGGCTTTGGTGGATACTTGGTGTCCAGCCAGGGTCAACCCACCACACCTGTAAATGTTTGCACATATTACATTAAAAAGGGATATACTACAAAAATAAGAGGTAAGATTTTCTGGCAAGATTAGCCTTGTCTCATTCTAGATACAGACTAGAATGAGACGAGGATAATCTCATGAGAATTTCTTCTTCCTCAGGAAGCCTGCGGCTCACAAACAAGCCAGTCTTTCTGTCTCCAGCGAGGCATCGTATCCATCACTATCCAATACCACGGCAGGCAAAACAGCTCCCAAGTGTGGACCAGCTGTAACTCATTCCTTTACTTAGTCCTTAAGTGCAGGACTTGCAAGGTATAACCAAAAAAACTATTTCACACCTGTGAGTATTCATTCTATTTCTGTACATGTAAGCCGTGCTGGAAGCTGATATTTCTTGTTCAGTTCTACTGAACTTAAAATAGCAGCCAGTTCACAGACAGCTTTTATTCTTGCTTCTCTGCAGCACAGCCCTGATCCCAGGGTTTCCACTGCCACAAGAAGCCCAAGTTGTCATTCCTATCCACAACCCCCAAGAAGGGACATCTTAGATGACTGAGCAGGGGAGATGGGGGAACTACAAAAAGGCTCAGAAACGGCCATTTCTGATCTGATATAGCAGGCTGTTTCTGCTCCTCTTTGAACTGCTTGGTCTCAAACATTAAAATGATGGCAAAAACGAAACTGAGGGGAGGAAAAGTTTCATGCACCCTTATCCTACTTCTAGACTAGTTGTTGATTAAAGGGTAATGCAGTTTTCTGTATTTGCTGAGTCATTTTTATGCCTCATTGGTTGGCAGGTATACTCAAGACACTGATGGGTATAGTGTTTTTCGTCCCAAGCACGTGGAGAATAGCTCTATTCTGTATAAATAACCACATTGATATGCAAATGCAGATATTTGCTATTCATAAATACTTATTCCCATTTCAAGTGTTTCAGCAAATTGCCAAGCATAAACAGGGCCACATGATTTCGACACACCAAACACAAAAGAAATGAAATAATAATAATGAATAAACAGACAATCTGTATTCAAAAGCAGGGTTTTCAAGCCATTATGAACAATAGTTACATTCATAGGAATAAGTTTGATCAGAAAGAGGAAAGCAGATGAAATCAGTAAAAAACTATTTCTTCAAAATAGCTTAGCTAGCTCTGGTTTACAGAAAAGGTTGAGTTAATATTTGTTAAAACTTTGATCCCATTAGCTGAAAAGGATTTCATATCACTTCCACTTGACTGCTTGACTCCTAAGAACTGTAACTACTTCTGAGTTGGCTTACTATTTTTTTTTACTGTTTTGATTAACTATGATAATCCTTAAAAACAGTTAATACCTTAAAATCATGACTATCAGATAACTATGAAAACAGTTGTAATCTATACTCCTATTGAAGTGTCTATACAATTATTTTCTTTGCTTTCTTTAGCACAGTATGCATAAAATCTTCAGAACCATTTATTTGATTCAAATCGTATCATCAGTCCAAACTACTAATTTTCTGAAATACAGAAGACATGGATTATAAATCATTCTTTGAAATAGTATCCTTCTTTTGACCTTTCATCATTTTACATCTTGCATAATTTTACTTTTTTAATTTACAAACATTAAACATTTTGCATAACTGTTTTTTTTTTACTAGAGATATAACCTTATGTATCAATAAGTCAATTTGTAAGCTTATCTAACTGGTTAAGAGCAACTTTTCAGTGCTAAATTAATTTTTGTTTTGCCATGTTGCTGTATACAATTTATAACTATTTTCACAAATTGATTGTTAAGGGTGTTGTTTTGTTTTTTTTTTTAAATGCCCCAACAATTTTCACACAATAGATGAGAACATCTTCCTGAACTGCAGCCTGAGTCTTTGTGCCCTGTGGCTTTTTTATGGCACTCTGTGGCATAAATACAGTAAAATAAATCAGATAACCTTTCTGTGGGACTTACCTATTATATGCATAGTAAAACCTGGAGTTAAAAGGGTAACTGAAGCGCTTAACTTTGTATAAAAGCATTGAATGATGTTAGAAGGCCTAGAGTACATGCCTGGTTCATGGAGGCTGGGAGAGCAGGGTTTGTATAGTGCAGCAAAGAGGAGGTTAAAGACTGATTTAAGGGCAGCCTACAGCCACCTGAAGGGAGTCACAAAGATGATGGAACCAAATGCTTCTTCAGAGTGACACCCCGTATAACATGGGGGAATGGCCACAAATTGAAAAAGGAGAGGTATAGATGGAATTAGGCAAAGCTTCTTTGTTAGAAGGGTGGTGCTGCAGTGGAACAGGATACTTCAACAGACTAAGGAATCTTCATCCTTGGTGTTTTCCACACTGGACTAGACAAAGGTGTGGCTGACATAATCTAGTGTTGGAAATAGTCTTTGGACTTTCTTTGGAGGTGGGACTAAATGGCCTCTTGAAAACCCTTTCAACCAACGTTTCTATGATTACGACTTTCCAAGACCACTTGACAAAGGAAGATAGCCAGACTGCAACCTATTTTGGCTAAACTTTCTAATGAAACACATTTCACTGTAGCCTCTGTATTTCAAGGACACTGGAGGACACAGACATGACAGCTAGTTATATCACATTGAGGAAAACTTCTTTGCATCAGGTAAATTTGCAACTGTAGAACTATAACAAGACTTTTCCTTAATGCACAGCAAGACCAGAACAGTCTCACAGAATAAGCTTCAGATACAAATTGGATTAACATATTTTAAATGCATTTGTTTATGCAGAAGAATTGTAAATTAAAACACTTAAATGGATAGAGTTATGAAATTTCAGTAATTTTTCAATGCCTAGGGTAAAACTTGAGTTTACTTACTACTTTACTTGTCTGTCTGAAAACTCAATTATTTCTTCTTCTCCTCAAATTAAACATAAATTAGGTCAGAGTTTTTTTATGAAGTTTTACCAAACGAGTGTTCATCTATAGTCAAAGAACTGAAAAATTACACTACTGTATTCTCTCATTTCATTTCTAATGTCTAGTGCTGCACTGCCGTGAAGAAGTTAAGAAGTTTTTCTATGCCTGACTCTAAGCTAAATTTTGATATACAGCATTTACTATAAGTGAAATTCACCATGCATATTTCTATTTATACTTCCTTGGAAGTGGTTGTTAGCTTGTGAAATCTTGGTGTGATTATCTGAAGGAAATGGGTGTGATTTTTCTTTAAAACAGCATGAAGAATATGTTATCTGAATTATCTGCCCTGAACTGCAAGCTGAGTTTTCTTTTTTCTTTTTTTAACAGAGTGAAGTCCCTCCAGAACGTCTGAAATCAATATAATGTTGAAGTAACGTGACACGTAAATTTACAAATATACAGACACGTCCTTGGTGAGGCATGTCCCTATCGGTTTCACATGTGAGGCCTCTGCTAGCTATCAAGTTATTATGACTAAAAGTTGGAATACATTTTACCATCTACTGTGTCCATCATTTAAATTAAGTGTGAGGATGGAACAATCTAATTCAGTAAGAAAATGCACTCTCCTTTAAAGGAATCTATTAAGCTTAATGTGGCAGATGTGCAAAAAGGCATAAAACAATATCTGGAGAATGACTTTTTTGAAGATTACAGAAATGTTCATAAGAAATACATGAAAATCTCTCTAAATAAATGCTTGGGAGCTGTTGGTGTTTCATCTGAAAAAATAATTCCTTTCCATTGTGGACAAATAGAATATTCATTTTTTAAGAGCTGCTGTACAGAGGTCTAGACAGCTCTCTCAGTGAAAATGTGCTGAAGTCAAAATGAACACGTTACTCCTTGAGAAGACAATCAGTCTCTACTGGTGCCTTATTCTGCCAGACTTCAGGGAACAGCACAGGGAGTATTTCAGGGCATTCCTTACCTCCAGTGTTGCAAACTGTAGAAGCTATAACAAAAATAATGAAAAAAATCATTTATTGTCAGGATCACGAGGAAGGTGGGATTCTGAAGGCAAAACAACTTTGTCAGAGTCTTGCTGGATAAGTTCCAAGCATTTCAGGTCCTTAATGTACGCATGGCTACTCAAAGTCTCAGAGAGAAAATGAGAATAAGTCAGAATGTCGAAGAACAGAGAAGGACCCATAAAGAGGAAAGGGAACACTGAAACAGAATAGTCTTGAATCGGTTATTGGAAAACTGCTGAGATTTTCAGGAACAAGTTATCCTGGAAAAGAAAACAAACAAACAAAACGCCCAAAGCAAGCTACAGACAGCTGCAAGGCATACAAGGGAGACTTTACAAATAAAATAGTTTGAAACAATGTGTTTGGACTACTTAAATAAAAACACTAGAATGATTGTACAATAAAATACTTAGATTAACAGACATATCAGAAAAAAATTGAATGATGCTTGATTAACATTTAATGAATGGTAGTAAATTCTTCCATAATTAAGTTAAAAATCAATGTATTGTCAGTGTACCAAGCTGTTGATGATATTTTTTCCCAATCCTATACTTAGACTTTGATGAAAAGTCTGGTCTTTTACTTACTCCATCATTACGTCTACAAAGTGGTAATTTTAAAAGAATCCTGGTGTTACAGGAAATTAATAATCTGATATTCTGACTCATGCATGTTTGGGATCAGCAACTCTGTAGCTAGTATATATTGTAATCCACTCACTATACCTGTCCACTATCCCAAGCCAGTTGTACTTGCATGATGCTTTGAGTAGATCCCCAAGCATTGTCCAGTGATATGAATAGCTACCTGGGAAAAGAAAAGGTTATATATGTGTATTAATTAATATTATTTTTCATGTACACATAAATCACAAAAAAATTACTAAAAATATATAGCTCTTAAAATTGCTTATAGAAATGTCAGTCAGCTTAAAACGAAGTAGTGAAATACTCTGATACAACATACATATAAAGAAAAACAGAAATCTTGCATCAGTTTCTTTTTCTTTAGGAGAAAGTAATTACTCCAGAAGGAGATGCTGGAGGTGTTTACGTTCTGGGAAGTAGAAATTATTCTGAGTAACAAGGTTAGCAAACATGGCAGTTTGTGAACGTGAGCTAGCAGATAAGTTGTGACGTCTTTTGAAAAACAGAAGTCATTCATTAGACTGAACTGGTACAGTGGGATCTTGGTTAAAAGTCTTTAATGACATTTCTTTATGGGATGCTGGAATGTTCTTAAGGTGATGTTATTAAAAATATTAGTTCTGGAGGGAAGTTTATATTTATGTAATTACTGTGACTGTCAAAAATACTGGTCAGACATCAGTAACAATATATTTGTTCTTATATGCAGCAGTAGTCACGCTCATTATCTAGTTTTCTAAGTTCTCAATGGCAAGTAAAAGAAATGACCATGGTGTGAAGCCATCTGACCATCCAGCTTTACTGAAATAATTACAGAAAAATTATACAGACAGAAAAGGAAAAAAGGCTAGTGACCAATAACCAAATGAGCAGTAATCCTCCCACGTTCAGATCACTTGAATTGTTTTCAACACAAGCCAGCAAATGAAGCTTTGAAAGAATTTTTTTGACCCTTTGAATTGTAAACAGTAGAGCTTATAAAAACCCTCTGTATTAGCCATTAATAAAATAATGTTTAAGAAAAGTAAGCATTAATTTATTAATGTTTATTAGTTTATTAGATGATGGTGCATCTGGGGAAGCATTTGTAAGAAAGGGCAAAATGCTGCCCAAGAGTGAGGGAAAAAGTGTGAGAAACAGCCCTGTGAGCACTAAGGTGAGAGGAGCAGGAGCCATTCCAGGCACCTGAGCAGAGATTCCCCTGCAGCCTATGGAAAGACCATGCTGGAGAAGGCATTTTCCTGCAGCCCATGGAAGAGCAGATATCAACACTGCAGCACATGGAGGACCCCATACAACAGCAGGCTTCCTTGAAGGAAGCTGCAGCCCTTGGAGATGAGCCCACACTAGAGGAATTCTTGGGGAACTGCACCCCCTAGGAAGGACTCTACAATGGAGCAGGTTTGTCCTGAAGGACTGTAGAGCGTGAAAAGGCGAGTGGAGCAGGTAGGAGGGAGCATGTGATTTCAGTTTTGTATTTGTTTCTCACCATTCTACTCTACTTTTAATTGACAAAAAATAAATTAGCCTTCCCCAAGACGAGTCTGTTCTACCTGTGATGCTAATAGAGAAGTGATCTCCCTGTCTTTATCATGATGCGCAAGCTTTTTCATCTTATTTTCTCCCCCTGTCCCATTGAGGAAGGGGAGTGAGAGAGCAGCTGGGTGGGTATCTATCAGCCAGCCAAGATCAAATCCACCACACTTTTTAAAGAAGAGACTGGACAAATACCTCTCAGAAATCAATAGCTCTTAACATGGAGAAGACAACTGAGATAATGACAGAAGATTTTTGACATGGTAAGATAAGCTGCCAAACCGTTGTTCTTTCTCAGGCTAAAGGTTAAACAAAGCAAACTCAGCAGGTGTCTCTAGAGAGCAAAAATATATCAGGTACACTTCATACAATACTATGCTTAAAATATTTAAATATTAAATCAAGTCACTACTGAAATTTCAGGCTTATTAGTGCATCTTATACATTTAACAAGACTTGTTTAAATGTTCAACAACTGAGTTTAGAGACAAATTTAAACTGAACTAAAAGTATGTCAAACAAATACATTATGCCATCATCACTCTGTATTTCACAAGTTTAGTACCTGCTTCTGTGTAAGATAAGAACTAATAAGAAATCTGAAGATGTTCAGAAGCCCTGAGTGATACAAAATGTGTTCCATGTCCTCCATGACACAGAGCAGTGGGTGTTCTGTTCTTCAGAAACGCACCCAGAAAGCAACATTGTGGGGGACTGTTTTTTGGTAATATTCAGTGCACATTGCCTATCTGCAGTGGAGGTAAGGACAGGACTTACACCATTTGTTTAGTTTTTTTCTATTCTGTTCCTGTTAATACATGGACACATCACTGGATAACAGGGAACAACTCTGCCTTGGCAAAGAATTTGTCTAGATTACACCAGTTATTTTCCATTCATTAGGTCTCTTACCAGAGAAGACTGTAAACTTGATTAGCTTGACATTGTGCTGAGTCCTGGTTGTACTTTTCTCTCTCCTGTTCATACTTCAGTCTAGTACTAACTCTGTTGGGAAGAGCACAATATATTTACAGCATTAATGAAGATAACTTCAGTCGGCTTGTATCAGCAGTGTGGAGGTAAGGGCTAAGAAATGGGACAGCTCCCAGCCGTTGCACCAGAAGCTATCCCTATAACATCTACAAATGCAACAGTGTCAGTCAACGTAATAGGTACAAAATCAGAGATGCAACTCATCCTTTATCACTGTAGTCAGGGCAACACAACAATCTGGGAAACAGGTTATGCTAATTCAAGCTTCTTTCATCACGTTATCTGTCTATCTTCCATTCATTCTTGTGTCATATTTACTCTTGATTTTATGATGTCATTTTACCAGGTAAGGTATTTTCACTCATACTATGAGCTTTTCTTTCAACTAGCTCATTGAATGCCCATCTACTCCAGACTTGCATCCAATACATCATGGGACATAGGGACATTTCTGTCCATCCCCCCACCAGGGCCTTACATGCTGGGGTGGCTTGGACCAATGTCTCAGTTGGGGAGATGCTTTAGACTTCCCCTTTTCCTCAGTAATGCATCGTTTCTGCAGCCCAGAGGGAGCCCTGGTGCTGCTAAGAAATGCAATACCAGTGTCACCACACAACAGGAGAGAGGAGATGGGTAGTCCTCAACATCTCCTCCCTCTCAATAGAGTAAACCCTCCAGTAAATTCAAGTTTATATTTTGTTCTCAATTGAAAGCTTCTTTTCTCCTCTTATTTCAGCTATTTTGGGCTTTGATGTTATATTAACTTTTGTAACTGCAGTACTTAAGAGTGCCAAAGTGTAAAGGAACATGTGTTATGTGAAATATGGTGCCTAAAATTGTTATAGTTGTTTAACCAATACACAAAAAAAACTTTATTGGTGTCTCACAGGTGAGAGACTTGTTTGAATTAGTTGATTACTGATTTAATATTTCACTGTCAGAGCACATTTTACATCTCAAAAGGCAGGATTACTTAAAATATAAAAGAAGCTTAACCAATAATTTAAACACCTAGCAACAAGAAATGGGTCATCTGTTTTGAACTTGTGCCACACATCAGAGGTCCTAGGAGCACGAAAGTGTAACTAAAAGTCTCTCCTTTAGTCATTAATTGAAACTAAAAGCAAGAAATAAGATTCATGTACTGAACAGATCTAAGGTTCCATGAAGCTATCACCACAGAAAATTGAAACCCAGATGAGCAGCAGCATCACCTAAGTGCAGCAACAGTATTTACGACTGATTACAGTGAAAACTATGACAAATCAGAGAAATGAGAAAAAAACAGGTAGTAACTTGCAAAACAGACAAAATTCATGAATAGAACTCCAAGTCAGCCACTTGTTTAATTTTTTTCTTTAGGGAAAGGACTCAATCCTTTAAAAATATTTGTTTCCTTCAAGGGTCTGAGAAAAGGAAGACACAATTCAAAAAGCCAGAAAGGAAAGCATAAAGATTTTAGAGCAGAAAGAACTAGTATCAATGTAGAAGCAAAACTGACTTCTATATTAAAGGAGCTTACTGAAATCTTGTCTTTACTGGGCTTTGTGAATGTTTCCTGAAAAACTGAAAGCCTTAGAAATTAAATTGGTAGAACTGCAAGACACAAACAGGAAACAAAAGAATGGTGCTAATACACTGATAGAGTCACAAAAGTGTGGCTGCTTAAAATCAGGGAATCCCAATGATAAGGGAGCAGCAACATTAGTTCAGTAAAGGTATTTTTCTTCAGTTTTTCATATTTCAATCATAACACCCCGATTAGACTGAAGAAATCAAAATAAACATGACACACATATATAATACAGATACAGTGTTTAAATCACTTTCTTTCAGAAATTATAAAAAACAAAGTATTCACTCATTCCCAAAAGTTGCTTACTAGAGGGAATGTAAAAGCACAAAAAGATTTTATATAGCCAGACTCTGGTATGTTAGAAGACATTTTATAATAAACTAGAACTGCATTTATGACCAACAATATGAATGTCAGGGAAGATTCCATATACTGCTAGCTGTCCTTGGAAATAGATGAACCTGCTATCTACCTTGCTTCCTTACTACTTGGTGAATTACAAGAAAAATAATATCTATTTTTATCGTCTTCTGCAAATGTTTGCACACCCTGCGGATTACGATCTGCATTCACATGACACAGATGGAAGAAAGATTTCTTCTTCCAATATTTTCTTCTTGTTAACATGATCTTTTCCTCTAATAAAAAAGGAAATAAAAAAGCTCCAGTTCCTTCTTTCTTGCCATTACTATAGGAGTGTATACAACAATATACTTCTTTATTTTTGTCCATTTGTTTTCCTGCATTCCCCCCATTTCTCCTTTCTCATATGTCCATCCTGCACCCAGTGGCTGATTGGAAGCCACTGGGTAATGTCAAATGAAGAGCAATCAAGTTTACCTTATGGTAGCTGATTGAAAAAATGCATCTTTCATGAAAGGGGCACCAAGAATAAGAAAATAAGGAAATTCTTATAAGGTTTCTGAAATACCTTAATAGAGAATATCTTCTTCCCTACCCCACCCCCCCTCCTCCTTTTAATTTGACCATATTTTACAGTTTCCGAGCGTCCCTAAACCCCAGGGTTCTCCTGAGGACTAACTCTGAGTTATGATAGTTCTCAGCTTTTTATCACTTACTTGGATTATTTTGTCTGAGTTTACTACTGCTTTTCTGTACTGTATCATTCCATCTGCTCATTCTGTTACAGAATGAGACTGGAATGTTTTTGAAGTAAAAATGGAAATTAAAAAGATATTTCATATGTGATGTGGGCCAGCTGCAGATTGTATACTGGAGGGTTGGGTTTTTTCATGCGTGTGTGCATGCGTCTGTGAACTCAGAGTGGCATGACTGGCCGTCAGCTCTATACGCAGGGAGGCAGGATACAGTCCTCTGGGAACAGAAGAGTTTACTTTTACTTGAAATTCACACACACATACAAACATTGTAAAAATGGCAAGTAGTAGGAATGGTGAGCTGCTTTGCAAAGTCTTATCAGTGCCATTAATTTACTTATTATTTTTACTGAATATTATTATTTTTTACTTCATGCTAAACAAAAACACTGTACTGTCTCTTTGCGATGTTGTGCCAACTAAGCTGCACCAATGCCTCATCCTGTGGATTCCTCCCCAGAGATACACCAGATTGCCATATCCTCATGGCCTAGCTCATCAACAGGAAAATCTTCAAAGTGTAGTTGTGAGTCCTTACGTATACCCTCTACATTTGTCACAGAAATTGATTTGGTACAGAAAAACCTATGATCTTTCACCCAGGGTCCTGCGTGAAAATCAACCTTTGTCCTTTAAAACCACCTCTGTCTTCAAGCCTTCAAGTTCATGCAGAAGATCCAGAGATCCAGCCTGCTAGCACTCAATGAAACAATAGTCTTTGTCCTACTCAAGAAACAGCACTCTGTTTTATTATGTTGTTATGTCTGTCTTCTCACGTCCAAACCTAAAAGAATAGTGCTAGAAGTTCTGATTCTTCCTCCTTGAGAATCTATCCTCGTAAAGCTTTTCTTCTTTGGAAATACCTATCCTGTGTTGTGTTCATCACACAAATAAAATTTCTTGTGTATTTTCCTGTTTGAATGGTCTGCTAGTAAGGCATCAAACTTTATTTTTCATGGCAACACCATATACCTCTTTTTCTGAAAGAAAGTACAACTACACTGCAATTCAAGCTCAGATGCAGTTGAACACAGTGGTGGCAACTGCCCACACTTGAAGCCAGTTGGAAGCCAGCCACTTCCAAATCAGAAACAAAGTAGATACGCTAGATAATGTCAAATCTGAGCTAATAAGCTGCGATGAGAAACAATGTGCATTAGCTAAGGTTCATTGTCTGACACACGCAGCTTCCAGGCAGGTTAGCAAACTGGCAGGGCAAATTCACATCTGCCTGCAAAACACTGTATAGACATGTCTTTCATTAGAGGGGATAATAGAGGTCCCTTTATGAGAGACTAGATTAGACATGAGATCCTATTCCCCACTGTGGCTGTTCCTTCACACAGAGCCTGATCCAGTGGGAATTCAGCCAGCACTGAATCCTGTTGGCTTCAGCTGATATTTTCTAGTTCATTAAGCTTGTCTCGCTATTTTTCTCTCCTACAATACAATTCTGTTTAACAAATTCATTGGGATGTGCCATGTAGTACTGAAATTTTTGTTCGAAAACCAAAACATGAGGGACTTTTTATAAACTTTCAATATTTGGAAAAGGGCTTCTGTAAAGAAGTATAATGTACTTGGCATTGGTTACGAATATTAAATCAGCAGATGTGTTCATCAATCAAGAAATTGCAGAATACGTAGACGACATTTCACCTATTTTTTTAACATTATGGAATCAGTGTTGCTGTTTCATAAAGCTCAGGTCAAGTTCGTACATTTGTAATGCTTCCAACTTGTTTGAGCAGGTGTGCTCCTGTCTCTGTTGGGTAGTTTGGCAAACTACTTCCTCACATTTGTAAATTTGCAACAGATGTCCTAGCTTTGAAGCATATGTATTATATAGTCTACAAACTGCATGAAATAAAATTATCAGGACATGACAAATTTATGAAATGACTTGCTGAAATTTTGACTATTGCAAAATCCATTATTGCTTCTCTGCTGTTGGACATTCTGCTGCATTCAGATAATGAGAGACATATAAAACAATACCACTGCTGTGTTTTTGCTTTTTCCATAGGTATAAGTAGGCATTTGCTAAAAATGGCAATGTATCAGCAGACTTTAGAAGCCAAATTTATCTTCATGTGAGCTAATTGGATGATTCTGGTAAAACAAAGGTACCTCTTTCCTTCCTCCTTCTACTTGAACTGACTTGGAAACTATTGTGTCTCAGTAAATAGAAGAACACCAGATTTTGTTTCCCCTTTATTTTTATTTATGTGGTAAATGCTTTGTGTCTTGGTTCTGCCATCACCCAGATAAGACTGCGCACAAGACGCCAAAATGTCACAGGCAGTTCTCACAGTATTTGCTACCCAGATTTTCAGATCCAGAAGGTTCAAGTAGTCAAGCTGGATCCTGGAAGCTATTCAGACTTCCCTTTTTTTTTTTTTTCAGTTTAAACTGAACTGCCAAATTTTTTGAGATTTACCCACAAGTAGTTTAATCCACATTTTGTTTTGTCTTGTTTGTGGACGGTGTGTCTTATTGTGTGGACTGTGACTATACAACACATTTGAGACCCGGTTGGAATAACGAATTTTAAATAACCCATAAAAGTGTTCAGCGCTAAAGGCTACATAACCAGGTTCTGGTATCTGCTTTCATTTTAAAAGACTAGTGAACTATACAATTAACAGCTGCATATACAGCCTTTTAGTATGAATGCAAAATACATAATTTTAAGCATATTTTGTTATACATAATATACGCTTTAATCCATACATATAATGTTTGGATATCCTTTACATTCAAAACATTAAATATAGTTTTCAGTATAACTTTAGAATGCAACTTTAGTACACTTTAATCTTCCCAAAAACCTAGTCCCCGACCTCTTACTTACTATTAAATAAGTATTTGCTGATAAATATTAAATTAAAATAAACTATCTAACGATTAATGCATTAAATGCATTTCTTCCATCTCATTCAGTAAGCATATCAGATCTGGCTATACCTCTATTTCATAAAATGTCAATTTTTCACTGTCAAAATTCAATTTACTGGTAAAAGGACAAAACATTTAGAAACAAGCTAGTCTTATCTTTTCTTACAATAGTGCTCCCAACTTAGTAATAGGATTTTATCATTGCTTATCACTGTGTGAGGGAAGAAAAACTACTATGGGAAAAAAGAAAATAAAAACTAGTATATACTTCAGGCTAGAACATTATCACACATATTTCAACTCCCAACCAAGTTATCTGAATTAATGATTATTTAGCAAATGGTGAGGCACATTCAAATGCAACAAATCACTGAGAGCAGTGACATACTCCACATAACTTACCATGGAGCTTGTAGCAAAAATATAAAAGTTACTGCCAGAAAACACCTCTGCTACAGAAATACAGCAGGATGTTCAGTGGAACTCCTCTTACCTATTGCAGATTTTCCCTGGGCTCCAGGGAGGTTGTTTTTGGCTGGCTGACTGACTGTGACCATTGCCTAGGACAGTTCAAGCAGAGCAGAGCATCTCTGCTGTTCCCACCCTGCATGCCAGATGCATCTCTTGAGTCCAGCCAGCAAATTTCTTCTCACAGCTGATGTTGATTTTGTCATCAGAGCTGGGGCCGCACAACAAATTTTACCTCTCCAGCTTCTGAGAGATGACAGATGAAGCTGGCAATATTCATATCACACAGCATCTGGTTTATGAACTGTTGAATTTCATATCTCTCATTCAGCATTTAGGTGATGTCTGATTACGAGAGGAAACCTAAGAATCAAGACTAAATAACATTTTGCTAGTTGATCATTTCTTTGCCCACAAACCCCATCTACAGTGTATTCACTTTTCTGTAAAGTATAGTCTGTATTGAAGAAGTGATATGGAATAGTATTTGTGAGTATCTTAAAACTTAAAAGTTTTTTACTTTTGTTAGCAACAAGTCATTGTCACCTTTCACATATAGGGAAAGACATAGTCAGAGATGAACTTCAGTTGGGAATTAAGGAATAGTGCTTCGTATATATCAAACCTAAAAGATTAAGCCAGCTCCATCTGAGATCGTCAGTGATGGAGAAGCTAGTTATTCTTTTTTCCAAAATGATTTGATAATGTCTATCCTATTGCAGACACTTTTTCCCCTGCAAGTATGATTTCACTGAATGTATCTGCTTTACCTTGAGTGAAGGTTAGGCCTAAGATGTGTTCCAGAAACAATGTCAATGTTGGAGAAACCTTTCCAGTAACGAAACAAAATGCTCCCCTTGGAATTTGTAATAGTAGCAATAGTAAGAGAGTACCAAACTATATTAACCCAAGTCAGGCCATATAAGTACATGTTCAATGCAATTATTTGATGCATAAAAAATTCTATTTACTCTAAAACGGTACCATTAAACATGCAATTCAAAGACCAGAATAAAGCACTTCACAAATTTAAAATCTACTTCAAGCGTACAAAAGTAGTTCTTGTATATTTTCTGTAAGGTTGGAGATATTTGAACTATTATATTTATTATTGGTTTATTTGAAGAATTAAGTAGGTGTAAATTTAAATTTACTGACACAGCCTCATATCCTATGAAATTTACATTCTACAGTTTTTCTATATATGCATATATGTAAAATAAAAGTGCTCCTAGGTACAGAGGAACTGTAGAACTTTTCTTTGGGAACTCAGAAGGAATTAAAAAAATCCAGCTAATCAGAACTGAGCTGCCCAAGAAAGAAAAATTCCCACTGATCTGATTGGTATCATCTTAACAGATAACCTTGTACAAGGTGTCTCAGAGAAACAAAGGTATAGACCACTGTGACACATCTTATAGTAGAGAAATAGGTTTTGTCTACAGGTAACACTAAGATATCTACAAAGCAATGATGTAGCGTGCTCTGCACTGCAGTTTCACTGCTCGTGTAAAGGAAGAAAGCAGTGACATATGCCAAACCACATCACCTGCTGAGGACCAGAGCGTGTGTAGCCTCTGTGCATGTGTGCACCCTGAAAGTAGATAGAGATTCCTGCTAAATTAGTAGTAAGATTCCTGCTGAATTTGTCATTGCAGGTTTAGAACCATGTAACAGAAATTAAATAACTTCACAACAGTTTGTCTACAAGTCCTCAGTGAAATGTCTGATACAGAAGCCAACCTTCTTCTTTCCTCAGACACTTAGGGTGCCACAAGGGACCCACCAAATAAGTTCATTGAAGGCCAGTTAGTAATCATCTCTGTTTAGCAATGATATCTGTGATTTCCTGCACTGTCCCTGTGATACTGTGGTGGTAAGGCAGCAAATACAACTTGTGTTTTATTGTGGACTTCCAGAGCAGCAAGCAACTTAAGAAACTAACTGTGTTTTGAAATAGATATCTTAAAAGATGACGCCTTGTGTCAGTTCATATATTCCCACATTTTGGAACCAGCCTGTCCTAAACTGGCTGCTGTAGCAATGCAGATTTCAAAGAAGCAACCACAAAGCAACTTCAAATGGGAGTTGTGCAAACCTGAATTGACTGGAATTGACTGGAGAAAATACAGTTAATTGGCAAGGTGTTATTAGTATGAAATTGGATATCTCCACTTTAATAGTGATGAGCAGAAAGTCAACTCATCATAAAAGTAAAACATCCGTCAACAAACAATCCCCAAATAGTGAAGTTCACCAACACAGAAAAAACACCGACAATATTATTGAGGCTTGCTTTTTAAAATCTGTCAAGTCAATAGCAATTTATTTTATCACGAGACAAAGGAGGAATTTTAGAAAGGATATTCACAAATCTCTACAGATATTTCCATTATCTGTCACATACCTGGGAAAGCTGAAACTCGAGCAAGTGAATAACATCCAGTCCTGTGGGATGACTAGGTGGATTCTGTTGCTACAGATCTTAAAAGTGTGCCTTAACACAAAAGGCTTAAAATAATATCAAGTTTGCATTTATTATAGGCTAAGAGCTAAAAAATGAACAGCTACTGAATTTGTGTTGGCTTGTTGAACTTAAATAACTCATAACTTGACAGATTGTTAGAGGACACTCTGTAAAGTGCTTTGAAAATGAAAACAAATGCAGTATATTTGGTAAACTAGAAGTAAGAAACAAACCAAAGTTAACATGGTCAGTGACATGCCAGGAAAATCAATAGCCACAACATGGATGGTATGACAACATGTGCCAGTGTTTGCAGTTCATTCTTTTGAAATCTTAGAAAATTTTCTTATTAGATACTGATCAGATACCATTGTTAGCATCGGTGATTCTAACTTGTCCAAATTGCAGAGTATTTCAGTGTAAGAATGCACATATTTTTGACAGATAAATAAGCTCATTGCATTGCTGATCTTTGAAAAATATTAAACTTGTTTTCCTTTCCTATATGGTTAAAGCTATACAAAATGACTTCAGCAAAAAAAAAAAAAAAGGCATTTAAATCAAATCTAGGATATTAAAGAGGTTATCATTTTCCTGCCACCTACAGAGCAGAATAAGTTTCTCTGTGATTTCTAGTGAAATAGCCAAATTTCTTATATGCTTATATACTTAATGTCTACAAGTGAAAAAATGCACTAAAATTCTAATTAAAAAAATAAAATTTTCAATGAACACTTGGATAAGTGAACTACAAAACATATTAATTATGCCACAACAAAAACTCAGAAAGAGAAAGTCAACATTTGTTTTGCAAAATAGAATTAGTGGCAGTCATAGAAGAATAGCAAACATCAAGACTGCGCTACAAAATATACTTTGGTGATGAAAATATTAAGAGTTACAAAATAATTTTGCTTATTTAAAACATCTGACTTGAAAGATCAGACTGCTGTATCACTGTCACATGAAACGGTTGAGCACATTTTCTTTCAATAGGTTTATTCAAAACATAAGATAGTTGTCCTTTCCTTGGTATTTTGTTGAAGAGCCATTGTTCATGCTTTAGAGATTGAGGAAATCTCTATGAAGAATCTCATATAATGTTAAACATACAAATAAACTCCAAATATTGCATTCAACACATTTTTCAATGTCACTCAAAAACGGCTCCTGCAAATGAATGTGAGACCTGTGTTTTTTAATGCTAACACAGGCATGTTTTCTGCTATTGCTATGGTGCTGTACATTGGTTGCTGGTGTTTCAAATTGTCTGGAAGAGAGAACAACAATTTATGGCTCTGTTAAGTCATTTATCTTTCTATTAAGCACTGCAAATTAAAGTATCTCACAACAGATATAAAATAATCTGTCAATGACAGCATAATAGTAATTTTGTATCAATTGCAAGTGAGAATTCTTCATGAGACATTCTTAAAAGGCAATGCTTTTTCCTTATAATACTTCCATTACTGTTGTCAAGCATACCGTTATATGCATAAAGTGACCATTTACTCCTCGAAAGTATGGAGACAACTGTGGTTTAGACATATTTTTTAACTACCTTTTGATGGAAAATTTGAAAACAAATAGAAGCCACTTCTAGTCATGAAACTTACCATTATTATATTCCTACTCAGCACAAAATATGTCAGTGCATTTTAACCATTGCTATGCAATTCCATGACAGATTAAGACAGTACGAAAGTAGAGAAAACATTTTATTTAAACGACAAAACAATAATGCCAGGTATTTCTAAAACAGTATTGTCTCCTATTTAAAGATACTTTTTTCTGTCAAAGCTGCTGTTGCCATTCGTTCCTAATGTACGCTGAGTTTACTACTAATGGGTTTTTGAAAAACAGAGAACAGAATGTGTACATTGTGCCAGAGGTACCCAGTTTCTTACAGTGTCTTACAGTTTGCCAAGATATTTTTGCTAATACTGAAGATCTCAAAGCTTTGTTTAGGTAGTGACATGGCAAGAATGACACATCTAGAGAATTATTAAAGGAACAATAATACTTAATCTCTCATAACCTCCAAAGATAAAAAAAAGTCTATTTACAAGTAATGTAAGTATCAGAAGGAAAGGATGTATATGAACATTATTTACCAAACTCTCAGCTTATGTCACCTGTTTAAACACTTGCACATGTGTTTAATTTCACGAAAAAGAAACAGTTGCAGAACAGAAAGAGAAACAAAAAAAAAATGTGAAAAACACAATCTAGATTACAGACTGATAGTATGTAAAATGTCTTTCCTCTGTAAATGCATACATGGCCCATACACGCGTTTTCTACCGTTACACTACATCATTTAGTTGATTCACTCTTGCTGAGGAAACAATGTTTCTTATAGATGCACTTCCAGTGCAATACAATTTTTATGTATGGAAAAGTTTTGGTAGTGTCTTGCAAATAGATGGCACTAATTGACTTACACGTATCCATCTACCAAATGCTGAAGTTGCATTCCCAAATAGTTGCCCTTTGTAGCTTTTACTGCCTTCGGGTTGAGATATGATTGCAGCAGCAGGAACAACAGTAGATCTTCAACAATCTAATCATATTTTTCAGCGGTGTGCATCACTTATTAACTTTTATTTGATTTCCCTCCAGCACCCACAGCTCCAACAAATGTTATCTTCTTGTTCAGTTTTGTCAAGATCACAAACCTGGCAATAAGTGCTGTAGTTGTGATTCTCACCAAATAAACCAACCCTTGAACTGTGCAGTAGCTGCTCAGGTGCAGCGAGCTTTCTGTCCTGCGTTAGTCTGCCAAGCTCAGAAAATGGAATGGCTGAAAGAACCTGTCCTGTTGATTGTGAGCCACTCAAAGGAGAAAAAGGAAATCCTAATTTGTGAATTGTAACAGAATTTGAATTTGTATCACATCTTTTGCTGCACATTACAAAAGAGAAAGCTTTTTCCTGGGATGACAAGGGACTTTACTTGTTACCTTCTAGTTGAGGGTGGGAGTTTGCTTGTTTCGTTTTGTTTTGAAGAAGAAACATATAAGTCTACATTAACACAATTGTATTGGCTTGGAAATATTTAATTTCTTCTTGGATAATGTCCAAAATCTATTAATTACTTGCCTTTTCTTTTTCTCATTAGTGTACGGGAATGAAAGTTAGATTGATAACCTAGAGAGACAGGTAAGATTTGCAAAGGCAACTAATATTCCATTAAATAAGTTTCTGGACAGATGATATAAAATTAAAATGAACATGACTTTCAGGGGATAGAAGTTTTTCAGACTGACTCACATAAAAAGCAAATCATTTTTAGAAACCTTGGCCTTCCAAGTGAATTGAATAAATCGAGACATACCGTATGGAATTAATTTGGCTTGTTTTTCTACTCAGAGAATGCCTCAGAAAAGGTTTCTCTTTCATTGAAGTTTCTCTATTAGTTAAATTTATTACAGGTTTTTTGCTAGCTTTTTTGAATCCATGGGTGTACTTAGGAGCAGTTCAATATTAATATTCATTATTCAATATATTTTAATTAAAAATATTGAATAATTTCGTATAAATTATTTGAAAAGCATGAAATACTTTATTTTCACTGACAAGATGAATCCTCTATCCAGGTACTGGTCCATAAAATGGTTTTGAATTTAAAATTATCTGAGGAAAAGGACTAGAGAAGTACCAAGACTGTCATATACTTTCCTCTTTACATTATGCAGGAACTAGCTGATGCCTAGCTTATAAAAAAGAAATTAACACTGTAAATTTGAGAAGATTTAGGTCAAAACACATGTAAAATAATGTTCTGAATAACTGCAACCCTTGTGGGGTCCACGAGACGGCCATCCTGGATGACTCATTCAGAGACAGATGTTCAAGATACCCTTGGGCTAAATTAAGGTGACATGACACCAAATGATCGATTGAAAAGTTTTATTGATGGCAGAAGCTATTTTAACAGAAACTATCTTGGCAGAGACTATTTAAACCTTGTTATCTATAAAGGACTGAGGGGCTCGTAACATAGGAAAGAGAGGAGAAAAGAAAGAAAGAAAAGAAAGAGAGAAAGAAAGAAAATAAAGTGAGAAAGAGAGAACAAAATAGAGAAAAAGAGGAAGGAAGGAAGGAAGGAAGGAAGGAAGGAAGGAAGGAAGGAAGGAAGGAAGGAAGGAAGGAAGGAAGGAAGGAAGGAAGGAAGGAAGGAAGGAAGGAAGGAAGGAAGGAAGGAAGGAAGGAAAGGATAGTAGTAAAGGAAAGGTCCAGATCACCATGCTGGGTTCCAGCGATATCTTGGGTCCAGTTCCTTCGGATGGCGGGTGCACACGAGGCTCCTCGTGTTTGTGTCTTTTCTATACTAGCCCTCGCCCCTCGATCACACCAGTCACACCCCTCGAGGACTTACGTAACTCTCGATTGGTTGAGAGCTTCTTGTAAGCCCCGTTTTGGAGTTGTCTTGCTAAGCAACATGGAACTGCACATCCTCCCACATGCCTTCCGTGTCCTGTGCTAGCTGACATTAACTTTTTCAGTCTCTCACACATGTGCAGTCTGTTGTTCTTAGAAATTTCTAGAAGGAGGGTTGGGGGGAGGGTACTAGTGCCTCTTTTCTAACTGCAACTTATCTTGTTAATGTGGTAACATCTCTTTTCTTCCGCTGAGTGTTTGAGACATTAACCCTATTAGCTTCCAGTCTCTAACAACCCTTCTTAGAGATATTCCCAAAGGACCCACATGAAATCTTTTTTATAAAGTGATTCTTTAACTGTTTTCAAGACTTGGAATTCTCAAGTGTTTTTCCATAAATAAAGTTTGGAAGAAATTGGGGTTTTTTTCCACATACATTATAGACTTCTTGAACCCCTATGCATTATACCCTCTTTCTCTCCCCTCCTCCTCCCTTCCACAACTACTCTCCCCCCCCGCTGCCCCCCAAAACAGCATAGTGTAATATACTTTACTGTACGAAAAGAACTGGAGTTCAGGTTCCATTTGCTGCCATCAGTACAACTTCAGAAATACCACAAAATCCCAATAAGGATTCTATTAGAACTATACAATATATTCCTGAAGAATTCTTGACATACTTTCTACATACAATAGAAAGAAAACCACCAAAATCCTCATCAATTCAAATATAATCAAAGACAACGCCCTGTCTTGAACCTCAGATTCAGGTACACTTAAGCAGACATACCTGTTGTGTAGGGTTTTTTTGTTATTACTTTTTGTTTTCTTGCAGTGGGAAATTAAAACCTATAACAAAACATGACAAAATATAAATACTGTTATGATAAGGAAATTGTAGCTGAATTTTTCTCACTGAAAGTTGAAGATTTAGATTAAAGAAGATATTTGTGAATACGTGTCAAATCCTTTATATTACCTTTGAAGCTATTTTTTGTGCTAATATATTGCAATACCACCAACACTGAAGTCTGCAATGGTGACTGAAAATCACGATGCAGATGCTATCAGATTTTCAATCAATATTTAATAACTATGATAGGAGTAGCATCTTACCTAAAATAGTTGCATGGCACTTATTATAATGTTATCTGAATGTCTCACATTCAATATGTATTTGATTTTATGACACCTGTTGGGGAAGAAAGTCATTGTGTGTAATCACAAGCAAGAAATGGCTTCCAAGGCTGCCCCAAGGAGGATATATTGGGTCCCTTAATAAAAAAATAAAACCGTAACGAGGCAGTGATAAACGATTTTTTTAAGTTCCCATCCAGGAGTGTCTGAGCACGGAATGAGGAGATTGAAGACTATCTTTTAAGCCAATGTCCCTTGTGGTGAAATAAATAACAAAAGGGTTAACTCCAACAAGGGTCGGCCTAGTGTTTAAGTCAAAAAACTCATATATACCTTTTCCAATTCTTGTAAGGGTTGTACACAAAATATCACATTTTCTTAGGACTTCTAACACAATTAAGAAATCAATCATTGTACCAGAAAGTCTCCTGCCATAGAGTTAACCTTACAGCTGCACCAAACTTCCAAAAGTGGTTCAGAGCAACCACATGTAGGGGAGGCTTTGTCTAAGTCCTCTCCATTCTTAAAAATAGATCTGAGGTCGTGTGCCTTCCATGCCCCAGTATTGGGGCCAAAAAAAAAGCAGACAGAGCCTTAGTAATATCAGACTACTGTATGTCTCTTCCCTTCTCTGTCTTCTTTTTTATCTTTAACTGTTTGAGAAGTAAAGAAAGAAAATCTTAAGAGCAAAGAAAGCATGCTTATGCACTTCTAAAAAATATATCCTTTAAAGCCCAGTGATGAATATATGAGTTGCACCCGCAGTTATCAGGACTCTTATTTTTATCATAGTTTTTAATTCTTTTCATTTAGATGGGGCAGAAACAGATTATAAAACTACAGCTGTAGGACAAATTTTAAAGTATTTATGTCTATAAGATTAGTGTCCATTTAAATTAGGTATAGAGTTTGCTGCATATCCAGTAAAGTTTTAAAAATCAGCTGATTGTAATTGCTCTTCCACAGCTCCAAAACAAAACACACCTCCAAATCCATAACTACTATATTAATTCAGAGCCTTGCTACTGAATGGAAAGGAGTTTCTCTTAAACAGGGTGAGTTGTTTTCAGTAGCAAGAGCAATTGTGGCTAGTAACAATACCCCACTCAAGAGATTCAGAGGACTCTGGTGTCTGAGGGATAGCAAGACCACTCTATCTTCAACAGCATGTATTGTCTTTTATGGTAAGGAAAAGCAAATTATTATATTTCTCACACAAAAATTGCCAATTCTCTATGCTGATATACCAGAGAAAGCAATAAAATAATATATTAAAGTTCAGCACCTGCTCTCTCTCTGTCGGCATTTCCTAAATATTTTCCTGAGGAAAGGTAATTTATTCTGCTTATGGTCCTGTTCTACCTATATCTTAACAAAAATATACCATAAATAGAGCAAACTTTACTTCAAGTGAAAACTCACTCTAGTGCAAAGGAGTAGAAGAATGACATGCCCAGTGTCAACATGGAGGCTCAGGTTTAAACAAGAATCCTGATTCTTCAGTGCTTAGTGCTGTGAGCTCATGTGAGCGTGCTGAACTCATTACATGTACCCATTTAGAGTTGACCAGCCCAGAGGAAAACTCAGAGTCCAGAAGTCGCAGAGAGGGGAGAGTGACTTGCTTGAACATGCATGATTTCTGCAAGGACCTGGGTAAGAGGCATAGAGCGCCTCTTGCTCATAATTCAAGGCAGTGATCTCACCCTCATTACTTCAATTCAAAAGCAGACCCTGCATGAGGTCAACCATCCTGGGTAAGGCATGAGTGCTAGCAAGTTTTATTCTGTGTGCAATAGTGGGGACAAGGGGTCAGCAGGGCATGCTGCTCAAGTGAAGCATGGATACAACTAAAGCAAATAGGTGAGCAAGAGCAGATTCTTCATTTGAATACATAAAAGTTTCAGGCCCACGTTGAGGTACAGATGACAAAGATAGCATAGTCATACTCCCTATGCTGCAGAGGTCAGAACAGATGCCTATAAAATGTACCTCTGTGACTGACTCGGAATTGCTTAGGCTGTTTTTCACATGCAGAAAATGGAATGACAACTTACTTCCTTGGTTTTAACTCCCTTGCAGAAGAGGGAGCATGTCTGCTTTCCCATTGGTAAAGAGAGTAAATATCTACAGAAAAACTCTTTGCTTGACATGTTTTTATTCCAGCTGAAAATACTCGGTTCCTTAGTATCTGGAAAGGAGATTTGCCTGTATAATATGTTTCTCTGCATTTTGGGGAATCACCATATGTGAACACTCTTTTTCATTTCTTCCAGACAAATACCATTTTGCCAGTACTTTTTAATTTCATTTTTACTGCTACTGCTTTGTGTTTTGATGTTACAAACATTGCGCCTTTCTTTCTTTGAGTTAAATGTTTTTTGTAGCAGCACGTTTCCTAGACACAGGCATCCGAGGAGAAACAACTGGTCATTTGTAATCCTTGCCTATTTCTATATTGTCGACCCAAAGGCAGTATGACCTTATTTTCTAAATGCTTCCTTTTCCTCTGCACTTAAGCCAGTATCTTCTAAGCAACACAGCTACATTTTGTGCATCTATAAAGGTCCCTGTGTGTTGATATATGCATTTTTCATGGCAAAAACAATGAGTGTGGTATCTCAAAAGGGTTTCTTTTGCACCTGTCACAGAAAGAATAAAAAATCTTACTGTTCAGTCACAAAAAGCCAGCAGGTTTCATGTTGAAACCTAGCACTGGTTCTTTTTCAGATTATATGGAATATACATCCACTTCTGTCTTGGCTTTACAAATGTTATATGAGATCACTTTGGGCTGCTGCTAGGTAGAATGACATCTACTGAATCAAGAAATATAACAATTGTTCTTATATTGGAAATCTGCAATGCCATCCAATATTTTCCCATAGTATCAGTAGGTTGATGGCCTGACTTGTTCTTTGGAGCTCCAGCATCTAGTCAGACAGTCCTGGCAGATCTGTTTTTATTTACTTGAGCAATTGATGTTGATTTTATTTACTTGAGCAACTGATGATGAAGCCCCCAACCCAGGTTCCCAGTACTGTCGTTTTTCTTGAAATATCTTCTAGTTCGGATTTTCACAAGGAGAGAGATCTTGACAAAACATTTGGCCAGACAGCCATGCACTACATGTGCTTACAGGAAGCTATTCTTCATAAACTTATTTTCTCTATTTGGCATTTCCAATTTCTCAATTTATTTACAGAAGTCTCTGCTCACTACCTTCAAAGGGAATGGCTAGGGTCCACTTTACTCTGGTAAAGTTTTCTGGTGCTGCACAGGAAGCTGGATGATACCTTCTTTTTCACAGCTGCTAAAGGCTTTATAAACCATAGTTAAAGTATTACATAGAAGTTTAAATAAATAAAATATCCTTCACATCTGTCTTTAAAGTATCATAGATATGCTTTATTTGGAATTTTGAAAAGTAAAATGGATCAAATTTGTACAGCTTTAGTCTTAAAAAAAACTTTAAAAAATTTCTGCTCCTTCAACACCTATTTGCATATTTTATAATAATCTTCATATGAAACATTCCCCAGAGAAAACACACAATAGCCTTTTGGACATGTACCAGAAACTACAGCAACTCTTAATCCTGTGATTACCCAAACTTATGTTTGAGAGAGTTGCTCTCTGCCTGTGAATCCCAGTGAATTCTCATCCCAGTGAATCCCTAGGTATTTGCTGCCATGTAAAACAGTGTCCATAATAGAAACCGAATGTGCCTACAGCTGTCTGGTCTTTACTCCAGTGACTACAGAGTTCTCCTGAGAGACAAGAGGGATTTACTGAGATTTACCATAGCGTTGGAGAGGGCTACATAAAGTGTGTTATTGAGTAGGATGGGACTTTGTTGTGTCTTAAAATAAAGTCTCATTGTTCTGCAGTTTTTCAGAAAAAAAAAAAAGATCAAGTTTCTGAGCCCGGAAGGGTTCAGACTTCTGCATACCAAAGAGACTTTGCTCTTTATTTATAGTACCTAGCTGCTAGCAAGAAACAGGACTTGGGGGACACCTCTATCCTCAGCACTCCTGGGCTACTTTAGATGGAACTATACTGCAAGTATAGTCACTTAACCAGAGAGGTTTACCTGAGGAGCAGGGAGGAATGTGGACAGATACCCACAATACTTGACAGGGATACAAGTCAGTGAACAGAGGAATCATTTTGGAAATCCTGTTTTCCGTGTCTGGCTGACACATTTTATCCTTCATGCTGGCAGAGTTATAAAAGAAAGTATTCACAGCCCTATTCAGCCTAAATTCAACTGAAACCAACAAAAGAGTTTCTTACTATACTTCAGACATGGATTAAATTCTATGTACTCAGCTTTTAAATATTTAACAGTTTCTGTAAAAAGTGACTCCAGGAATTGATATTTTACCTTTATGCCTAAGAGACGATGGAATGACAGACACACTACTGTAGGAGTATTGCAGCTCTATATTCTCTTAGCTACTGCAAATCTTGACTATTGTTAAAAAATTTGGTAAGGGCAATTACAGAACTAACCTACAGCTGTACTATATCTATGGAATCACATATATAACCTCAATATCAAGAAGCAGTGTGCGTGTGTGCCAGGACTAACAGTTCCTTTCCTGTTTTACAGAATTCACACATTGTTTCCTGATCTATCTGCTTTTTCCCTGCAAAAATAATTAATAAACTCATTCACTTTCTTTAGGTTATTCATCAGTGTATCACTAGCAACTGATTGGTCAATACCAACCATTGCCTCTGAAAAAGTCACCAAGGTCAAAAATAACACTGTTGCTATTACTTTGCCAAGTTTAGGCAAGGCATGTTTATGGTTAGTCTAATCTACATTTGATTCAACAGCAAGCGCAAGGAGCTAGGAATAAATTTTTGGGGTATTATGAAAGTATATTTAATTTATCATACAAAATGAAACACCTAATGAGCAGAAAAGTGGTGAATACTCAAATGGTGTGTAGAATGGTTTTGAAACTGGTTAGCAGACATTCCATAAACTTTTATGTGAGGAGTACAAGCGGCGTTATGACATAATCCTAATTTTTATATAGGATTTTATATTCTTTCTATCGATTGACTAAACCTAGAAATGAACCTGTTGTTTATTTGCCAGATACACAAAGAAACCTAAGAATGCTTTCAGTAATTGGATTACACTTTCAGAAAACCCTAAACTAGTATTCTATGTGATATATTTATGTTTTTTCATGTATTCAGAAATAGTTATTTCTGTACATGGGTGTGGAAGACCTCTTTTTTAATTACAACTAGTATACCTTTTTTCTTCTCATCTAATCAATTCCATGTTTCCACTGGAGCACAAAAGCTACCACTGTCCAGTATAGTAGTAGTTCAATAAGGGGCTGATCAATTCATGGGTGATTATTGAATAATTAATTACAGGAAAATTTTAAAATTGGTTATTATATTAAATATTAAAGTTTTATGCTAGGGTTCCAAACAAAATGGAATTTAATAAACTTTATGACAATCCAGGTCTGCTGCTTAAACTGTTATAAGTCTGGGTATCTTCGCAGCTGATACTAAACACTTGTATATTTTCCACTGACCTTGATTTTGCCCCTGCCATTACATTAACTACTGTACCTTCAATAATTCAATAAATTGTCTCCCTTAAAACTTGAAATCAGCAAAGCTATTAAGAGCATACCTAAAGTTCAAAATTTCTAACAACACATTTTAGGCAGTTGATAAATAACACTGTTGAACAAAGTCTTTGCTTTTTTCTACATGAGTGCTAAACACTGCCCCACTGTTCTTATTTTCAGGATTTTTATCTAAATACCACTTTGAAGAAATGTAAGCTTTTCCTTGAGATACCTTGCATTGGATTACTGCAAGTGTTTTTCATTGTAATAGAATGTCCTCAGTGAGAGAGAAGAACAGGCATCATTTTTTTGAAATTGTGTCTCAGAGTCGGCAACCAATAAGTCTTCTTTGAAAATGGAACACAGTGCTCCAAAGATAGCTCTATTCAAAGACAGATAAAAGGAATATGCTTTTTCTCCATTCATGAAAACAAAGTAAAGCAAACTACAACTCCAGTAAGAGCATTTTGCTCTGAAGTTAAGCAGTCCCAGTCTTCTACATGAAGACAGTTTCAAGTTGCCAAGTAAAAATTGCTTCCTTTTTCTTTTATTATTAAGGAAGAATGAAATTACAAATGTTCTCCAGTTTGTCATACGAAGTTTAAATGGATGCTATTTAAAAAAATTCCTCCTTTTTACCCCCAAAAGGCAAAGGAGAGGAAGAGCTTTTAACTAAATAAAATAAGTTGTCTTTTAACATTGATTATGCACAACTGAGAATAATTGTTTAAGTCTGGCATTTGTTTAGAGAAAGCTTTCTGAAAGTTAAAATATTCACTGTAAGGTCAACTTCATGCAGAACAAATACCTATTCATTAATTCATGATTTTTGTGGATGAAAGTACATAAAGAGCATGCTTTGGTATGATTAAGTCATCCCTGAGACTAAAACATTGTACTGGTAGTCAAATGCATACATTTGCCCATCTTGGAAAGACAATCATAAAAGCTATTTTTAATATAAGAAAAGAAAAGTGTAATAATTTGAAAGCGAAGCTTAGATATGCTTCTTATTTTTCTAAGCTATGAAGGAGAAGAAATCAAAGTGGATAAAAGAAAAAAACTAGAATCTGATAAGAAGGTAAAATAAGATTATCCAAAGCTATGTTTTGGTGTAAACAGGAAATTAATTTTTAATATTAAAAGTTCTGCTATATTCTGAATGACAGAAGAAAACAGGAAGGATTTTTTTTTAATAAATTCATTCCATACTTCATACAGATAAGTATGATCTAATCTGGAAATATATTAATGAAAGATATTAAACTGAAGATTAGTAAAATAGAGAAGAAGAAAAAAGAATTATTAACATTGTAACCATTGGGTTAAAAAAGCTATCTTTTCCTTCCTTTGTCTTTGTTTACAGCTGAAATTGCAGCCTTTCTTCATATCACCTGTGCGATTTAAAGTTATGTGCAAAAACTGACATTATTCTTTATTTCTATATCTAGATCAAAATATGACAGCATCTGGAATAATTTAAATCTTTGCAAATATACCAGAAAACCAAAGATAATATATTAATCAAAGGAGCTTTTTTTTCCTCTTGAAAAGCAAGGACACATCTTGGATCCGTAAGAATAAACAGGAATTTTCCATCTAGATTTATGGGATCCACGCTCTTCTGACAGTCTCTGATCTCTGTGCCCGTTCCATCAACATTAGCAATAAAATGCTTTGATAATCCCTGAGTATTGACCCAAACTGCTAGCTGTGCACATCGCACATTGATCCTTGTATTCTTAAAGGGATATTCTTGCAAACCGAGAGCTCTTACATTTCTTGCTATCTGCTCACAAGGCTTTCCAATTCAGTAATGCTCTGCAAACACTTTGACTTTTTCTTTGGAGGTGAGTTTTGAAGATGGATGTATAAAATAACACATAAAATATCAGAACAAAATACAGTCATTAATTTCAAAAGAGATATATGAAAACTGTAATATGTTCAGAGAAAAACTGAAATATGAAACCAATTCCATATGAGAAAAAATTGAGTATCAACGTTCTTCAGCTTGGAAAGAAAAGATTTAAGTGCATGTAATCAAGTTCTACAAAACTGGGAAGAGCTAAAATAACCCACAGTTCACTCCTCCTTCTAACAGAAGAAAAAAGGACCATGAAAATAAGATACTAGGAGTTTCTAAACAAACACAAGGATGTTTTTTCACAGAACGGGTAGCAGCATCCTTGAGGAACTTGCCAAAACATATGATAGATGCAACCTATAGATGCAGATACCTGACCTTTTTTCAGCCTTTTCTAAGTGTTTGCTAATGGCCACAGCTGAAGGCAGGATGATGGGCTAGATGCAGTCTCATTTCAAACCAGTTTGGCTGATCTTGGATTCAGTTTGAGGAAACAAGACTGAAAAAAAATAGCCAACCTGAGGATACAACAGACTATGTTTATGCCTAACTGTACTCCAGCCCAGAAGAGTAATTCTGAAATGTTTAATCTGAGCATCACTTGCAAATTACCGTAGTGATCTAGGTTTCAGGGGAACAAACCTTTCTGAATATTTCATTTGACCTTTTAGGTAGTATAGCACCAAACATTTCATACAAGACTTCATTTATTCATTCAAGGTGACATGGCCAAATCAACCATGAATTTGACAGCTATTCTTGACTTACGAAATAGAAATGATAGGTTAATATTCCATCTAAATATGGAGTACTCCATTTCTCCTCATTGTATTATTAGATGTGGCAGTACGCTCTTCTTTCAGCTCTAAGCACCATGATACAGTCACATTACCCTGCTCTTACTGTTTCTCAGAAAATATGTATATGCTAATAAGAAGTACATCTGATCACCAAGTAGACATACAGTGTTGTTGACGTGGCCTGTCAACAAGAAATTTGTCTACATCTCAGCCAAGTCCACAGCCCACATTGCTGTCCATTCTGCCATGGCTAAATTGAGCACTGGTACCCAATCTTGCTCTGAAACTTGTTTCCAACTCTGCATCTATCTGATTAAAATCTGGTTTAAAAGGCACTGAAGATGGGTCCAGGTATTGCACTTGCCTTTTAAATATTGCATACCCAAGCTTGTTTCTATTCCCTTTTTTTTTTCCTCCTCATTCCCGCAGTATTCTGCCCTCAGTTTAACACTTCATATTTAAAACTTCTTATCTTCTGTCTTCTGTTCACCTTTACATTTAATTCTTCTGAAAACACACTTTTTTCAAGATTCCAGGTGTTCATTTTTAAAAGATGAACTGTGGTGTTATTGTATAAATACATATCAAAAAACCAAGGGGTAGTGTGTCCAGAAGAGGGCAACCAATATAGTGAAAGGTCTTGAGGGCAAAACTTAGGAGGAGCAGCTGAGGTGACTTTGTTCAGCTTGGAGAAGAGAAGGCTGAGGGGTGACTTCACAACAGTCTACGCCTTCCTCAAGGAGGGAAGCAGAGGGGGAGGTGCTGATCTGATAACCAGCAGTAGGACACATTGAAATGGAGTGAAGCTATGTTAGGGGAAGTTCAGACTGGAAATTAGGAAAAGTTTCTTCACTGAGAGGGTGGCCAGTGACTGGAACAGGCTCCCCAGGGAAGTGGCCACAGCAGCAAGCCTGTCAGAGTTCAAGGAGTGTCTGGACAACTATCTTAGTTATATGGTTTAGTTTAAGTAGTCCTGTGAGGAGCAGGGAGTTGGTCCATTCCAAGTCAAGATATTCTATGATTCTGTGATTCTATGGTAACTGTGCCAAGACAAGCACTCAGAAATTAGAAAAATGCATGAATGCAATCTTAAATTGATAATCTTGCAACTATTCTTTGGTAGGATTTAAATGTTTAAAAGGTAACTTAAGAAATAAAAATTATCTCGTAGTACCTAATAACTAAAGTCAGGTTTTAGCTGCACAGTACAAGCCACCTGTCCAACTAGACAAAGTTATTACTCATCACAGTTAGCATGTTTCTGAGCTGACAAAACTCTTCAGAATAAGGTGTATCTTGACTGTTCTGCAGATGTTTGCTGTCAGCGGGCATATGGCTATTATGGAGTTCATTTCTGTTTGGGTGGTTTTTGTTTGGTTTGGGGTTTGAGGGGTTTTATTTTTGGAGGGGGTGTTTGTAACTGGAAACAACTCATCTGTATCTTTCTTTAGGCTGATCTTCTCCCACTCTTCTTCCACCTCATTGCCTCCTTCTTGGTTATTCCTCCCAGGATCCACTCTTACAAGATTTTTTTTCTGGTATTATTATTTTCCTCTCCCAATCCTCATGGCTCTTGAGCCTCTTTCAGTCTGTCTGTTACTGTCCATCCTAACTTCCACTATAGATGCCATGTCCAGCCATTGACACTAATACTAAAAGACTTAATTTGGCAGAGCAAAGCTAGTAGAAGTCTCCTGTCCACCTTCCAATTAAATTATAAGTCCCTGCTTCAAAACACAGAGGTTAAAAATTCTCAATAAAATAGATATAAGAGTTTTTAATAGCAACAAAACAGCATATGTTCCTCTGATATGATTCTTGGAAAGAGTTGTTAGAATATTTTTTTTAATTAATCTTTAAAAAAAATTCAAGCTAGGGCAAGCATCAAGTGGGAAATTAAATTAAAGACCTGAAAAATTCTGCTAAAAAGTTATGATTTGACTAACTATAAGAATTGAAAAACAGAGTCACATCATAGAAAATGATGAAAGGCCTTTGTTAGTGGAAAAATATGGCTTCTCCCTATATCAAGGACTATATTTATCTCTGAAGGTAATTTTATGTTATGGATCATATTGATTCCAAATAAATTAAACCCATTAGGTTAAGATGGCTAAGCCACCATCCTTGGAGATATTTAAAAGACAAGTAGATGTGGCACTTAGGGACATGCTTTAGTGGTGGACTTGGCAGTTTTAGGTTTACAGTGGGACTCGACGATCTTAAGGTCTTTTCCAACCTAAATGATTCTATGATTTTTAAGAAATACTTCACATGCCTATACAAAAGGTCATGACGAAAACATTAGAACACAACTGGAGTTTGGCAAAAATGGCAAAATATCTTTTTAACACTTTTTACTGACAGCAACATTGTAATACCCTTCTTCTTAAGTTGCTTAGTAATTTACTCAATATGCTGTTCCATTTGAAATTAAGATTTTCAAGAGCAGATAATAATCAATGTCAATAAAGTGTAAGAACACAGCCCTTCATCAGACAATAAAGACATTGAAGAAATTCAGCAAGCCAGACAGTGAAATACATTTTAACTTCATGATGTTATGACAGGCTAAGAACATATGTAGTAATTACTATTTAATGTCTCTCAGGAGAATTTATTGCTAAAGTAAGCTAAAAAGACATTAAAGTTGAAAAGAGTATATTTATTTAAATCAAAATTATTTGTAGTTGACATAGATATCACTTTCTTTAATATCTAGTTAGAAATTACTAATTTTCAGGTTTCATTAATTCATGAAATTGTTAGTTGCTGTCAGTTTAATTTGTCAATTAATATATCCTGAGTTTCTTGATGGCCAAGTCATTCTCCCAAGTAAGAGTTAACAACAAAAAGATGTGAATTAGCCTCCTGTCCTCATATATTTAAATATCCCCATACTTTATAATATGAATTTGTATGGTATTGTTGTTTAAAAAGATAGACAGCTTTTTTCAAATTATATAATTTAACACTAACAACTGAGACCTGAACAATCCAATATTTTATATATAAAAATATAATTGAAAAATATGTGAAAGCTTTTATTTACAAATTATAAGTAATTTAAAATTAAGACTTACATTTATAAATTCTAATGTTTCATTTTATAATTTCCTTCAACAACACCAAATAAAGTAACTAGGGGTTGCTAACATTAAATGCAAGTATACTTTCTTCTTAGGTTGTTGCATTAAGGTGATACTATTTTCCTCTCTTAAACAGCAACCAAAACTGTATACTAGTCAGTTATTGTACAAAATGAGTAGTTCTTCTGGATATATTTTAGAGAGGAGCACAAGAAATAACTTCCAAAAATTGGACATATTTTCTCCAACATGATTTCTTTGATATCTCTAGATGCAGTGAAGGACCAAACAGAAGTTTCTTCCAAGAAATAAATTAAATATACTTTAGATAATCCAGACTTCCAATTGTACTGGAAATCAGACAAAAACAAATGAGTTGTTGCTGAAAACTTTGTGAAATCAAATCAGTTGTTCATCATCCTACCTTTTCCAGTGGTGGGTTGACCTTGGCTGGATGCCGGCTGCCCACCAAGCCACTCCCCCTCCTCAGCTGGACAGGAGACAGTAAATACAAAGAAAGGTTCATGGGTCGAGATAAGGACAGAGAGATCACTCACCAATTATCGTCATGGGCAAAACAGATTCAACTTGGGGAAATCAGTTTAATTTATTACCAATCAAATCAGAGTAGGGCAATGAGAAATAAAAACTAAGTCTTAAAACACCTTCCTCCCACCCTCCCTTCTCTACCTCCTTCCCCAGCCAGTGGCACGGGGGGATGGGGAATGGGACTTGTGGTCAGTTCATCACATGTTGTCTCTGCCGCTCATTCCTCCTCACACTCTTCCCCTGCTCCAACATGGGGTCCCTCCCATGGGAGACAGTTCTCTGTAACTTCTGTAACATGTGTCCTTCCTGCAGGCTGCCATTCTTCACAAACTGCTCCAATGTGGGACCTTTTCATGGGGTGCAGTCCTTCAGGATCAGACTGATCTAGTGTGGGTCCCCCACAGAATCACAAGTCCTGCCAGCAAACCTGCTCCAGTGTGGGCTTCTCTCTCCATGGGACCACAGGTCTTGCCAGGGGCCTGCTCCAGCGCACGCTTCTCACAGGGTCACAGCCTCCTTCAGGTATCCACCTGCTCCAGTATGGGGTACTCAATGGGCTGCAGAGCGATACTTGCTTCACCTTTAACCTCCGTGGGCTGCTGGGGGAAAGCCTGCCTCACCATGGTCTTCAGCATGGGATGCAGGGGAATCTCTGCTTTGGTGCCTGGAGCACCTGCTCCATCTCGTTCTTCACTGACCTTGGTGTCTGCAGAGTTACTTTTTTCACATGTTCTCACTCCTCTCCTTTGGCTGCTGTTGCACAGCATTTTTTTCCCCTTCTTAAATATATTATCCCGAAGGTGCTACCACTATCACTGATGGGCTCAGCCTTGGCCAGCAGCAGGTCTGTCTTGGAGGTGGCTGCCATTGGCTCTGTCAGACACAGGCGAAGCTTCTAGCAGCTTCTCACAGAAGCCACTCCTGTAGCCCTCCCACTGCCAAAACCTTGCCACGCAAACCCAATATGCTAGATGAGTAATTTGTGTATATTAAATATCTTGACATGGAAGATTAATTTAAACAAGAAAACAATAGTAAAGTCTCCGCTCTGCATGTAGACCTTCCAAGGCTGATTTCTACATACATACACATGCATACATACAAACTGATGCATATCCAACTACTGCTCCATCACCTTTCCCTAGCCTGGTATCCTTTCTCCCCTGGTTCTATCTGACCTTGCATACCATTAATGAAAAATATTTATTTTCCTGCAAAACACAAGTGCAATTAATGTATTTACTTGGTCCCCTAAACCACTAAGATTTATTTACTTTGAGTCACATGTATATTTTGACCTGAATTTCTGTAAGTAATACCTAACCATGACATTCTCCAGGAGGATGTGACCCGCACTGTGACTCTGATGACTCGCGGCCAAGGGCCATCCTGCTGAAGCTGCAGCTGTCTGTCCCCTCACCCCTCACAGCAGCTGCCAAGCAGTGTGTTCTGCAGGCAGGCAGTAGCTCTCTGGACCTAGGTGTTTCAGTCCTGTAATTACAAAGTAATGAAAGGAAAAATTGTGTTTGGTAACAATTCCATGGAGCCAAAGAGACATGTCTAAGCTGTATTTGTTCCTCATGATGATGTAGAAACATGTCAGTTTTCCAATGTGCATCAAGTTCAACGCAACTCTTCAAGGTTCATTTGGTGTAGGCTACATTACCCCGAGATTTGAGATTGCTCTAACTAGGTCCCAAAACGCCTTTGAAGTGTAAAGCCAGTTTTATTGGACGATCAACTCTGAACCAAACATTTGAAACAAAATTTTTAATAAAAGATTTTTAAAATATAAAAGACATTATAAAGAAATACATCCCTACCCTCTGTGTACTCACAAATAGGTCTTTCCGTTCAGGCTTAGTTTCACGCGATCAGTTCAGTTACTTTCCAGGTTGCTGAAAACTTTGCACAGTTCCTGTTTCTCCCTAGAAAATATCATCTTTCTGTCTCCCTGCTGAGATGCCTTTTGTATCTGTTCCCGGCTCTTTTCAACAGTATCTCTCTTCCTTTATGTGATACATCAAGCCAATAAAAGTAGGGCTTGGTTAGCAGAAGTGAGGTGCATCCAAAACTGTTGTAATAAAAAATAGAATTATGCTAATGCAACTGAACTGGACATTCTAAACTAGTTAGAAAGCTTAAATATTAAGTGGCTGATGTAATAACAACATAAAATAACTCTTTGAAAACAGTTTCTTTTCCAGAAGATAAGAAGGTACCAAATACTATCTTTTTTTTTTAGGGCTTTTGGGATCATTTTGGAAAATTTAGACATGTAGGAGCCCCATGTGTACCTAGCAAGTTACTTAGCATTTTTTCTTTAACCAGACCAAAATAAAGTGAAAAAGAAGGAAAAAAAATTAAGTTGGAAAAGTAAGGTATGTTGAGATTGCTCAGTACGCTTACTTGCTGTGAGAAAACTGTATTGCTCATCTCTTAAAACACTCTGAATGTACTGAGAAAAAGTGGATAAAGCAGAAAAACCTATTCATATAATTTATGATGTACAAGATGCTATTGAAAAAAAATTGTTGTTATGGTTTAAAACTGTCTACAAAACAAAGCTAAGACTTCATATTGAGATTCAAAATCTTATTATTAAGAAGGCTAAACCCAAGATATTTGTTTTCAGAATCATATGGTCAGGTTTGCTGAATGTTGCTTACTCCTGTGAATTGGTTTCACCATAAGGATACTTACAAATTATCTTCCTTTCAAGATCCTTTTTGTTAATTTTAAAAGGTCAAAAAATAATTAGGAAGTTACTCTGAGAGGAATGTCAGAGGAACTACTGTAATTTGTCCTTCATTACAAAGCAAAAGCACTGCTGCGTTACTTGAGATAACATCTGATAAATATTCATTACAAAATTAAATGTAGAAAGTTGTCATCAGATTGTTGTTTCAGTAGCATTGTTTTTATACATTTAATATACAGAATCATATCTCTGAGTTGCCATATTGTGTTACACTTGATTAAGTGATACAAAAATTCAGTAACATAAAAATTCAAAAAACATTTTCATCTCTCTGGGTAGTGTATAGGTAGAGGAGAAGAGAGAATCCCTTTTGCTACTATGTCATCCTAAATGGAGAAAAATACTACTGCTGATGCTTGAAAGAGCAGAGTCCACACATTGCTTTTCCTCCTGTGGAAGTGAAAAAGAGTCTGGCCTCACTGCCACATAAAAGGAAATGTGACTGGACACGCAGGAAATTTATGCGGTGTCCTATGTTGCCATTAGTCTTCATGCTTCAGACTCGTTTAGCACTAGTTAGAGTAGAACCTCTGTGTACACAGACTCTCAGTCTTCTCTGCAAAGTCATATCATCTTACCCTCATGCCTGAACACGTGATATTGAAAAAGGATGCTTTCCAATGAGTGCAAACTATTTGCACTCAGTCAGAAATACCTATAGTATTATTTTCTACCTATTCCATCAAAAGTCCAATGACAAAATCCTGTCTAAATTAAAGAGCCATGGAAACAGGGGTTCAAAGTGCAACTGCTGATGGACCCAAAGTCTTTGCAATGTCACTTCCAAAATCCATGCGTAATTCACAGCAGGCATAGAGCTATTTATTGCTTCAATTTGTATTTATGCTAAGCAAATTATAGCAAGGCGGAAAGAAGCAAATCTCACTTAAACTGAAAAGAAGAAAACAAATTTGGCAGGCAAATAGGGCAATCCTGCTTCATTTCAATTACTTAAAGACTATTTGTGCTTGTATTTTTGTTTTACATTATTATGCATATTATCCCTTGTTTTTGCTTTCCAACCTCTGTACGCTACTCCTTTTTTTTTAATCAAGCAGCATGCAAGGAAATCTCTCAGGGGGTTAAAAGGCCAATAAAACAACCAATCGATGCTGTTCAGCTTTTAAAACTCTTTAATCCCTGTAAGAAATTTTCTTGAGAAAGATTTACAAGATAAAGTCAGCAGCAATTAGCTTCTGAAGTGTTCCCTTTTCCAAGTGGTCCATATCCTGCTTATCCTGCAGAAATTGATTAGGTGCATCTTACTGGAAAATCTTTGAGTCTCAACACTTCTGTGTCTAAGGCATAAATTGTTCTGAGGCAAGCTGTTTCTTTTTTGTAAGAGGAAAGAATCAGGAAGAATTTTCTTCTTATAAAGAAAGAAATCTATTTTCTGATAGGACGTTTTCCCAAATTACAGCTGTTTGTTGCTGCTGAGAGATTTTAAATGTCTCAGTAAATCTTGATATGATTAGTAATCTTTAGATGATGTTAGCAAAAGAGAATAATATGTTGTTTTATAATCCTTATCTCCATTTCATGAAGTAGGTATTTGTAATACATGAATGTGCATATACTGTAATATGAAAGGCCTTGCAAGAATTTGAGACTTAAAAAATACACACAGGAACAAGACTGAAAATAAAAATTGACCATTCAAATAGATGTTCAGACACTTGTAATAAATTGGAAATGGCATACATTTAATAGCTCCTAGTTAGGCTCATTTCAGAAAGAATACTTAGGTAAGAGCTGAAGCTGAAAAGGTCTCACCCACTGGGATTCCTATTGAGATCACACACATTCAATCAGAAAAATGCATAAGCATTTCTAGATAAATTATACATGAATCTGAATAAGCAATTAACAGCTTGATTTGATTTGCTCAATTTAGGGATCAAAAATATCAGAGCACAACTCATGACACAGGAAAATCTCTTCTGTGTTTCTGGGGAGGGAGAGAGAAGGAAAAGCCGGAGAAGATGCAGAAGGATGCTGTAAGAGACGCCCTGAAACAAATGGTAGAGCCCTCTGA
>RSEF01000001.1:124109460-124133607 GCA_003993805.1 Himantopus leucocephalus | reverse complement strand
CTTGGTGTCATCAGCAAACTTGCTGAAGGTGCACTCCATCCCACTTTCCATGTCACTGACAAAGATGTTAAACAGTACCGGTCCCAGTACTGACCCGTGAGGAACACCACTCATCACAGGCCTCCACTTGGACATTGAGCTATTGACTGCAACTCTTTGAGTGTGGCCATCCATCCAGTTCCTTATCCACCAAGTGGTCCATCCGTCAAATCCACGTCTCTTCAATTTAGAGACAAGGATGTCATTCAGGACAGTGTCAAATGTTTTGCACAAGTCCAGGTACATGATGTCAGTTGTTCTCCCCTTATCCACCAACACTGTAACCCCATCTTAGAAGGCCACCAAATTTGTCAGGTTCAATTTGCCCTTAGTGAAGCCATGTTGGCTGCCACCGATCACCTCTTTATTTTCCATGTGCCTTAGCAGGGTTTCCAGGAGGATCTGCTCCATAATCTTGCTGGCACAGAGGTGACACTGACAGGCCTGTAGTTCCCGGGGTCTTCTTTTTTACCCATTTTAAAAATGGGTTCCCTTTTCCAGTCAGCGGGAACTTCACTGGGCTGCCACAACTTCTCAAATATGGATAGTGGTTTAACGACTTCATCCGCCAGCTCCCTCAGGACCTGCAGATGAATCTCATCAGGTCCCATGGACTTGTGCACTTTGTGCTTTCCTGAAGTGCAGGATAGCGAGTTTACTGTGTGCACCCCTTGCCGCCCTAAGGATCTTGAACTCCACAATTTCATGGTCACTGCAGCCAAGGCTACCCTTGAGCGTAACATTCTGCACCAGTCCCTCCTTGTTGGTGAGAACAAGGTCCAGAATGACTCCTCTCCTTGTTAGCTCCTCTATCACTTGGAGAAGGAAGTTATCAGTGCATTCCAGGAACCTCTTGGATCGCTTTTGCTCTGCTGTGTTGTCCCTCCAACAGATATTGGGGTGGTTAAAGTCCCCCATGAGGACCAGGACTGCTCCTATCTGTCTCTAGAGGGCCGCATCCACTCAGTCTTCCTGGTCAGGTGGCCTGTAGCAGACCCTCACTGTAATGTCAACTGTCCCTGCCTTCCCTTTAATCCTGACCCGTAAGCTCTTAGTCAGCTCCTCATCCACCTCCAGGCACAGCTCCATACACTCCAGCTGGTCATTGACATAGAGGGTGACACCCCCTCTTTGTCTCCCCTGCCTGTCCTTCCTGAAGAGCCTGTATCCTTCCATTCCAACACTCCAGTCATAGGAGCCATCCCACCACATCTCCATGATGCCAATAAGATCACAGCCCTGCAGACATGTGCACGTCTGTCACTCCTCTTGTTTATTCCCTGTGTTTAAGTTGGACCCCTGATGAAGCTGACTTATTGGCTGGAGTGGCTGGAATTCCTTTGTGTTGGACTCCAGGTGCTCTGCTGTTGACCTGTGACCCTTCTCGAGGCTCTGGGCATCTGTTACTGGCATTGGCATCACACTGGCAGGAGTGGGATGGGTTGAGGTTCTGCTACCCCAGCAACTGACTGAAGATACTCTTCCCTTTCTCTGACAAGTGGACCCCATCAGGCCCCAGGAGACCAGGTTTCTCAAGGCAAGTCCCATGGTCTAAGTAGTTGAACCCTTGGCTGTGGCACCAGTCCTGTAGCCATTTGTTGATTTGCTAGATTTGATTTGTCCTACCAACCCCCTTCCCTTTGACTAGAAGGACTGATGAAGAAACTACCTGCACTCCAGACTCCCTGACCACTGCTCCCAGGGCTCTATAATCCTCTTGATATTCCGCAGGCTGCTCCTGGCTCACATGAAAGAACAGCAGTGGCAACAGAGGACTGTACGAGGCTTGTAGTCTCCCGGTGACATCCCTGATGCAAGGCCCCGGTAAGCAGCACACCTCCCAAGAGAGTGGGCCAGGTCAGAAAATGGGTGTCTCCATATCTCTCAGAAGAGAGTCACCTACTACTATCACCCATTGCCTTTTCTTAGTTATGCTGGTTGTTATACGTACAGCAGATCAGGTTGACTTACTCAGCTCCAGCACCACTCCTGATGCAACAGGTCTTTCCTCTTCAGTCTGCAGAGCTGTGAAGGGGTTCTGCAAGAGCACCTCAGGCTTTGGGGGAAATCTTTTCCTCCTGCTGCCCTTGCTGTCACAAACTTCCATTCTTCCACGTTACTAGCCCCCCTCTCTTCTGTGTGTGCCAGTGTGGGAGGTTTTGGCTGTTTGGCTGTGGGCTGTTTGTCCATTGCAGATTGCACTTGTAACCAGCTGCCCATCTCCCTCTCAGCCTCCCTGATGCTACACAGCCTCCTCACTGCCTTCTGCAGCTCAGCCACTTACTGCAGGAGGTCTTCCACCGCGGCACACTTTTTGCAGGACGGTGTGCCGCCTATCCCTGCCTCAGGAGAAAGGTCCAGGCACCTCTTGCAGTCTGAGGTCTGCACTGCAGCCTATCCCTTCAGCGTCTCCGTCTGGGTGGAGGCATTGGCCACCACTGGGATGGATGGTGCAGACCCCCAAGCCCAAACTGCAGCCTCTCCTCTCAGAGGAGTGCCCACCATTCTGCCTTGAGGGTCAGGAGGGATGAGTGCCCTTGGCCTGTGCACCTGGTCACAGAACAGTGCCCCGTGCTCAATCAGTGGAGTGCTCCTTCTTTGAGGTGGTGTCCTTCTCACACACCCTTCCACGTGAACTGCTGTGCAAACAGCCGTGCCACACCCTGGCTGCCATGCCATGCCCTGTTTGCCCACTCTGTTTGCCGCGCTCCTGGTCGCTCGCACTCTCCGGGCTGCTTTTTATAGGCAGGGGTGGGTCATGGTTGCTCTGGCAATGCCCAGGCCTCATCAGCACCTCCCATGAGAGCTGCCGGCTCCTGGCAGGTGTCTCTGCTCCCCAGGAGTCCCCCTGCCTCAGGAAAACCCCTAGTGTGCTGAGATCTGCCACTCCGCTGTGGGTAGGGCCAGCTCTGGAGCAGCTCCACTTGGCAAGTCTTTCTGTTGAGACCGCAATATTTTTTCCTCCTCAGTGCTATTCTTGGAAATAAAAGTCCTGTTCTGGAGGTAGATCTTGAAAACTTTTTTTTCCCCTAAGAATTTGAGAAGTATTTATGCAGGAAACAGGGGATTTTTGTCCGTTTAAAGGTGTATTTTATCTGTCTTTTGCCATGAGTTCAAATGTTTGTCCTCACTACTTTATCCTCCCAAAAGTAAAAAGGGCTCCAAAAAAGTCAGATGCTCCAGAAACTCCAGTGGGGAATTTGCCGTTGATTTTGCTAGGAAAAGGCTTAGAAACTTTGGGATAGATGACAGAAAGTTGATGGATGGATGAATGGATGGATTGAATGGTGGAAGGATGGACAAAATCCCACAATAGTCTTGATTTCTTTAGCTTCAGAAAAGCTACAATCAATTTATACAAACTGAAGTTGTGTCCCTCTGTTTTGGGTTTTATTTTTTTCTGATTTTTTTTTCCTGAATTCTATTCTATTATGTTAGGTTTACTGTGTACATATTAAGTATAAGTAAACAGAAAGCAAGAGAGATAGCCCTGACCATGTATAGATGCAGAAATGAGAATGACTTTAGCAGAAGGGATAAAACAAGGGAGTTACAATTCCCACTGCTGCTACCACAGGCATCTTGACTGAGAGCTGACACTGGGGCAGATACCAAAATGCTATCACAGAGAACATGTTGTGAACCAATTTAAAACATTTCTGTACTATTTTTGACTCGTATCTCCTCAATAGTGTCATTAGCTTTAAAGTTTCAGCCTCTGCACTCAGCAGTGGTATCATTTACAACTGCTGCTTCTGCTATCGACTGATGAAATTAAAATGCACTTAGAAGCATTACAGAGAGCAGATTTGCAGAATGTTGATTGTGGATTGACATTACCATGAGAAACAGTATTGATTTGTCATATTAATTTATGGGGCTATTTCCATGACAAATTTTTACGATTATTTGAAGGAGGTGAAAAGGAAAAAACCCCAAATATGATTCACTTCAAAGCCTGCAACTCCTCAGATGGGTTGATGAAGCATTAGGGTTTTTATTTTATTTTATTTTGGTGCCTGTATTTGAGTGGGAAAACCTGCTACCCTATCTAGAATTGTGAACCTCAAATTTGCACAGGGGAACCTCATTCTGCAAATAATTGAGGGCAGGAGAATGGCTATTTCTTAACCTTTCTGGACATGCATAGTGTGGGCAATCATACCCTTTTGCTTTACTTTCGTCTGTCTCTGCTTTGTGCAGGAGACCTTCCTTCTACATTCCCCCACTACTTCCTCATCTAGTGTGCAGAATAGCAAATGGAGCTCAATGCGCTCACAGAACAAACTCACTATTATGTCATTAATGTTCAAACTCCTATTAACTTTCAAGACAGAAGGTTCAGCATGAAATTACTCAAAGTGGGCTGTCAAAAATTTCATTTTCAAAATGGAATTTTTGCATAATTCTGGCATATAATATTATTGTTGCTGTTATTACACATGCAAATAAATACAACTCAAAGGCTGTTTAGATGTTGGTATTATAGGTTGTTGTTTTAATAGCATGGTGGCACTGAAAACCATATGTACATGTTTATAAATAGCAACCATTAACTCACTTGTAATGCAGACAGTATTACCATGATGTTAAATAGGATCTTTATTAGTTCAGCCTCATTATCTTAACAATTTCAGAGAGAACAAGAATATTGATGAGACATGATAAGCCTTCATGTCCCTCAAAGCTAAAATAGTGAAGATTTTCGTTTCACCAGTAAAATAGTGTCCCTAACTATATCTCATGTTATGAAGAATGTTATTGGATAACAGTGTTAAAATGAAACATATTCTACAGTTGTCATTGCAGGCAAAAAGTTTTTTTGCAACTGAATTGCACAGTTTAGATGTAAACTTGAGATTATTCTTGAAGTTAAGCTGACCTCGTAAATTGCAGTCACAGCTCCCAACATTCCTAACCAACAGAGCTTGTCTTGAATCACATTTCTACCAAACACTAGCAGATGAGATGAATAACATAAAAAATTAAAGTTTATTCTTCAAGAAAATGAAACATCTTTTTTCAGCAAGAAGAAAAGAGGCATAGAATATCTTTATCAAATATGCCATTGCACATTAATGCAAAGACTGAAAGATGTATGCAAATAAAAAACAGCTTAGCAGTTTTTATACATTATTGTCCTTGGAAGTGTGGATGTTCCATCACTTTTTTTCAGGAAATACATAATTGATATCAGTTAGTGTTATCATATAGCATTCAGAGTTACATCTTTTCATAGAAGGTTCACAGATTATTTCAAATAATCTTTTAAAATGTCAATGTTTAATTTTGTCAGTGTATTTCATTTATCTAAACCTTTTCCTTTGTAAATCAGGCTTTGACAAGGCATACGTTTCTAGTGAAGGAAATTTTGATTTGGCTTATTACTCGGCTTGTCTGTCTACTATGTCTTCTTCACAATTCTTCCTGTGCTATAGTGAAAAAAATCATCTGAGCTTGTCTTACTAATGTTTAGAAAGTTCCAAAAACTAGGAGGGTCTGCATAACAATATTAGCTTTATTTTTGCTGTTGTCAGGAGCACTGTTGATGATTTAAGCAGCAAAAGAGAGTTGCACTGAAAATGCAACCTAAAAAGTCTGTGAAACTCAATCAGCTTATACATCTGAATGTTCTTTCTTCTTCTTTCACGGTTTAAGAAGTAGCACCTAAGCTTGTAAAAAGCTGTAAATCACTGATGTACGGAAGACAGTTTTGAAATAAAGACAGGATAGACTGGGAATGAATAAACTCCAAAATTTTATTTTAAAAAGATGAATCTTTCTGTATTATTGAAGAGGATCTTTGTATATGTTATCTCAAGACACTAGAAGAATTTCAAAGACTGTTCTTGCAAAAGATTCAAATGTGTCTTATTTCATTACAGACTTCGAAATTTGATTGTATCTTTTAACACCACTTTGCATAAATACAATATCTACAGAAGTTTTTCAGTGAGCAGGTAGATATTATGGAAGTATATTAAATGAATACATTGTGAATGGGTATTGTTGTATCTATCTTGATAAGAGGATTAAATTCACATGCCTTAAATTAAGGCAAAATGTGCCCGAAAAATGTTGATCACATTTTTCACAAAAATCACAAAATCACATAGCTGGATTTTCTGTTTCAAACAACAAATTGGAGTCAGTAGAAAGGGAAAAAGATAAAAATATATTCAATAGTGCATGAATAGTAATAATAAAAAAAATCCATGTGGCCTGCAATCTCTGGTAATTTCCTACATTTGTAGTCATAACCCTTAAAGCTGGTAAAATGTTACTTCTCTTTTCCTTTACACAGCTCAGCATTGCAGAACAATTGGATAGAAGGAGGTTAAGTAAAAGACATCCTGTATTTGAATAAGTGTCTATTCTTTAACAGCTGTGTCATGCCTTGCATTGTTTTAGAGGTACGTGGTGATCACATTAATAAAGACTTTAGTTTTATAAAGACCAAGGCATACAAGGGCCAGAATTAGATAGTGTGAGTGGACTGAACTGCCACATATCCTCTTTTGCATGTTTACCTTAAGTTATTCTCATACTATTAACTTATGCTTGTATGCCAATAGTTGCTTTGTATTTATGACCATGTACAAACATATGCAAGTACATATACACATAAATTCATAATTTCTTGTCATAATTTTAGCAGGTTTCCATATATCAGCCTCATGTAGCAATGTTGATCCAAATATTGTGTTTTGTCTCCAAACAGGCCTCATTTAAGTGGAATTGCTATCAAATTAATTATTTTTTGTATTTTTGGATTTTGTTTTGTTACCTGTCTAAAAGTAAACAAGATAAAATGTTCCTTACTTGGATAAACATGGGGGGGTGGGGTGGTGTCTCAGTAATTTTTCCAAGCTTTATATCATATTAAATTGTATTACTTAGTACTAAATAATACTAATCTGTGATTCTAAAAAGCACATTTATCTTTGCTTATTGTATTGTGGTTTTGAATACAGGGTGTTACGTCCTGGATAATTTGCCTTCGCTTTGGAAAGGGCACTCCCAACTCCTGCTAATCTAACTGAGGAATTGATGATATACATACCTGTCAGCGAGAAAGTATTACTGGCATAGAGTTCATAGTATCTAACACCAAGAAGCAGGCAAACAAACAAGCAGAAATAGTTTTGCTATACAAAGACATAATAGCCAGAAAATCAAATAGGCAAAGGCCAATTGCTAGCAAACTTACACTGAGTTTCTGCAATGTGAATCTAGAGAATCAAACTTCTTAAGATGAGTGGAATTTTTCAGATTTAATATGACTGAGAACCCATATGTTAGACTGAGAACACATATGCCAGAGGGCTTGAGGGTTTTTTGGTGTAGTACTTTTGGGGTGACAATAACAATTTTTCATACACATACTTTTTTGTGGGATTCCTAGTTCAAAAAGACGATTCATGGGGAAACAGATGCTGAAATTACTGATTAAAAGGCCAGAGTGGCCTAGTAGTAAGGTACATATTTCATTATTTGAATTGCCCGTTTTTTGACAGTGTTATGCAACCAGTGAAAAGCCTGCTAGGGCAGAAAGAGAATGATGCCATAGGCCAAGAGGTTAGATAACTTCAAATTTGCAGGAAAATGTAGCTTTATGTCCTGTTTTCAATTTTATTTGATTATTTCTACAGAGTGGAAAACCCTTTCCCACAACTAAGTGATAATGTCCAGGTGGTTTGGGTAGGCGCTAGAGATGTGAAGTAATGGCAGCATACAGACATAGATGCATACCTACCACATCATGGGGCACAGACCTCTCCATTAAGCTGTTTACCATTCTGTAAGAAAGAAGCCCAGTCAACTGATCACTGTGTCTCTTTGCCCTCACTAAACTTGCCAAGATACAAAAAGCTTCTATAAAAAGCAACCTTGAACAACAATTTTCAGTTCCACCCCAGTGAACCAGAAGGGAGGAGAAGTTAAAATACTGAGAAGAGAGATGTATTGGAAAAACTGTTTCTTATGTATTATGGTAAGATCTACAACCCACCTAGATGCAGTAGGTAAGGCAAGATCCCTTTTGACATGCCAATGGTAGCTAAACTTAACTAGTTCAGTGCACGGACAAGAGGTGGGTCAGCTACTTGAAGACATAAATCTCATTGTCTTGGGGATCCCATTTGTTTTGAAAGACAGAGGCATTTTCATTGCTGTGGATTTAGCAACAGTGCATTGAAAAGATATCAAGATGCAATACAATAGGAGGAGTTGAATGGGAGAATTGTGGACTTGCTGTAGTTACTACACAATTGTGCTTAATCCTCTAAATCATGCTGTAAATAATGTTCTAAATCACTTTGTGGAAAAGAGTTACATAAATTCTGAAATTAAAAGCAATCGAAGAAGATATTACGTAGTGACAGGTAATTTCAAAGATATTTTCATTGGAACAAAGGAAGATCCATAAATACTGATTCAAAAGTATTGCAATTGTAATGGATACTTTACTCTTCTGTCACAAATACAAGACAAATATTATGTCATTCTATTGACTGTTCTTTCCCTGTGTATGGTGGCTGATCTGATTGGTAGAATTTTTTTCAAACGTTACTTACACCTTGACAATTTTTTCTGCTGAATATAACAACAATCTCTGCCCTTCTCCTGCTTGGAGTTCCACTGCTGTTCTCACTCAGAGACGTGTCTTTTGACCCAACTCTGAATGCTGAAGAGTTCAGGGATGGCTTTTGTGCCTACATCATGTACCACGGCATGTGAATTTTATGAATGCAGGCACTGGTACTGCAGAAAATCATTAATCTGTGAACCAGTTCTGGAAGTCCCTCACCTGTCCACTCTATGTCTGTGTGACTTCCGTAGGTCAAAGCTACAATAAGGATTTAGGGGACCTGCCTTGTAGGACCAGTTAATCTCAAATAAGGACTTAGGAATTGTATAGCCATTTCTTATATATATGAGTGAGAAAAGCTGTGCTTCTACTTCATCTGTCTATTCTATCATCTCATATTTATCACTGGAGGTGTGCACTTAGACAAAAATTTCTTTGTCAAATAAGGAACTGGGGTGAGTAGGACTTTTAAAATGAATGTGTGTAAAAATATGTGTAAATTTATAAAAAATACCTGCTAAAAGAAGCTCATAAAGAATTACAAGAGCAGCTTTCATGAAGCATTCTACAAAATGATGAAAAACATGGGTCTTGCTGGACAATATTAGCCCAGTTATAAGTTTTCATAAATGAAAAGTTCCATTTCCTCTTTTGTTAAATACACAGACAACCTAAATACCTCCCTCTCCCTATGTGAAATTGAGACCAGTTCCTCCACACAGTTTCCATCTCTACTTACTCTGTGGGATTAAGTGACATGGAAAGTGTCAGAGTCCTTGCCAGATTAGTCTTTCAGTTGAGAAAACCCAGAAAAAGAACTGACATTCTCTAAAATTAAATTTCAGTACTTTGGCATTTTCTGAAATTAGACAAGAATATTTTGTGGACAGTGCTGACAGCTTTCAATGGATAAGTTAATAATTCAAAGGGAGTAACAATCTTGGAATTTACATCTCTTGAACACCTACTACACACACACGACTTCTAAACAAAGCAATTACATCAATAGAGTTTCACCAGCATAAAACCTGAGCAATGAACTGGTAATCAGTCTCCCTAATCTCAGACTTAGCACTGTGTTTATGCACTGTTTGTCAGTATGGTACCTGACTACCTAATCAAGCAAATCTAGTTGAATGAGGAATTTTGTAGTGGAATATATCACTCAACAAAAAAAATGTATATTTAATGGAAGACTTAATTCGTTTAACTGGATACAGTTTACTTTCAACAATAACAAAATTCAAATACAATAAATGGAGTTCTTGTAAATTTCTGTGCATTCCTTCTACATCTTTGTCTTACCCTGAAACAACATCCTTTTGTGTCTGGTGACAGAAATACTCTTCAGGATGTTTGATGTTTTACTATGGGCAGCCACAATGATGAATGATTTTAGCACTTTTAACCCACAGTTGCACTCTTGTCTTGAATTAGGGTGCTTCGAGCTTCCTCAACATACTTGAATCAAGCTGTATAACAAGGATGCTTCAGATAGCAGAATCAGCAAGAAGATATACTCTTCCCAATAAGAAGGCAAAAACTGGAGGATTAATAGTTAATGGAACTAACTCAACTTCAAAAGTGTACTTTGGTTTAGAGGCGAGCAAAAGAACAAGTTGGAAAATACTTTATCTTAGAAAAGCAGCTAACTCAGCTCTGCAGGGCAATAAGGCTACCTGTTCATCTATTATGAAATAGTCCCTAGTAGAGGTCAGAAAAAAAAAAAAAATTGTCTGAAGGTGCCAATTCCTAGTATTTCAAGGCATACTTTCACTCAAAAGTGGTCATCCTAAGAGGAATGAGACTTAAAACATCTGACATTTTGAACTACATACATGGTGAGCTAAATGTGCGAGTGTTGAACCATAAAAGCATAGCTGAACCATGAAAGACAAAGCACCAAAAAACATAGAAACAACCAATCCGATATTCAAACAGCATCAAATGACATCAAAATTATGTACTTATGCACTTATATGGTATCTATCTACACATTCTGCAGTTGCATAAAAATTATAATTTCCACTGTGTGAGCTTTGTTCAACAACATTTTTTAGAATTATGTTTTGTCAAAGAAAAAAATTATATGAAAAGGTTTCAGTTGTTTATTAAGGAGGGAGGGAGGCTTTTCAAGTTCTCAAATGGTCTAAATGAAACTTTTCATTCTTCTGTTCAAAGTGACTTTTTGTTTAGACAATATGTTTACTTTATGAGAAATCAATACAAAATAAGAAATTAGAAGGCTGGGTTTAAAATACTGAAGTGAAACATCTTTATGGAACAAAATAGTTTCTGTGGCTGAGAGCTACTTGTCCAGAAACATTAGCTGACTCATGTGGAAGGATAAATATTTAATCTGAGTAGTAGCTAAAATCGATGTTAAACTGTTTAGTTATTTGGGTTTTTTGTTGGTTTTTTATTAATACAAAACATTCTGTTTACAATAAAACTTATACATAAAAGTATAAAACATACATAAACATACATTTTCCACTGGATATTCTTTTTTTTTTTCCTTTATGCTACTAATTTTCTAATTTAAAATGTTACCTACTACGATTTGTGTTTCACTGCTAAATGATTTCAAACAGATTTTTATAAAATAATATTTGCATAACAAATAAGGGAGTTCCTTTATAATTTTTTTCTGGATTCTTTGTGTACAAAATGGATTTTAAAAAAAATAAAAATTAGTGGATAATACTGCTACCAAATTTTTACAAGTGAGACACTGTAACTCTCTTTGTACAGAGCATTAGGTACAATGTTTTTGATGTTGATATTAAGCCTTAACAGAATTGTCAAGAATGTATTGCTTTCCTAACTTGAAATTTGCTCAAACATAAAGTTATTATCTTTCCAGTTTCATTTGCAAATAAAGCTAATTCTGTGTAAGAACCATAGTGTGATTATTAGTTACCACAGTTACTTTTAATAATCAAAATATTATCATAAATAATGTATGCTTGTTCATTTTCTCAACATTAGTCATAGAAAACTACTTAATATTTAATATTAAACCGATTTAAAAAAAGAAACATCTTATATCATCTGACATCTGGGATTTTTGCTTGATTAAAATTAGTGTGTCTCTGCTGAAGTCAATGGAGCTGAATTTCAATAGCTATTCATCTGATGCATTATTCCTAAAAGTGCAAAGTGAAGTCTGTGAGCTTGGGGAAGGTCTAAAAGTTTAGCTAAGCATGTTCAGATAGCCCATTTAACTTAACATGTAAGAAGTCTTCCTGTATTTAAAGCTAAGCTCCTAATCAAGTCATTATAGAACTGGAGTTACAAATTAAAAATAGAGATGTTGCTATTTGGTTCACATAAACTAGGACCAGAATCGACAACATTTTCAAATGTAATCCCTTTTAAACCTAAGTTTTTAAATGCTTGGATGTCAGATAAGAATACAAAACCAAGAGCTTGGCTGTGCACTATCTGCTTGTGCTTATTTATGTCAGTGATGAGGAAAAGAAAATGTTCTGCATGATGGATAGGAAGCATGCTAGCTGAGACAAAAAAAAAGCTTAAAAGAAAGAGTTGAAAAACAACCGTTCTCAGGAGGACAGGTCCTACTGACAGGTGAGACACAAGAGGGAAGGATCAAAGTTGAATGTGATGTGGCTACTGTGATCCCAGGACTGCACATCCACATCACACCCTAGCCAGTGGTGAAGCTTGCACTGATGGCCTTAGGCACATGTGGTGCACGCTTGGAGGGCTGCCAAAGGGATTTGCTCGCCTGCTGTAAGCGACAGTCTTTGGCATGTCCCCTCTGCACTTGGTGAAGTCAAGCATCCCTTCAGCCTTGGTTCCCCCAGGAAGGAAGCTGTTTAAACCTCGCCCATGGAGTCCTCAAAGGGATACTATGAGATTCCCAGAACATAGACAAAAAGAATTTGTGCCAAAAATGAAATATCCAGCACTAAATCACTAGTGCAGGCACACATTGTTTCTGCTGCAAGGGACCCACATAGTCTGTGAGCATTCAAACTCTCAGCCCTTTCATAAAAAGTGGAGTTTTTCATATAGAGCTGACAAAGGCTTAGTGTGATGGTAAGAGGAAGTAGGGGGCTACAGTAGCCTGATGGTCAGGGAACTCACCCAAAATACAAGACATCCAAATTCTATTCCCTTCCCATCCACGTCTTTGGCATTATAGAAGAGACTATCAACTACTCGAGAACAGGAGACACTTTGTTGCCTGCAAAGAAAGCATTCGAAATTTCTGTGCCAGAAAGAGTAAGAAATGAATGTGTCTCTATGTCCTACTGGACATACTTTCTAAAGTAAGAAGACATTTTGGCTTCTTATGAGAGGAGCCTGGAAGAAAAATTCCAATGGAAGATGGAGTGCCTTAACCCGGAAGGGTAGAGCTGCTTGCACCTTCTTGCTTTGCATCCTGGGATGGGTAAGATAAAAGCTCATTTCCTCTAAGTATCAGGGTGACTGAAGACTAAATTTGCCTGCGGATATGCACCGACCAGTTGGATATAACAGGCAGCTGACATTAAAGACTATGCTGTGCATACCAGGCATGTTCAACATTCACCTATTGGATCAAGCCTTCAGGGAATGGTGGCCCATTTCTTTGTGATTCCTGGATCCCAGTGTGGCTTGAAAAGGTATTAAATTCTTTGCTGCTGACATGAGGAGATTTTTGACATGAACAGAAGGAGAGTGCAATCAGATTCTGAGGTTTAGGTGCCTCCAGGCATACACAATTGCTGAGCTGCCTCTGTTGATCCTCCTTTTGGACACGTGTTTGTCTATGCTCGCCTATGCCTTTTTTTAGATGATTTAGACAGTTTTGAGAACTTTCTTTCCACTAAAAATGTTTTTTGTTCTTGTTTGAATCATAGAATATTAAATAATGTTTTAGTTGCCCTCATCATGAATGATTTCTGAGAAAAAAAATAAAGAGCTGTCAATTTTGCATTATCAAGATGCACTTGAAATTAAAATTTAACAACTAAAAATACAGAGGAAGATGCATATTCATTTTATTCTTCACTTCTCAAGTGTTCACATCATTAGGGTTAGCTATACAGCAATTTCAACAGTGAGTGAAGACTGCCATCTTCTGACTTCAACAGTACATCTGCGCGACTGAATATACAGCTTAGTTTGCCCTGCTCCTGTTTATCACAGTGCTTCCAACTGGAAAAACTCTCAGCTACATCTTGAGCCGGTTGTCTAAAATACTGTAGCCCAGCCAGGGTCTTGCAATCACAGTATGATGCTCCAGTTCTGAGAGAGAAACATTTGTCTGTGACAAAAATAAAAGTGGTTCACTCCTCTATTTTCTTGCAGAGCTGTTTCATAAATTTGTCATCTCATCCATATTCCAAAGGAATATTTTCTATCATGATCAGTTAATTGATCAGTTGACTGTTTTCTTAGTAACTTTAAGACTAAATGGTTAATGCTGTGAAAACGTAGAGCACATATAGTATAGTAGAGTTCTGCCTCCCATTACAAGTCATTAGTATCCCAGCAACTAATACTAGGACTTTTAGAATTCCCAACCAAAACCTTCAGCTACCTGGCATATGAACCTAAAAGTAAGTATCAGATGTTCAATCAAATGCCTCAAGCTGTTCACTAAATTAAATTGATATTATAGAAGGCCTGCAGCAAATGGAACAGATGTATGTACATACATTCTGGCCAATTGTCCCACATCTATTTGTGACTCAAACAACAGGCTGAGATAAAATAAAAAGCCTCTTATAGCAATGGAAAAGCATAAATAGCAACATCTAAACACTGTTGTTTACCACACCTCTTATTTAGATTTAAGTCCCTGGCACGCTGCTGATAGAAGGCACAGACAGATCACTTAAATTCAAGGTGTGGATGATCCAACTCTTAAACTTATCATAACCCAGATATTACACATGGAAATACAACCTCTCGTAGAAAGAGTTTGGTGGACTTACCACTAGCACAGAAGACCAGCTGGTATATACTCAGCAGGAAAGCATGTTCTCTGCTGCTGAAGACACTGATAATCCAGCAGGTTTCCCCGCTGAAAAGGAAACCTTTCGGCTACTAAAGCACATCTAATATTTAGATCACTTTCTATCTGGCCTGCAGTATCTGCACCTGTGCAATCTCAATGTGTATCCTGCTATACAGCACAACAAACGCAGCAGATTCAGAATCCTACAGGCAGGTCAAATTCAATACTCCATAGTTTGATCAGTAGTTTTGAAAAGTAAAACAGTGGAATATAAGCTGTCACTTGGGTGAAGAAAGCAGACACTTGTATTTGCAACTGTTCTATTACTTACATCCTTATGTTAAGGAAAATCTTTCTTCATATTCTTTTTCATGACTCTCAGTGTGTTTTTATCTCTTTTAAATAATCCAGTTCTTTCAACCTTTTCCTGAGGGAAAACCTACTACTTAGAAATACTTTATGTCATATTATACAAGCTCACCTTTTGCATTAATTCATTCCAGTGTATTAAAGTGCTAATCCAAGCTTTAATCGAATGTAGGAGTGTGTGCATGTGAATCTTTCTGTGTGCTCATGAAAGAAAAGATAAATATCCTTCATGCAAAGTGTTCAGTCATCCTAAAAAAAACCCACTAGCCATTATAAGCAAGATTCCCCCTTCATTCCCCCTCCATTCTTTCCCCCCTCCCCTAACCCCCCCCCGCCCCCCAATCTTTTTGATATCTCTGGTTCAACAATCAGGTATCTGTTTAGTCCTTTGGTAGGAAAACCAAAAGAACAGGTGGGTCTTTGAGACCTGTGGTCTAACTGTGTCCAGTTCTCGGCTCCCCGGTACAAGAGACACAGGGACCTACCACAGTGAGTCCAGCAAAGGGCCACCCAGACCAGTAAGGGACTGGAGCATCTCTGATGTAAGGAAGGGCTGAGAGAGTTAGGACTGTTCAGCCTGGACTGGAGGAGGCTCAGGGGGATCTTATCAATTTGTCTAAATACCTGATGGGGGTAGTAAAAAGTGAAGTCAGGCATTCTCAGTGATTCCCAGTGACAGGATGGGAAGCAATGGGCACAGATTTCCTGAAATGCAAACTGAAATACAGGAAATTGTGTTTAAACATAAGGAAATAATTTTTTACCTCGTTATCAGAATGCATCTTTGTTTTGCACTGCTTTAGGGGGATATGTGCAACTAACTGTGGGAGTATGTCATTCTGTCAGAAGGACTGTGTAAATTATTTTCAAAGTTCAACGGTCAAACTAAAAAATAGGCAAACAAAAACTGAGGTACAGCAAGCCAAGTACCACTTCAGAAAATCCTATAAAAGCAATGAGGATGCTTGTCACAAACCAGACGAGCAAGCAGACCTGCATCCTGCTGGTCAGTAGAAAAAAAAGAGAAGCAAAATGTCCATCTGGAAGTTGTAGTGCAGCCTGTACTGGTTCACACTCCACTTTTCCTATTTACAAAAAAATGAAATAAAACTATATCCAAAAAGGCCTCTAAAGTTTCCCAACATTACATTGTTAATTTTATAAAAAAATATTCAAAATGAAAATGACTATGCATGAGGAAGGTTAGGGTCCTGATACTACTTCAGAGAATGCTTAATGATTAACACAAAGTAAAATAATGTCAGCAAAACACCTAGCACAGAGTAAGTACATTCAGCTTCAGAAGCCACCAGGTAGAAAAGGAACTATGGCTTTGTTTCAAATTCCTAAGAGTAGGAACATTGTGCTACATGTAAAGATACTTTAAAAAAAAGAAAAAAAAGAGACACAAGTGTGATCTAAGATAACTAAGATAACTGGACAAAAATAAACTTGTTTATTCTTACCAGCTGAGAGATCAGTTAGTACCAACTTTAGCCTTGGGAAGTTTTTATTTTCTAAGCCAAAACTGTTCTAGCTAATAAATTTCAGTTCAACAGAACTTAATAGATGACGCAGGTCTATTTCCACTGAATTAATTTCTCACATGCTATTTCAGTCCACTGATATAATTATAAAATTTAATATTTTTTTTTTTTTAACTAAAGTATCTATTTTGATCTCTACTGTGGTTTAGCCATCACTGAAAAAGTATCTTGGCTTGATTGGCTTTCACTTTCTTCTTAGAAGACAGAAAGGAGAATGACCAGCATCCACAATCCTTCTGACCATGGCATGTCTGAATACTAGAATACAAACAGATGCTAAATAATGTAAGATCCAAATTTCTTCTCATCCAAGATTTCCAGTGGCAAAGATAGCCCCATCTAACCTGTCCTTGAACACCTCCAGGGATGGGGCCTCCACAACTTCCCCGGGCAATTTCTTCCAGTGTCTCACCACCCTCAGAGTGAAAAATTTCTTCCTACTATCTATTCTACATCTACCCTCTTTCAGTTTAAAACCGTTACCCCTCATCCTATCACTACCTGCCCTTGTAAAATCTCCCTCTCCAGCTGTCTTGTAGGTGCCCTTCAGGTACTGGAAGGCTGCTATCAGATCTCCCTGGAGTCTTTTCTCCAGGCTGAACAACCCCAACTCTCTCAGCCTGTCTTCATAGGAGAGATGCTCCAGCCCTCTGATCATCTTTGTGGTCTACTCTGGACCGTCTCCAACAGGTCCATGTCCTTCTTAAGTATTTAAGTGTTTAAGTTAGAATGTTTCAGGGTCCAGGAGATGTCTTAACAGCTATAAATATTTCATAACTTAGTTTTCTTTATAAAGCATTACTTCTCTACCTAAAAGAATATATTTATGATAATCAACACAGCTAGTACCTTGAGCTATACAGACAATCAGGATTAAATGAGAACCAAAAGACTGCACTGTTTATCCGAAGATAATCAGGTCCCACACTACATTTGTTTCTGTGGGTATCTTGACATGACATTATTCAAATACATTCACCTAAAGCGTTCTGATTTCACTTTGAATGCTCACTTGCATACTAACATAAATATCATGAAACAAACAAACAAACAAACAAAGTGATCATGAAACGCCTACAGACATTGGGCTACGGTAACATGAAGTACATACAAAATCTTTAAAAATTCTAATTGTGTCATTTTCCAGTGCTTACACAAGTGTGTTGGGAGTTCTACCACTCCTTTGCCCAAGGTGAGTGCTGATACTCTTCAGAAAATGAATATTAATGAATATTAACATAAGAACAACCAGTTAAGAGGTACCAAAGTTACTTTACAGTTCTTTTAAGATCTTGGACATTTTCCTTCTTTTTCATAAAATTCAGAATAATATGTGTGTAGAAAAAAGTATTCTGGAAGATGAAAAAAAAGATAAAAAGGATCAACTTTTTTTCATATTCACATAAGAACAGTCACATAGTCACAATACTGCTCACTGTCTTTCCAATTTTGTCACAATCATACTCACAATTTGTCTAGCTAGTATCCTGAATTGATTAACTATGTTTTATCAATGAGAAAAGCCTCTGGGAATGAAAAGATGAGATAAAGCAGATAAAAACAGAGAGTTTATTTTTGTCCCGTTATTAACGGATTACATTTTTTTCTTCGATTTTTCGTTTTATAAAGTATCTTTAAATGTGAGTGATAAGATTGGAAAGTGTAATAAGCAATTTAAATACTCTGCAATGCTCAGATCCTTGATAAATACAGTTACTTACTAAGTATCTTGTGAACTGCATTTGGTAGAACTGTCTTCAGCTACCTAATGGGTGATGACAGGGAAGACTGAGCCAAACTCCTTTCAGAGGCGCACAATGAAAGGATGAGGCTGCCAGCAAGGGAAATCACAACTAGATATAAGGAAAAAATGTATCAAAAGTGGCCACATGCTGACGCAGGCTCCTGAGCAGGTTTTAGAGTCTCTATCCTTGGAGATTTTCATAACTGAACTGGAAAAGGTTCTGAATAACCTCTTTCAGCCATCACAGTGGTCCAGCTTGGGTCAGGGGGGTGCACCAAAGGACCTTCAGAAGTTCCTTCCAGACTACATCATTCTATAACTTCATATAATACATCGTATAAAAGTTTTATGTTGTCCTTTGTTGTGGCTTTGGCTAGATTGAAGTTGACTTTCTTACTAGCAGCTGGTATGGTGCTATGTTTTGGATTTGGGATGGGAAAAAGTGTTGACAGCACACTGGTGTTTTTAGTTGTTGCTAAGCAGTCAAGGCCTTTTCTGCCTCCTCACAGCGCCCCACCAGTGAGTAGGTTGGGAGTACACAAGAAGCTGAAAGGGAATAGAGCTGGCACAGCTGACCCCAACTCATCAAAGGGATATTAAATACAACGTGATGTCATGCTCAGTATATAAAGCTGGGGGAAGAAGAAGGAAGGAGGGGGACACAGATGTTCAGAGTGATGACATTTGTCTTCCCAAGTAACCATTATGCATGATGGAGCCCTGCTTTCCTAGAGATGGCTGAACACCTGCCTGCCCATGGAAAGCAGTGAATGAATTCCTTGTTTTGCTTTGCTTGTGTGCACAGATTTTGCTCTACCTGTTAATCTGTCTTTATTTCAACCCACAATTTTTTTCTCACTTTTAGTCTTCCCATTCTCTCTCCCATCCCAACTGAGGGAAGTGAGCAAGCGGCTGCATGGTCCTAGTTGCTGGCTGGGGTTAAACCACAACATTGTTTTACAGCACCATTTCCCAGATAGTCCAACAGCCTGCAGTAGAACAGGTCTCACTCTCATATGAGAAATATTTCAAACTCATTTTGTGCTAAACTGGTTGAAAACAGCATACTGGAACCAGTTCTAATCACTCATCTGCAAAATACCACTTGCCCTCTCCTTTGAAAATGCTGCCACAGATAGTAAGTTTGGGCACACCCTTCTCTACAGGCCTGATGAGGAACCACGTGGGTATATATGTCTTTCCTTTCTTCTAGGGCAGCACTAGCTTTTTCAGAATTCCACTCAGCTAGGTGGTTGGCAACACTGGAATCATTTTTTTCTTATTTAAATTTTAATTTTATGGAATTTGGTAAAAAGGACACTATAAAGGAAAAAAGAAGAGTAGGAAAACACAGAAATTATATGAAACCCAGAAAAATCTTTGGCTCTTATCTTCAGGTACTAATAGCCTTCTAGATCAGCTCTGGAAATTTCCCTACCAGAAGTATGTTTTTTAATTTCATCATTTTTCCTTCTTATTTGACTGGCAAAACTATGATTACTTTTGGTACAATAGGTTCAGGCAATTACTCACACCTTGTTGTAAGGGCTATCTGAAAATGAGCATTGTTTTTGTTCTTTCTTGTATCTCTTCTTTAAGAATGTTCTCAAAGAGGGAAATTGACACACGCTAAAATAACCAAGCACTCAAATTTTAAGACATTCCCATACATGTGTGATATTTGATTGCAAAGCTCGTCAATAATAAGATAAGAGGCAACTGTAGCTGCAAAGATCACAGCTTCAGTGTAAATCATATAGATTACTCTTTGTTAGAAAGAACACCTTATTATAATTCATTTTATATAATTTAGTATGCATATGAAGGAATATACAACGCATGTAAAGAATAAAGACTCTTCTTTGAATTCAGCTCATTTTGTATGGATTATTATGCACCTAGATTCAACACAACTGTAATTGAATTTAAGTAAATTGAAATGGAGTTGTCCTAAATAGAGATACATAATCTGAGGATTCCTTTTCATCTCATGTGCGGTGCCTGAATGCAATGCTTGTGGAGTTTGCTTTTATTAAAAGCTTAATGTACGTTTACTAATGTAGGTTTAAACATGGCCTAATTCTTAATCAAATCTATTTCAGCAGCAGGAGGGCCAACATTCAAATAATGATTAATTGAAAACTTAATTAAATACTTCAAAATACACATTAAAGTGTTATGATAAAGTTTCAGGTCATGCAGTTTGCATCTGAATCTGACTAATGAAAATGAAGGACTTGATCCAAAAGCTTGTATAGTCAGTAACGGAAATTACCCCAAAGCTGCAGAACAACAATTAGCTTTGAATATTTGCAATGCAGTTTTCTGGGGTATTTTTGCATTACATGGAATATATAAATAAAGTGTTGCCTTCACCTGCCTGTTCCAAATTCCTGAGCTTCTATGTTTCCTGTGCTGTGAAATGCCACTTTATTAAACTTCATTAGAAATTGCCAGAAAAATATTTTCCCAGTCTAATTGGAATTGAGACTAAAGGATGTAAAGATTGTTGTTTTTAAGTAAATAAAATTTTACAGCTTATGTACTTTATTCTGCATGGTTAGTCACAGCATGCTGATGGGGAGCAACTCATGTACTTACTAAAAACTTCCAGATTTTAAAAACATTCACATTTCCATTCACAAAGGAAAACGTTTGTTTAGTTATTCTCAATTTATGCCATGTTTTCCCCCACTCACAGGTGATTCATTTCATGTGATATAACTTTGGTTTAGCACTTTTCATAGCCACTCTAGTGAAGAATCCTGCTGATGGCTCACTGACTCATTTCAAAATCTGTTACAGAGGGATGCATTAACATTGAGAGTCCTGTATACAATTATGATGTTGTGTAACCTTCACTATATAAAATCCTTAGGACAAAGATTCATTTAAGTCATAGAAAATAACTCCAGAGGCAGATAAGGCAAAAAGGGAAGATACAGCAAGAACACTTTACCAAAAGGCTTGTCAGCAAGTAAAATAAGTAAGTCAGTCCATAGTCCTTTGCAAACTTGAATGTTGCCTAACTGGCAACTAGAGGTGCACTTGTGCTTTTCATGGAGATAAGACAGGATGGGGGGTGGAGGTGGGGGTGTATGTGTGTGCACATGTGTGCTTGCACACATCTGCATTTGCACACGTGCCCATACATGTACTGGGAAGAGAGGAGCAAAACTTGCAGGTCTACAGAGAGACAAAGGAATAGTTACTCTTTGTATTTGCAAGGTTATGATTTTTAACAGCTAAGAAAAATATTTAGGAATGAAAATAAAGAGGGTTGGGCTGTGAGCTGCTTTCTGCCTGCTTAGGGAAATAAAACCGGTAAGAAGTAAGAAGACCCATACATTTATTATTATTATTTATTATTATTATTTATGGGTCTGTAAGAGTGAATGAACGTGTCGTGCAGTGCAACAGCTCAGATACTATGATACAGATGCATGAGGGGAGCACGAACTCTGGGCTAACCACTGGTCATGTGAAGAGCCATAAAGAAGTTATATCATTTTTGCACTCTACAGCTAGCTTACTAGAAGACACTGCAGGGACCTCTGCATGGTGCTATTTTGTGCACTGCAAATTTAATCTTGAATTCTTTACTGCTAGCAGCACAGCTTCAGCAGAAAAGATAAGGAGCATCATCCTTATGCCCAGATGGGCAAAACCAGCTACCATCATGGAAATCCAAAGATTAAAATGAGTTTAACATGTGTTAATTAATGGAGGTCATGCCTCTTGTCTCAGCAGACTTTTTTTTTTTAATGAAAAAGTATCTAAAATGCGTCTTTCTTTTCTCCTATTTGCTCAGTTCAGCATTGCTGCACTCTGCATCGTCATTTGGAGCAGTGGAAAGGAAATCTAAAATACTTAATAGGATCAGGTAGCAAGTTGTGCTCACTTCGTGTTAACACAAATTGCACAGTACAGTGGTGAAACAGCTACCATGAGACTTTGGGGTTTTTTTTGCTATAAGAATTTCTGTTAGTTGAAAAAAGGCAGTGTAAACAGAAATGTGATAACATAGAGAGCAGCAGCTAATAGTACACAGAAAATAAATTTTGTCTACTTTATAGAAAATTGACAGGGAAAGCCTATTCATTCCTACCTGCCGAATGCAGTGCAGGAATGCTCGCTACATCACGGTGCAGGATAGGGCAGAGCCAGCGTGCCCATGCCTACATGTTGTCTGTGGGAAGTTGCCCATCACACCCTGCCTAGCTTGGAGGAAAACGCAACGGCTGGTAGATTTGGTGGTCTGAGCACCTGCCTGCCTATCTGACCCCTGTCAGCATCAGGGTCAAATTCTTCTTGCCTCGACGGGTGAGGTAATTAGTCAACAACCAGTAACCCACAAGAAATAAAAGTCAGCCATATGGATCTGGTGTCACAGCTGAGCATCAGTTGCTGAATGTTGATTGGAGGGGTAACAGAGCTTGGGTTGGAGCTGGGAGAGGAAGGTGGGAGAGAGTTAATTTAACATCATAATTACATTGGCACAGTAATTATTTTCTTATTAAAAGTGTGTATGAGCCACAGGTGTTTTTCATGCTGTGGCACTTTGAAGGATTATACAAAAAAAAATCCTCCTCCCAAACTCTTTTCTTGGTGTTCAATTCAACGAGACATTTAATAAGAACAAGTACAGAGACAAAACCTCATCTCTTTGCTGTCACTGCATAGGCTCTGTCTGCCATACAGAGGATCTGACTCCTGGGACAGGTTTCCTGGGTGCACACCCCTTCCAGATCCCAGCTCACTTCTGTTTCCTAAAACAGCTCTGTGGCCCATTTATTACATGTCATATTTGTTAGCACACATCAATCAGTCTTGGCAGTAGAAAAAAAAAATACACAACACAGTGTTCAAAGAACAAATGCTTTACCAGACTGCTGAAGTTGTATGTGGTCTGTGCCCCAATGGGCTTACAGTGCCTTGTTAATGTGCATGTAAAGATGGCATATGTCTCCCTGGTGGCTGTTATTAAGGTCAATTTCCTAAACATCTATGGATTTTACTTTTCCAACTCCACTAAGTATTTCATTAAATTGTTTGATCGATTTCCCACTTATGTCTGGTTCTTGCTCCTGGATGCCTTGCTGTCTTTGAAGTATAGAAAGGAAATTACATTATTAAATAAGGAAGAGAGGAATACCATAGCTTGATTTCCACTGGCAGCAGCAGCATGTTATAGAGCTACATATATCTGAGCCACATTTATGAAAATAGAGAAATCCATACTTAATACAAGGCTCCTGAATGATATAATCTGTCCTTCAAGTGAGATATATCACATTCTGGTTCCTATCACGACAAGCAAAAATGAAAGGGTAGTCTGTAAATAGATTTCTGAGGTAAAGCTTACAAGGAGACAGCATCCTTCAGTCATATACAAGAGTGCCTTAATATCTGAGACAATACATCCCACTTTGCTTTTTATATTCTTAGCTATACTAAAGCTCTAATTTAACCTTCCCTATTTTAGTGATAACAAAACCAAGCACAGCACCAATCTAAGAAGAAACAAAAGCCTAGAAAATCTGGAGACTGTTATTATCAACTTTGTTTATTCATTGAAACTATTCAATTTTTTTGCTTTCATTGTCACTGTTTTTAGGAGTCACCACCAACACATATATTTATTTATATTACTGGTCTAACAATGGAGCTATTATCTCTCTGAATTTAATGTTTCTATACCCTGTCCCAATCATAGCCTGTATCCTTAGAAGTACAGATGCTATGGACTGACTTTTAGCTATAAAGCTGATAAAAGAGCAGGCTCATATTAAATTGGGCTCTGCGTAAGAGAGAGACCCATTCCAATAATCCCAGTTGTCTTGGTTTGAGATAAAACAGGACCAATTTTGTTCAGTAACTTTGC